>OZ008368.1:12261844-12861844 GCA_963931995.1 Phaonia tiefii | reverse complement strand
CACCATCTGCCACACCGCGCATGGAACAATCGATTTATTCCAGCAACGATTTCCAGCACAAATTAAAAAAAAATGGTTTCCCATTACATCCCATAGGGGAAATGGGGAGAGCTTCTCACAACCAGTAAGATGGGAGCTTTCTAGTTTTATAGTCACTGATTGGGACCTACACTTTTAATACCGATTCTGAACGGCATTTTGAGAAGCTTTTTCATGGCTAAATACTCGATAGTGTCGGCCCAAAGAAATTCAAGGTGGTCAGATCAGGGATCGAATCCAGGATCTCATGTACAAGAGGCGCGCACACTACCCATTGCACCACCGACAGCCAAATTATTTCAGGAAATTCTGATGGCAACTGGCCACCAAAATCATGCGATTTCACGCCGTGCAATTGTTTTTCTTTGGGATTTTGTGAAAACTCGGGTTCATGCGAATAAATCAGAAACAATTCCTGAGTTCAAATTCGAGATCCAACGCGTCAACGATGAGACACAGCCACATCTCTGTGAAAAAGTCAAAGAATATTTCTGAAAGAAGTAATGGCCTATCATCAGAGCCGTTGGGGCCATTTGAGTCATATTTTATTCCACATTTGAACGGAATAAGTCTTCTTTACAATCAAATAATAAAATCACAACCATCTCAAAAATACGTGTTTTTATTTTAAAATGAAAAAGTGCATTCTTACTGAGACACCCTTTAATACACTGAACCAATTTTCTTCGTAATATTTATGAAACATTCTCCAATGAAAGTTCTGCATTATAACTAGTATAAAAAACGTTGTGTTTACATACATATTTACAAAACGTACACAAAATTAAAACTCATCAAGAATTCTTAAATTTGTTCAACTTTCTGTATCCGGTGTTTGAGAGCCATTATTATTTTACGAGCAATTATATACTAAATAATTCTCATTGCATTTAGAGATTTCGTAACGTAAGCACGATTAACTTTTTAGTAGCTCCGTCATTCAGCCTTGTGAACTCGTTGCGAAATGAGGTGAAATCGAAACGGGGTAAAAGTGAAAATGTGAAACAAAATTTTGGATAAAAATCAGTTTTTTAATGATCTATTAAGGGTAACTAGACACGTTCAGATTGTATTAATATATCCACAAAAGTTGTTGAGCTTTACCATGGCTACAATTTTGCCAAATATTGGGTTGAAAAATTTGGAGTCCCTTGAAGTTATGCCGAAAAATGTCTCTTTGATGTGTTAACATCTATAGGCACGGGTAGGGCAATATATCAAAGTGAACACATGCAAACAACACACAGAGTTAGCATCACATACGTGGTTGTTGTACAACAATAGTCTCTGCCTGCAAATAAGTATGATGTAGCGGCATCGGACAAACAAGCAGGTCGCCGTCGCCAAAGAGTATTGAATAGTATAGAATAAAAATATTGATGCCTTTTTAGAGTCTTATGGTTTTTGTATTGTTTTATGTAATGACATTGTCGAAATGGTACATTTATATTGAAATATTCTATAAAGAGAATAGAACTCGTTTATACTCTTTTACTCAGACTCGCTACATAAGAGCGGAAAAAGAGTGTAATAAGTTCTCTATACTATTCATGATAGAAATATAATGGTACGACAATAAATACAACAAGCGAAAAACAACAGGCATTTTGTTTTTGATCAGTGCCTGTAATGTGTCAATTCAGCTGATTGAAAAATAATGAAAAAATATTTAAATTGGAAAATGTGCTATTTACAAAATGCGTGTGTTTTATTTGATATTTTGAAAGGGTTTAAGTTGGCAAATTAAAACGTTTCTATATTATTTTTACGGAGAAAACATTTCAAAAACAGCAATTGTAGACGAACGGTGGTTGTATACAAAAAAGGAAACAAACTTTGACATAAGAGAAAAATGCACTCCAGGAAAAAGTTCAAATCAGCTGGGCTAGTGCTTCTAACATTTGTTTGTATCATGATACTATTCAATACTTTTTGTCGTCGCTCTGTTTATGGCAAAACAAAAACAATTATTGAAGTGAGCTAAATAGTGCTCTAATGTTAAAGCAGATGTAAGTAAAAAGAAAGTGCAATGGCAAAAGAGCTTTCAGCACAAAAACTATTCTTTTTAAATTCTTTATATTAACTTGTATGCTGTCTGTATGCATGCCGCGGAAATTTTGAATTGATTTTCAACCATTTTGCCGTGATCCAATCGAGGTGAAACTTCGCAGGTAAAATGAACTGACAAAAATGATCTATCAAATTATGGGCGGGATTGGACAAAGGGGCGTGCCACCTCCCATACAAATTAAAAATCCATTATTTCTGCTCCTTTTAACGGTATTTGTTTGTTGGTTAGGTGTATATATTTTAAGATCTGCTGCAAATGTGGGCAGGATTGGACAAAGGGGCGTGGTAGTGTTAAAGTTTGTGTGAAATAAAAAAATCCAATGAGTGTTCGAACTCACGGCCGATTTGTTAACACATTTTTGTTACACGGTACCTGTTCGATGTATATGAACACATTAGTACATGTTAGATTGGAAAATAAAAAACAGCTTTCAATCATATGATGTCGTTACATTTAAATAATATTGATACTTAAAATTATTTAAAGACAAGTGCAAGCACATGTGTCATTAATTTCTTGCTTAATACTTTTTGTTTTATACCCACAAAAAACAAAGAGAATGGAAAGCAACATACACTTGAACATACATTGTTATATTCACACGATTTTAGTTGCTCTCTTGCTATCTCATTTTTATATGCGAATAATACATCGTTATTCTCTTTGCTCTGAGAATGCTCCGCACCCATACAAGACAACTAATCGCTGCCTATACATCAGTGTGTATTTTTTCGCAGTCTGACAAGCTGTGTTTCGCATTCGGACAAATCTGTGGTCTATATAGGGGTTGGTCACCCTTATCATTCTGAAAATATGCACACAAAATGTCATACAAATCGGTCCAGCCGTTTCGGAGGAGTTTAATGCCAAACAATCTGTGATCGCAGTCGGACAAACTGCGTTTGGATGTGTTCACTTTGTGAGTTAATACCCTACCCGCGCCTATAGATGTTAACACATCAAAAACCATGTTGGCATATATAAAGAATTTATAGTCAAAAACTATGTTTTTACGGGTTGGTTTTTTATTTCCCAATGTAACAGTTAATAATGTGTTCATAGATCGAACAGATACGGTGTAACAAAAAGGTGTTAACAAATCGCCCGTGAGATCGAACACTCATTAGCGGCATTCATGCAAACGTGAATGCCGAGAACTTTTGCTCAGCGCAAGTTTCCCTCGCACCGTTGCATGAGGCACCAAGTAAACTTGCTCAGCGTATTTCTGCTCAAAACCATATCAGCTGACCAAGATGGATACATAAGGTGGTAGGAGTAGCAATTGCATGTATTATGTATGTGTACTTTTTCTACTGTTCTAGTGCTATCACCTTATTTATCCATCCTAGTCAGATGACAACGAAATGTCAAAAGTTTACACGTTTCTCCATCCCACGTTTGCGCAGCAAATCTGACTTGAAGACTTTCCACTTTTGTGCAAGTCGCTTTGTATGGGAAATTTCTTTGTTTTGACGTTTGCCGCGTAAGTTTGCGAGGTTTACGCGTTTACGAGGCTCTTTCGAGTTTGCATGAGGACCACTATTGATTTTTTTTCAAAAAAAAATGCAGGAAAATCTGAGAATTGGTAAAAATCGATTTGTTTCAAAAAATTTTAGTGTTAGAGACATTTCGGGGGTACCGATCAACTCAGTAGGCTTGCCTCTAACCGATACAATTTACTAGAACGCTGATAAAAAAATTTCATGTCAAAAAATACAACAGTATTATCACGTATCTTGTAAAAGGTTTCCAAACGCTTCCTTCTTTAAAACGAAACTTTTTACATATACACAAGTTAAGATACATAAAATTACAATCGCACCATTTAACAAAACTTATCAAATCCTCCGGCAGTAAAAGACATTCATTAGCAAACTTCATAGACAAATATCATCTGAGTACATTAGAATCTTTGAGTGATTAATAAGAAGAGGCCCTAAATGACTGTCCTGAGGAACACCAGATGAAACAAAAACCTGTCGCTCTAAACATGCTTTAAACAACACTGAACGAGTTCTGTGCCCATTAAATCAGAAGACAACCAACGCAAATAATACTTTTAAATTTAATGTCTTTTAAATTTTCAACCGTCAAAGTTGTATTTGAAATCAAATTGCCAGACGATCGGTTCAAAGTTTGTAAACTTCATCAAAGTTTGTAAACAACCGGCTACTGACTGACATGTACCTCGTTTCTGTAGTTCTCGAATCGAAAAAGTTTTCAAATGAAACATGTGAATTGAAACAAAAACGCGACGAAAACCCGTTTCTTACATGTGACTGTTTCTACAACACTTGTTTAGCGAAAACTTTCTGTCACAAACGGTTTTTTCATGCTAATTGGAAAAAGGCGAGAAAAACTGTTTCTAAAAATTAGGAAGTCGGAAAATTTAAAATTTGAAACGTCAAAAATACTCATAAATTAAAACGGTGCGAGGTTTTGATACTGTTTCTACAAAAATTCTTTTTAAAAAATCAAGAACTTATATTTTAAATGAAGAGATGAGAATTATATATTTTTGTTAAGTATTTCAGTTAAATGTTCGTAAATGTTACAGAAAAATCAAAAAAATTAAAAAGGAAATATTGTTGAATATGTGTCAACTAATTTGGAATTTGCAAGAGACAAATTGGACGATTAAATTCCAACACAAATTGTAAGAAGCAGTGGGAATCCCTTGAAGCAACTTCTGTTTGTTGATATTTTTCGCACTAGCTTATATGTTTAAACGTGTTTACTTGATAGCTTTGTATTACTTGACAGCTTTCTTGGAATATACCAATAAAAACTTCATTCGTGTTGCCGCTTTTCACATTGATATACAGAAACACTTTTTACCCACAAGTCGAGAAACGATGGAATTTTTTGTTTAATGTTTAATATGAAAACTTTTTCGATTCGAGAACTACAGAAAGGACGTACTGGTCAAATGTGCCACTATCTGAAATAATTTGATAAGGTTTTTTCTCGATTTTTCTTTATACTAATCCGAGATATATGTATTTTTTACCGTCGTATGGGTCACAAAAGTGGGGTTATCATAATTTCAAATTACGCTGGTGTCGCAGACTGCAAACGCCGGTTAAATTGAAAAATTTGATTATTGTTATCTGTTTGTTTTTTTTTTGTCTTGCTTTTTAAAAATAATACTGTTTTCTAAACGGTTAATAAATCGAAAATAAATATATTATATTTTTAAATGTAATTTAACTATTTTTTAAATATTTGTTATACTTTTATTTTTGTTATATTTTATTTATTTAAATATTACCTCAATCGTTAAAAATATAAAAGAAATCCCGCTTTTTGGATCAAACTCCCACTTTTCGATCAAAAACAGTTGGTAAGGTTGAGTATAATTGTTGTTGTGTCCTGTGGTTTACCCAGCGGCGGAAGTCATGACCTGGAAGGCCTGAAATCATGACCAAACGGGCCTTCTTTAAAATACGGAAGTCCTTCCCTACACATTAAATCCTCCTATTTGTTTAACATTGCGTGAGATTGGGAGGCAACGCGTTCCTTGCCCATTACCTAAAGAAGGCCTTAGAAGGCATGCAAAGAGGTAGGCCTTAGAAGACATTTACTTTAATTTATTTTTGTTAAAGAAAAATATAATTAAAATAATTTATAATATCACAAAATGATTATCCACTTCTACATATTTATTTATAAGTATGTATGTATCTATCTTAAAAAGTGTTACCACGCCCAACTTCAAATTGAAAATTTTTAAAAATACCCTGAAAAATATTAAATAAACAATATAATTTTAAAATTTGTATGAAATTTCCCAATTAAATTACGGTGAAAAAGACCCGTTAAATAAAATTTCTCAAAACTGTAAAAATTTTCTTCGTTACATCTGATGATAAAATTCATGCATGCCGCAGGCCTTATTTTAGGAAGGCATTACAAAGGAACCATTCCGCATGCCTCATTTGTGGAGGGACTTGTGACTTCCGCCGCTTGGAAGTGGCTAACGTAGTGGTAGTAGTGAGTTTCGTGCACATCGGACGTAAATTGGGGTTTTATAATCCGTTTAAAAAAAATAGTTTTTGAAATTTAACTTTTTTAAATTCAAGAATAAAAATTTTTTTATTTCATCTTATAACATTAATTTCATCATATCCTTAGCAATACGTGGATATCGGATATATGAAATACCCAAAATGCACAAAAAAAATACCCGATATTTTCTTATACGCGATATCAATTTTTTATGTACCCAAATATAAAATAAAAATTTAAGTTTAATGTTTTCAAAAAATTGTATTTATTAAAAATGAATTTATTAACTTAAATAACGCAGTGCAATTGAATAATTTAGCTATTTGCATAGTGTAAATAATCCCGTACAAAAAGGAAATAAATCACAATCTTCTTGTGGTTATAAAATTCGAAAACTAAACAAATTATATTCATTGAGATCATACTTTCAATTGAAAAAGTCTGTAATCTTCTTTTGCGACATTTTTTTAATGCATTGTTTTAAAATTACGTCTTCTATTTGATGTATTGACATTGTTTCATCTATATTGTTGTTTAAACAATAACTTCGAATTGAATCAAAATGTGTCAGAACATCTTTTGTGGAGGGAGTTTCTGTTGTTAATGAAAAAGTTTCATCCACCATTTCGGCACAATCCAAAAACAATCCAAAGCAACATTTTCATCCCAAATCTCTGCAACAATATCTTCCTGCCTTAGCGAACTTGAACATATGAGGTCAACATCACAGTTAATGTAATCTGATTCAACAATTATTTCTAACTCCCCGAACATATCTGGATCATCATCTGGTGCATCTTGCAATACACGATTCTCTGCAAAGCATCCCTGAAATTAAAATAATATGTATGTACATTAGAGTCCCCACAAAATATATGAAAAAGAAAAGTATATTGCTTTCTTTGCTCCCCGCGACTTTTCTAAAACTTTTGGCTTAAAAAATTATATCTGCATCCCAATTTTTCAAATCTTGTTTAAACCGACCAGTCCCAATTGACCTAAACGCTGAAAACCGGCCTTAAAAACACTTCACTTCCTTTTTGGCCTTTAACTCCTAAACAAACGATTTTACGAGGTTTATTCACATAAGTTATTTTGACCAAAATAAAAAAGCGGACATTTCTTCAACACAAGCTTTTAACATATATCTAACCGTTAATGGCGTTTTCAACTATGAAAAGCAAAATTTTCCAAATTTTTGGGGCTCTTTTTTTCTTTAAAAATTTTTCTTTTGCTGTGCAAGGGCGGTAATCGTATAGGATGTAGCTTGCTAAATAGGAAATTAAATAATGTTTATAATAAAATCAAATTTTTTGAAAACGCTATTTACGGTTAGATACATGTTAAAAGCTTGTATTGAAGAAATGTCCGCTTTTTTATTTTGGTCAAAATAACGTATGTGAACAAACCTCATAAAATCGTTTGTTTAGGAGTTAAAGGCCAAAAAGGCAATAGTGTTTTTAAGGCCGGTTTTTAGCCTTTAGGTCAATTGGGACTGGTCGGTTTAAACAAGACTTGAAAAATTGGGATGCAGATATTATTTTTTAAGCCCAAGGTTTTAGAAAAGTCGCGGGAAGCGAAAAAAAATCAACTTTTGCATTTATGGGGCCTCTAATGTACATATGTATGTGTTATTCTCACAGGCTGACAATTTAATTTTCATACCATTCCTACCTCTTTAAAACAGTTTACAATAGTTTGTGGTTTAATCGAGTTTAACGCATGTTTGGAGTAGCTTAGCGCATCTAATATAGATATGGACTTCAAAAAATTGGTTACGGCTATAGCTTTTTCTAATGCTAGAAGTTGCTTTTTAATAAGAACTTTTCTATACTCTGCTTTGAAACTGTTTATTATCCCTTGGTCGAGCGGTTGAATGATTGATGTGGTGTTTGGTGGTAAAAACTCTACATCGATATTGGAAACTGTCAAATGAGTCTTATGGCAAGATGCGTTGTCCACTATGAGAACAATCTTTTTGTTCTATTTCTGTAAGTTTTTATTAAAATCTGTTAAAATAGAGTTCCATATGACGGTCGTCATCCAGGCATTTCGGTTAGAATAGTACGGGAGGGGAATATCCTTTCCTTTGAAACATCGAGGCTTTTGCGGTTTTCCAATACAGTATGCCCTTTTATATGTTCCTGTTGCATTGACAACAAACAATAGAGTCAAGCGTTGTTTTTGTGTCTTCCATCCTTTTGCTGCTTCATGTTTTCCTTTAAAGGTGCCATCCGGCAGAGCTTTATAATACAAGCCAGTCTCGTCGGCGTTAAAAATGCAGTCGGGTGAGAATTTCTCAAGTAATTTTGGCACACGATTTTCTATAAAAGAAGACGCATCAGCAGTATTGCTAGATTTGGACTCCCCGTGAAGTTTGGAGTAACTAATGGCGCTTTTTTTTTGCACCACCGCTGTAGCCAACTGCGGTTTGGAACAAATTCTTCTTTTAGCTGCTCGGACAGCTCTTGTGCTTTACAAACCAAAACAGGACCACTTATCACTGCATCGCCACCGCGCATCTGTGCAAACCATACAAGCCAAGCCTTTTCCAATTTTTTGTGTTCTCCTCCCCGGTAGCGTTTTTGCTTCATGTTATTAACTTTAGATATTTCGTCACTGTTTTTAATAATTCTACACACTGTAGGAAGACTTATTTTATATTTCGCGCAAAGAAGTGACCGACTCTGTCCATTTTTAAAATCGTTTATTACTTTCATTTTTTCTTTTATTGACAAATTCGCTCTGCCCATTTTGTTTTATTAAATTAAAGAATCCATTAAATTAAAGAATGCAAATCACGTGTCACACGTTTTTCTAATGTTGGAAAATGCAAAAATTTGGTTTCATATAACCGATAAATTTTGTGTGTAATCATGGTTTACAAAGTAGCCAATAGATGTCATATGTGCTATTATTTCATATAAGCGGATTTCATATATCCTTAAAAATTATTTTAAAAAGCGTGACAAAATGTTACAAAACAAGAGTTTCTTGCATATAAGCGGTATTTCATATAAGCGGTATATACGTATTATATTTTACTAAATTTAAAAAAAAAAACAATGATTTTGAAATTCGAAGCGCTCGGCTAATTAACGGTTGAAGAGAATTTAAAAAAAAAACTCTAATAAAGGGCCAAATAATGGGCTGCCCTCCTACAAGGACGAGAATAGGAATCTTGTATCAGATAATCAGTGTGTGCTTAAAATGTGGAGAGATCACTTTTCGCCTCTACTCCCCTCAGATTCTTCCACTGAATATCACAATGTAATGATTCTGGAAGACAGTGTAGATTGTGAATAATTTCATACATCATAGCACAACTTCCCTGGTTCTTCACTTGACTGATGAACTAAGGCGTTCTATGGATTCTAAGCATCCGGGTATACTTGCAACATTAGACTTAAGTAAGGCGTTTAACTCTGTTGTTCACAATATTCATTTACATAAACTGTTTTCCCAATTCCGTTTCTCTTACTCGTGTTGTTTGTTAATTTGCTCGTTTCTGTCCAGTCGATCTCAATTCATTGTTTCTAACGGCTGTATGTGCAACACCCGTGCAGTACATTACGATGTTCATCAGGGCTCTATTTTGGGTCCAATACTGTTTACGACATATCGTCGTACCGGAGTTATCTACACGTACATCCAAAAAAGTTTTTTTTCGGAAATTGAATTTAAAGTTTCAGAAAGGTATTTCAAAAAAATGGAATGAAAAAAGTGGTCCAATATTTTTTTTCGATATAATGGTGGGGATTCTTCATTGTTATATGGAATAATATCAATGGTCATGGAGAACATTTTTCGAGTTATGACAATTTTTTCCTTCAGAAAAATTTTGTCATTTAATCGTATACGCCACTTTTTGTGAGAAATTGTTCAAAATGTGGGATATACGTGGCAATGAACTAGAAGAAACATGTTAAAAAATCGTTACTTTTACATTTGTTTTTTAAAAACACTAAGATTCGTATTTATATTGTTGCTATTTCATTTGTCTTAGTATTCAAAATTAACCCTCAGTAGGTATTTAGTATTACAGTGCTTTGGGTAAGATATGACCCAGTAGTAGAATCTTACTAACAATTTCTGAATTGATTATTATAGTTAACAAGTTCAGATGTAGAAAAATGCAGACATTTTTACTAATATTATTTCCAAAAATATGTATATAAAAACAATTAATTAAAAGGCAATATACATGGCCTATTTGCTGAAAAATTACCAAAAAATCTTTTTGAAATTGAGTTTGATAATTCAGTCGGAAATAAAATTTCTTCAGAGAAAAATTTATCTTCCGG
This sequence comes from Phaonia tiefii, assembly GCA_963931995.1. NCBI lineage: Eukaryota > Metazoa > Arthropoda > Insecta > Diptera > Muscidae > Phaonia > Phaonia tiefii. Next base: position 12,851,422 of record OZ008368.1, on the reverse strand, counting down.
AAGGAGAAGGTAAATACTTTTCCAGCTTAATATCTGGTTGAATAAGTGATGATTTATCCGACCTGACGATGCTATCCAAAGCATAGCGAAATATCGAAAAATATAATTAATTAATAAACACGACCAAACGCTCGGTCAATTTAATTTTTGAATTTAATATCTGGTTAATAAGAGAAAAAATTGATTTTTTATTTCTTTTTATTATTTATATTCAGCCGAATTTTCATAATGAAAAATTTGTCTTTATATTTTGTTTTTATAAATATTTTGAAAAATTAATTAAGTTATGATTAGAATTAAGTGATCTGATTAGTTTCTTTTTAAATTTATAATAAAGTTGTTAAAATAATTTTTTATTTGCATATACGTGAAGATAACGTAACAATTTTTGAATTCGCAAATTTCATATATTTTTCATTGTATATCCACCTTATTGTTATATACGATGTTATAACGCGTTTTATTTTTGTTTTTATGGATATACTATCATAAAACGCCTAATTGTTTCATAATCTGTAAGAGGTAGCGACCTGGGGACTAGACAGATTGATAGATCTTGAAAAATCACCATAGAAAGTGTTCTTATCTCAATTTTTTGGATTTTGTGATATACGTGCAGATAACTCCGGTACGACGATATGTAAATGATCTTCGTGACTATGTGTTGAATTCTAAACTTAGTATTTATGCTGATGATATTCAGTTGTTTGCAACTAGTTCTACAGGCTCCATCGCGGATTGTGTTAGGGTCTTGGATACTGACATCGGCCGGATTTGTGATTGGAGTGACCGTAATAATATCAGTATCAATGTTAGTAAGACTACGTGTATCATGTTTCATTATGGGCGGGCGCAATCGACGGTATAATACAGTGTATGCATGTGATTCTGTGTCTTTTGTAGGTTTTGAAATTGACTGTGGACTGCATTTTACTGACCACATTGCTCATGTCTGCCTAAAGGTTAATATTATACAGGGTGTTCCAAAAACATTCCGAAAAAATTAAATACGCGATAGCTTGGATCAAAGTGAATATTTTTTGTTCTAGCACCACTGTTCTAACCCCTACTGTCTTCGAGTTATTGAATCTCAAAGATAAATGCATTTGTGAATTCATTTCTTAAATTTCAAAAACAGCTTTAAATTTTTAAATAAATTTTCTTTGAATTAATTGTTAAAAAAAATTTTCTTTCACAATTTTTTTTTTGACACATAACTCAGATAAAAATGGTTAAAAAAACTAAGTTGTTTTAAAATGAATTAAATGCATTTAGAAATGCATTATTTTTTGAGACGCTATAGCTCAAAAACGGTAGCCGTTAGAACAGTGGTGCCAGAACAAAAAATATTCATATTGATCCACTCTATCGCGCGTTTAATTTTTTCGGAAAGTTTTTGAAACACCCTGTATTAAGGCGTCTTTACAGTCTTGATGTCACATTACCCGTTGATGTAACATATAGATTGGCTCATGCGTTACTTATGCCGAATTTGGCTAACTTGCGCAGACTTCACACATGTTTTCATGGTATCTTAAGATTTGTCTATGGTCGCCTCTCCTGTAATAGATATGTTTCATGTTCTTTTCAGCTCGTGGGCTGTTCCTTTGAATATTTTTTGCATCTCAGATGTCTATACTTTTTCTTCTCCGTAGTAAAGTTTAGTCTCCCCTCGTATCTTTTTAATTGTATAACTTTTCTGCATTCGAGTAGAAATACTCAAGTGCTTTTAGAACCTTTCTCTCAGACGGTGTTGGAACGATCATTTTCAGTGCGTGTGGCTAGGTTATGGAATACTTTGCCACATAGTCTTAAACACTTTTCGGTGCAGCCATTTACTTTTAAACGTAATTTGCTGGATTATTTTGCTTATTTGGAACATGGTCAGTAATATTGAATTCCTGTTCACTGACAATTTATGATCTATTAACTTTTAAACTTTTTATTTAAATAAAAGATTGTGCGTTAGGATTTACAAATAAATTGTTGATTTTTTTTTTATACTTTGCCTTTTTTCAATAATTCAATCAACATGTCCTTAAGGGCGTTTGTTGATTAATATAATATAAATAAATAAATTTGAATAGTGGCAAGATTTTATATTTATTTATTTAGCAATTTACGAATTTCGTAAACAGTTAAGATTAAAGGTAATTTTTATGATGACCCCTAATGAATATATCATTAGACATTTTCAATGAAAAGATTAATGTTAATACTATGACTCCCTATTTGTACTAACTTCATAACACACCTTTCTCTAAAATAATTTCAGTCAAACACCATCCATCATAACCAAGTTTTACACTCAACACCCACCCACCTTTGATATGATGAATGGAGAAAATCGTATGCCATTATTCATGCATTCATTAAAGAAATCCCATCCCAACTTAACAAACAGCAAAACTGAAATTCAACTTTATAACACATTTTGACAGGTTATATAAAATTTATGTGTCTATTGTTAGGAAAAGTAATAAATTCATTTAACAACAACAGAAACAAAAATCCCTCCCAAAAATGTCCAAGACAAAACACTAACTAAACAAATACATGTGTTTATAAATAACTGTCATTTTGACAACACCCCATTGACACTTTTGCCATATTTTTGAAAACTCACCAAAACAAAAAAAGAATTGAATTATAATCCAAGAGAGATTGAGCGGCAGCCAGCAAGCACCAGCAGCAAAAGAGGTTTCCTGTCAAAAGCCAGAATGACAGCAACAACCACATTGATGATAATAATAATAATAATTATTGTTGTTGTTGTCGTAGTTGAATTTTTGCATAACAAATGATCAAACATCAAATTTTTAGATATATTTATGCATAAATAAATAATAATCATCGTTTACTGCTGTCTATTTCCACCCAGTGTAGACACTCTCCAGAGTATATATTGAGACCAAAGGGAGTCATTATAGAAAGAGGTTTCATCTCTCTGTCTCTTTATGTCAGTAGCAATTGTGACTTTTTTAAATAAAAATGCAGCTTGAGACCATAGTAATCGCCTTTAATAGTAAAGGGAACGCTTATTAAACAAGACCTTTAATAGCGATGGGATCGCTCCTTAAAGCAAGATCTTTGGAATCAATACGTTTGTCTAAACACAAAAGGGCTTAGCACTGATAGCGAGTAGCCATTCCCAATACCTTCAAGGATTGTAATGGTAGATCAACTAACTGCGATAGAGTGTTATCTATATCTAAGCTATTTTGTTGAAATATATTTACACTGCGTGTCATCAGGTTAGCACACCTAAAGAGCTAAAGTTTTTAAATTAGTTTTGTTTATGGCCGATTTAATTCTGAGTTAAATAAAACAAAAAATATATTTTTCCAATTTTTTGGATATTTATTTAAAAATTTTTTTAAAAAATAACACAAAAAATAACAATTCAAATTTGGTCATCAGGTTAGCACATACAACTTTTTTTCATTGTTGTTAAGCTTTTAAGCCTTGAAATTATTTATAAACTTATACATTTAGCATTGTCGTGTTGGAAAGTCCATGGCAAATTACCAAACAAATTTTGAAAATGGGGCAAGGCAGTTTGAAGTACGTTTTTGTAGGTGTTTGCATTCATATTTGCTGTCAGAAATTGTAACTCGCACGTACCATAATAGGAGATGGCTCCCTACACCATTACACCCCCCACCCGACTATGAAGGCGATCCAATTGGTGTTCCTCTTTGCGAAGATCATGGAAGTAGTAGTTGTATCCGTCCGGACCTTCCAAATTGAACTTCATTTCATCCGAAAAGAGAACGTAGCGCCAATCAGAATTCCATGTCATGTGCAGAATTCCATGTTCGAGCAACGTTAAGTGGTGGTTTTTTCTTCAATTTGACTCTTTGAATTGTAGATAAGCTCGCTTTAACATTGACATTTGCTCTGAGCTTTGCGGACGAGTCATGAGAGTTCGATGCTACTCTCAAAAATGCTCTCTTATTACCATCGGAAATCACCCTATTATTACCGTCTTTATTATGTTTGCCATATCCCGACTTATTGCTCAGAAATGCGGATATTACTTTACGACTTCTGGCGATTTTTTTGGATATTCCACTTATTGAAAGCCCAGACTCCTCCTATGCTTCAATTTTGGATTTCTCCTCCACAGATAGGGATTTTCCTTTACCCATGTTAATGCTAATAGACTACTTAAGCAGCAAAAAAAATACAGCAGACAGTTGTCCGAGGGCTTCGGCCACTGACTGTCCCTGCAGGCTGTGTCAGAGACACAGCCATTAAGTTTAACGTAGCATACGCCATCCGATAAGACAGGAAACATATATAACAATAAATGATAAATAACATAAGCAAATGAATTTATTTATTTGATAGTTACTTTTGATAATGTACATAAGCTTATGGTAGGAAAAATAGGATAAACATGTTTTTAAATTAAAAGAGTAAGGATAAATGATAAATAACAGACGCAAATCAATTTGATTTACATTTTTTATAATTATATATCCATGTTAAATTCAAATTCACATTTAACATTTTGTTTCACTTAAATACATAAGTAAATATACGAAATTTCAATATTTCATCAATCAAAACAACAGCCGAAGGTTTGTGTCCACACTGAAACAGCAGCATAGTTTCCCTGTAGGAAATGTCTATAGTGAAGCAGTACTGACTTACTATTGACTGTGTCACCAGTACTACTGACCAAATATACCCCAGGCAATGTAAAATTCTATTGACATTTAACATGTGCTTGTCATTGAGAATGAACTACTGACACAAGAACTACTGACTAGGTGGTACTTCTGGAACAATATGGAGACATTGGAACCAGTGAATCAGTAGTCCATTGTCGCTATTTTTGTCTACACTTGTGATTTTTTTACCAAATAAAAAGACGTAAAATTCAAAATTAAAATCATATTTATTATCTAAATTACATTAAAAAAAATTTATCAGTCTCAAATCAAATCAATCAAATATCAAATCAACCAACTCAAAATCTTCAAAGTTTTCACAAGTTTCTTCATGCATCACAAAATCACTGAAATTACTCTCTCTAGCAATTATCTCCACTTCAGCATTTATTCTATTCTTGTACAAATTTGATTGCTTTTTCACAAATCTTTTATAGTTTCTTTTACTCATGTTTTTTTTCAAAATTCACTTTTAAAACTCACTTTTTCTTTTTAAATTATTTTCCAACTAAATGTACGCGGCACCACGTGTTTTCACAACCAAACAAAGCGAAACAATGAAAAAGAAGAAGCATTGACGTTCATTTGTCATAAATTTCTCTACACATCAAAGCCAGACAAATATTTGTAGACAAGTTGTAGACAAATTGTCGACAATGTCACCATAATAGTGGTGACATGGAGACACTTGTCCCCAGACTTCCTACAGGGTTGTGTTCATGCTACAAACTCAAACACTCAACCAAACACCACACATATGTTTGAGTGTATGTGTTTAAACAATTTTCATTTGAGAAATTTAAATATTAGGAAGATATCAACCAATATGGAATGTATATCAAACGAAAGATAACATCTTCATTTACCTACAAAAAAATTTTTAAAAAAAGTTATCTCGCCGTTTCCTCATAATCAATGAAATGAAGATTACAACCATAACAATCTGACATGACTCCCTATACAGTAAGGTAAGATGTATTCTACGCCAAAAAATATGGTTGTCAATCACGTTCAACTGTTGAAGATAAACTAAAAAGAATTTACATGTGCTAATCTGATGACGCAAAATTACAGCTCACTTTTCCATCAAAAATATTAGAAAAAAGCTAAAACCACATAACGGGATCTTTCTGTCGCATATTCTTTTTGCCAGTGAGAGTGTATACGATGAGGAGAAAAATAGAGAACACAAATGTAACTGCATCTTACCAACAACAACAACAAGAGCTAACCTGATGTGCTAACCTGATGACGCGCAGTGTATGTTTAACAATTTTAAATTGCCAACCAGTTTTTGGATAATCGTGTTCTCTTATACAAAGAGATAGACAACACCTCTTCTAATATCGATTCCCTGTGAACAGACATACGAATTCGTACATTGTACCTATCTGTAATCAGAGTGTCAAAATGTTGTATGATTTATTTGTGTATTTTTCTTTAACTCAGTTTTAACACAAATACTTGAAAAATATTGTAATGTCAAACAGAGCTCATTCATAACGATATTTGATTTGCATGCTACAATAGGTCATGGTAATTCTATTGCAGTGTTCGCATGATAATAGATTTTGGTGGCGGCTTTGCACTCATATGATACAATAATCTCAAAACAAATTTAAGTGCCTCCGGTTTGTATCATGTCTTTGAAATTTAAGAACGATACATGCCAAAAAAAAGTTCGTTATCCCCAAACGAAATCTTTGGTAAATTCACATAGTTTGGCGAAAGGAAATGCGGTAGAGTAACATTTTTCATTTACTTCTTTTGTGGTAAATAAACTTAATCGTTTATGAGAACCAAAAAACGTTCACAAGAAACGATGTACGGTAACTAAATCACCAACAATCGAGTAAAAACTATAATTCAAACAAAACAGTCTTTAACCCGGCTATTAAATCTATTCCCACATAAAACTGCATACCATGTGTTATAAGGCAATCTAATATCAAGCCACTGCAACCAGGGTTATCAGATTCCGAATGCGAAAAGATGGAATAACTATGACCAAAAAGGAGGAAGAAATTCAAATTCAAAAAGGAGTATTTCTCTGGACAAGTTCAAATTGCATATTATATATCTCATATTAATACAAAATTATTTTTTTGAAGTTTCTTTTTGTCGTATGTTTTATTTCACAACATTATTTTTCAACATTGCTTTGGACGTAATACTTTCGGGCCGCCTCTTTATGCTGCCCCTGAGTAAAGAAATAGCTAAAGTGTAATTTTCCATACTGAAGACCTTGGTCTTGGACAGGTACATTATGAGGGCTGCCATTTATATTTCTGGCCTAGACAATGTTTAGTGTCTCGGATAAATGAAAAATACATCAAGTTGAATTTAGTTTTAATCTGCTTCACACACAAACGCAATATGTTATAATATGTGTGTGTACATCACTGCTTTAAACGCACAATTTTGTCGCACAGAGATACCACCCATTTCTGATTTACCTGGCAAGTATTTTATTGATAATTCCTCTTCGAACTCCATACTATTTGTAAGGCATGTGGTGTTACTTTTGTTTGTTAAAATAATTACAATGTACAAATTCAGGTCCCAAATAATTGTCAAATAATTGTTGTCGGACGAAACACCATGGCGCGACAACCCTGCAATTGAGTTTGCCCACGATAGTTTCGCAAAGAGTTGAGTACCAAGGAAATGATAAGTGGGCGAAATTTTCGGTTTATGAAACTCCCGTTCTTTTTTTAAACTCGTACTTCCTATGGCAACGAAAATTTCATAAAACTTAATACCTTAACCTTAAACTGTGAACATTCTCACACAATTATTTTGCACTTTCGACTTGGATTAAACTTTGCGACAGTGAAATTAAGGCCTCAATGAAACCAACTAGTTATGAAAGCCCATTGGCGATGTAGCAGAAAACCTACTCGGTTTTTCCCCTGATCATCACAATTTTTTTGATTTGTTAACATATATAGGCACGGGTAGGGCAATCTATCAAAGTGATCACATGCAAACAACACACGGCGTTAGCATTACATACGTGGTTGTTTATACGACAATAATCTCTGCCTGAAAATAAGTATGATGGTATTGATGTAGCGGCAGCGAAAAAATAAACAGGTCGTCGTCGCCAAAGAGTATTGAATAGTATAGTATAGAATAGAAACATTGATGCCTTTTGATATATTTATGTTTTTTGTATTTTTTTATGTCATAACATTGTCGAAATGGTGCATTTATATTGAAATATTCTATAAGTATAAAGAGAATAAGACTCTTTTATGCTCTTTTACCCAGACACTCCACATGAGAGCGGAAAAAGAGTGCAATAAGTTCTCTATACTATTCAATACTTTTTGTCGTCGCTCTGTTTATGACAAAACAAAAACCATGAGCTAATGAGCTAAATATTGCTTTATATTCGTCGCTCTAATTATGACAAAACAGAAACAATTATTTCAGTGAGCTAAATATGGTTTTATTTATTTTAACAATATTACATCTAATGTTAAAGCACATATAAGAAAAAAGAAAGTGCAATAGTAAAAGCGCCTTCAGTACAAAAATTATTCTTTTTTTTATTTTCCAATGTAACATTTACTAATGTGTTCACAAAAATCGAACAGGTACCGTGTCACAAAAGGGTGTTAACACATCACCCGTAAGTTCGAATATTCATTGTTTTTTTTTATTAGCTTGTAAAGAAGATGTTCCGATTAAGCATGGAATAAAATATCTCTCAAATGGCCTCCACGGCTATGATGACAAGCCATTAATGTACCCATGAAATTTACCATGACATTTTTGCAGAGATGTGGCTGTATCTTGAGCTCATGAATTGTTTCTGGTTTATTCGTATTAACCCGAGATTTCACAAAAGCCCAAAGAAAGAAATCGCATGATCTTGTTGGCCAGTTGACAATGACATCAGAATTTCTTGAGATAAGTTGTTCTGGAAATCGTTGCTGCAATAAATCAATTGTTTCATGCGCGCTGTGGCATGTGGCGCCGTCTTTCTGAAACCACATGTCACCAGTTGAGGCCACACGAATTCCGATGTCATGTTCCTGTAACGATCGCTGTTCACAGTCACTGCAATTTCGGCCTCATCTTCAAAAACTTAAGAGACAGTCACACCGCCAGACCAAAATCCGCAACAGACAGTTGCTCGTTGTGGTTCATTTGATTCTCATGTATTACAATAGGATTTTCTGAGCCATAAATTCGACAATTTTGTGTATTCATGACGTCATTCACATGGAAATACGTTTCTTAAATTGGCATGGACTTCACTTTGCTCTATTGTCCATTGAACGACTTGCCGATGCTTTTCATGTTCTGTTGGTTCGAGCTCCTCAGTAAGCTGATTTTTGCACGCATGAAGGTCTTTTGTAAAAATTCGCTGCTTAGTCCTTCGTCAAATATGAAGTTGTTGAGAATGATGACGAACTGATATTTTCGGCAACACTCTCGTTTACAGTTTCAATTTTTCAAGAGACCGGCCGGTACGTCAACGTTTCTTAAAATTCGGCATTGTTCTCAACAACTTCAAATTTCACGAAGCTCTCCGCTGCGAATTTTGACAAAATACGTCCACCTTTGTGCGTACAAAATTCCGTTTACTGAGGAGCTCAAATCAGTAGACCATGGAAAGCACCGGCTCAATGGTAATGTTGCAGAGTGATGTCAATGGCAATTTTTCAAAAAAATACATCTTTTCCGATGAAGCCCATTTCCATTTGAATGGTTTCGTAAATACACAAAATTGTCGGACTTGGGGCTCCATAAGAACAAATCCATAAGAACAAATGCACCTACTACGAGCAATTGCCTTGAGCGGATTTTGGTCAATCGGTGTGATTGGGCCTTACGTTTTTGAAGATGTGGCCGGAATTGCAGTGACTGTGAACGGCATTCATTACAGGAACATGATAACGGAGTTCTTGTGGCCTCAACTGGACGCCATGGTTCTGGATGACATGTGATTACAGTAAGACAGCGGAACCTGCCACACGTCGCATGTAATAATCGATTTATTGCAGCAACGATTTCCAGAACAAATTACCCTGCAGAAGAACGTGGAGGTATTGACGCCTGGCGAGTGGTGCTTTACTGCAGTTTTTTAAGCCGGGAACACTACCAAAATATACATAAGTTGGCAACGCTGTTAATAGCTTTCAACAATTGTTTGGCTATGAAATTTATGTTAAGTTGTAAAAAAAAATTGTGTCGGAAATTCCTTGATTAAAACAAATAAAAGGTACTTAAGGAAAAACTATAAAAATGAATACCTTCCAACGAAGAGTAGCAAAAGAAAAAGATTACTATAAAAAAAGAGTATTTGATAAGTGTCGTGAAGAAATGCCAAGAAGTTAAAACATAGAAGCAAAAGATTGTGAAAGCAGCGTCATGTGCGATGAAATCCATTTTTTTATTTTATATTTTCCTTTTGCAATAAATATTGAAAATAAACGTATTCGTTTATACATATTCAAATGAAAATCTGCATTCTTTAATTTTTCTCAATACCAATTTATCAACAAACTACCTACTCGTGGATTGCTTCAAAGGCGATTGGTGGAAAAGAACTCCCAAAGTCTGCACTCGTGGACTACAGCGAAAGCGATAGAAAAGCGAGTGCTGGTTTTCATATCACAGTCCAATGTTAAAATCAGCACTTGAAAGCATTATCGGGAAAATTAAGAGAGAGTAGTCGCTATCGCTTGGCGAGTACTCGAACAGTAGTCCTGCACTACTAATTTTTTCTGAAGGGTATCTCAAGAAATTCTGATGTGATGCGATTTCTTTCAATGGGGTTTTGTGAAATCACGGGTTTATCCGAATAAACCAGAAACAATTCCTGAGCTCAAATCCAAAATCCAACGCGTCAGCGGTGAGATACAGCCACATCTCTGTGAAAAACCCCCCTTTTGACGGATGTTTTATTCCGCACATAATAGTAACATGTCTTCTATACAATCCAATAAATAAAATCAGAACTGTCTCAACAAATACTGGTTTTTATTTTAAAAGGAAAAAGTGCATTCCTACTGAGACACCCTTTACGATATAAGGTTTTCGTTTTTTTGCCGCAGATGAAAATTATGAAATGTTGGTTTCCGAAAACGATTTTTATTTGCGAGAATGTATCAACTTTTGTGGTGAACCATGAGACTAAGTAGTAAACAAAATTGTTGTGAGGAAAAAAATAGTTTTGAAAATTTTGGGGTAAATAGACGTTTGTTTACAACAAATGAAACAACTTTTACAAAAAAAAACGTTTTAATTGCGAGAATGTATCGACTTTTGTGGTGAATCATGAGACTAAGTAGCTAACGAAATTCTTTTGCGGCAAAAGAAATATTTTTGCGTCAAACGAGCCGAAAATGTTGTTCTCTCTAAAATGCAACAAGGCCTTAACTACACTTTTTAGTTTTTATAGGAGCAGGAATAAACGTTATAAATATTTTTTAAAAACCACTTTTTCCATTAATTTGTTTTTCGGAAACAAATCCATCTTTGTTTTCTAAGCTTGAATCTAATATATGGATATTAAGTAGTATTTAATTTATAACGTTTATTCCTTCTCCTGTCAAAAACTAAAAAGTGTAGTTACGGCCTTTTGCATTTTAGGTGACGATATACCATCTGCATTATATGCATTACAAAAAATGGCATACTCGTAGGTCGACCTCTGTCAGCTAAATATTTTACAACTTATTTAGCATTTCCATTGAATTTGAATTTGAATTTGAAATAGTGGTACACCATCATGTAACTTAGAACAAAACACATTGCCCCCAGACAACCTCTAGTTAAAACCGACAATACATACAAATAGATTTTCAACAAGTCACTATGCTGCGGAGGAAGTTGAAGAATATGGGAAAATAATAGATTATGATAAACGAGTACATACTATCCACCTATTCATGTACTAGCACCACGTAGGTAAAGGAAACCTCCGCAGTTGGCTACGAAATATGATTAAGTGTTAAAAATGTGTTGCAAAATATCATTATTATTACATGTTTTGCAAATTTATAGTTTTTCTCTTAACTTTAGGGCATATTTTGTCATAAATGTAATTTATTATATCAACATTTGTGCTGTAGTATTCGAAAAATACAGTATTGTGGTCATGACATGGTCGGTAATAAATTACAGTCGAGGGCGCACGAGATAGTTTTAATGGTGGCGGGTGAACAAAGATATACTATTCAAAGGAAGACCATATATTAATAACAGAAATTGTTAATATATTGATAAAATGTATCGTAGATCTTACAAGAAAAGGGAATCGAAGTGATGAGAGGACTATAAAGAATATTCCTTTAACACGCAAGAATATTTCCTCAAACTCATCGTAAACAAGCCGAATGCTTAATTTGATATAATCTATCAACAATAGTGTACGAAAGAGTAATGCATTTGCTTTTGGAAGAAGATTAATAACTCTATCATACAAATTTGGGGGGGGGACCTAGTGTGCGTTGTAGGCCTTGGTGAGGAGATTTTAACCTCAATTTAAAAATTTGCAGGCAAATCCTCAATAAATCAGCTACCGCCAAAACCGGTTGAGTGTGGCTCTGTGGACTTAACTCCTTATGGACCGGTCAGTCTTGAAACGATTTTAAAATCCGAAATATATTTATAATAATAAATCGTTTTTATTATAATGTATATATATATCACTTTATTCCAGTTTTACAAATTTTAATCCGTTTATTATCTTCGCTTGTCTAACTGCATAAATTCCTAAAAAACACACAACATTTGCCATTTTTATAAGATCTCATTCAACGATATTATGATAAATACATTTTGGATGTTTTTACTCAAGCGTGTGTTACACTTAGGGACTGCAAATTCCTGGACTTACTCATTTCCAGGGGGAGCAGGAAAAATAAAACAAAAAAATCACATGAGGTGGCAGGGGACACCCAGTTGAAACGAAGTTCTTTTCGCTATATATTATGTACTAGTTAGTTCCAACACGCCTAAGGCGCCCATTGAAAAATACGACAATTTAAATAGATCTTTAAGAAAAGATAATTTTTTTAAAATTATAAACTTTTTTTTAAGAATGCTATTTTTAGGTCCTATTTGTAAGGTGGTGCAATGGTAGTGTGCGCGCCTCTTGTACATGAGATCCTGGGTTCGATCCCTGCTCAGACCACCTTAATAATTCTTTCAGCGGCGGTCACCTCGCATAGTGACGGCGACACTATCGAGTATTTAGCCATGAAAAAGCTTCTCAAAATACCGTTCGGAATCGGTGTAAAACTTTAGGTCCAAATCAGTGAGTAAAAATTGGAAATCGCATACCTCAGTGATTGTGAGAAGCTCTCCCCTGCCCCCTCATGGGATGTAATGGGAAACCATTTATTTTTTTATTTATTTTTTGTAAGAAAGGTCCTTTTTAAAAGAGGTACTTCTTTTATTAAAAGTTTGTGTTTTTCTTAAGAAAATGTACTATTTTTAATAAGAAGTACTGTCTGTAAGAAAAAGCCATAAGAGTATGAATTTGTTTACAAATAAGAACTTTTCTTAAGAACAGGTACTTTTTAAAGAAGTGGTACTCTTTTTAGGAAAAGTATATTTTTCACGAAAATGGACTTACTTTCAGAAAGTCTACTTATCTCAAGAAAAGGAGAGAAAAGGTACTATTTTATTTTTAAATAAATGTGCTTACAGAAAATGAATTTTTGTAAGAAATTTGTTTTAGAATTCGTCCTTTTTTTAGGAATAGGTACATTTTTATGAGTGCGTACTTGGCTCAAGAAAAGATAGTTTTTTTACACTATAAAGGTCCTCTTTAAAGAAAAGCTGGGCTTTTAAGAAATTTGTTGTAAGAAAATTTATTTTTTTAAGAAAGGTATTTATTTAAAAAAAATAGGTTTTTAAGAAAAGGTACTTTTTGTAAAAAAATTTACTTTTAATAAGCAAAGGTACTTCTTTAAGACAAAGCATTTTTCGAGCGAAGTGCTTTATCGCACGTTGCGGGATGGGGGCTAAGTGAAAAATTGTAAACAACTTTTTTTAACTTTTTTTAACAACCCATTATTATCAACCCATTATTATCAGCTATGTCGGGTACTTTTGGTTTGGTTTGGTTTAAAGGGAAGTTGTCTAGGTGGAGCCTTTTTATTACATATTGTAGTTTTGAACCCAATAAAAAGTAAATTTAGAAAAGCCAAAGTGCAAAACTGACAAACCCATGAAATACAACCCTGTACATGGAATTACATTTGGCAGCACACTTGCTCTTACATTCGAACTTTTCGTTTGGTTTGTGTCTAGACTAACATATGGGAGCATATTTTTTGTTTAATCGGAAAGTTTCTAGATGGAGCCTTTTTATTTTTTAGATAGGGGTGGGTCAACCTTATCATTTAGGGGTATAAAAAATAGATATTGGCCGATTCCGTTTCGGATGAGTTTAACGGCAAACAATATGTGGTCGCAGTCGGACAATCAGTGTGATCGCACTCGGACAAACTGTGTTTGGATGTATTCACTTTGTGAATTTAGGCCGTATCCTGCGCCTATAGATGTTAACATATTAAAAATTCATACTCTTAGGCGATTTCGTTCATAAAAATATTACCTGTTAATAAAAGAAGTACCTCTCATCAAAGAAAGGACCTTTTCGAGAAAATATAATCCATATTCTTACAAAAGGGACCTAAAAATATAACAAAAAATTATAAATAAAAAATTTCTTAAAAAATTTTTTTCATGTTTCATGTTACAAAAAGTATATTTTGTTAAAGATCCATTAAAACTATCGTATTTTTCAACAGGCGCCTTAGGCGTGTTGGAACTACCTAGTACATAAAATATACCGAAAGGAACTTCGTTCCAACCGGGTGTCCCTTGACACCGAATGTAACTTTTTTAAGAAAAGTTACTTTGTTTAAGAATATGTATATATAGGTATTTTTTTTTTGAGAAAATTTACTTTTTTTAAGAAAATTCACTTATTTAAGAAAAATGTCTATTTTAAAACTTCTTTCACTTTAGCTTTACTAAATTTACTTTTTATTGGGTTTAAAACTACAATATAGACTACTAAATATTGGTTACAGGCTCCACCTAGAAAACTTCCCATTAAACAAGAAATTTCCTAACATATGTGAAACATCTTGTTAGTCTAGACACAAACCAAAGCCAAAGTAAACAATACAGTTGATAATAGTGGGGTTACTACTGTTAACACAAAAGCTGATTAATTTTTTTTCGATTTAGCCCGCATCCCACAACGTGAGATAAGAAACTTCGTTCTAAAAAATAAATTAAGAACATTAAATATATTTCCCAGGATCCCGGGAATTCCCGTTGGAAATCTGGGGCCCTTATTTTATTTTCATCTCCTATTTTAGTACGTGACTGATATCACTGAAGCTCAACAAGATATCGAGCACATACCTTTGTCCTTAGAAAGCAGATAAGAAAGAAATCCAGCCATGAAAACGCTTCTCAATATACCGTTCGGAACCGGTGTCAAACTGTAGGTCCCAATCAGTGAGTGTAAAACTCAGTGATTATGAGAAGCTCTCCCCAATCCCTTAATGGGATGGTATGGGACACCGTTTTTATTTTTATGAGCTGCCAAGACGAACACCGTAGTTGTCCACAAATTGATGTGTCCACGCTAGACACAGTTAAGAAACTCCATAAAATGGTATCGGATGATCGTCGGCTAAAGGTGCGTTAGATAGCTGAAATGATATGAATTTCAAAAAGTGCTATACATCGTATATTGACCGAAGATTTGAATATGAGAAAGCTGTGCGCAAGGTGGGTGCCGCGATTGCTTTCAATAGAGCAAAAGCAGCGTCATGAAGATGTTTCAGTAGAGTGTTTGGCGAAGCCTCACCCCAATAAAGCAGAATTTTTGCGTCGATTTATAACCACGGATGAGATATGGGTCCACCACTCACCTGAGACAAAGGAAGCAGTGGACTGGAATGGGAGAATCGTGGGCAAAGAAGACGAAGAGGGTTCCATCGGCAGGCAAGGTCATGGCGTCTGTTTTTGGGTATGCGCTAGGAATAATTTTTATTGATGAACTATGCTAATTTATTGCACCGTTTAAGTGCTGAAATTGTTAAAAACTGCGGCGTTTGGCGAAAAAGAGAGTGTTGTTTCATCAAGGCAATGCTCCAGTTCGCACATCCACTATTGCGATGGCCGAAATTAATGAATTTGCGGTTCGAATTGCTTCATCACGTTCCTTACTCGACAAATTTAGCTCCCTCGCACTATTTGCTATATCCAAACTTGAAAAAATGGCTCGGTAGTAAAAGATTTGCCAACAATGAAGAGGTGGAGTCTGCGATTGATGGCTATTTTAATGAGATTGACAATTATTACTATAAACAGGGTACGGAAGCTTTTTAATATCGGTGGAAACAGTGCATCGAGCCAAAAGGAGATTATGTTGAAAAGAAAAGAAAATTTTTCCCAACTTTTTTGTGTCTTCTTTGTTAGGTCGGCTAATTGTGGGACCGCCCATGTACTACAGTTGCCATGAGAAAAAAAACCTGAATTTGGTTGCGGATTTGTAGTTGGCAGAAGACTGCGACATCCAGTCTATAGGTTCAATCCAGTGAGTGAACTTATAGCCACCATCCGCATAAAAGGAACTACTTTTATATTTCCCTAAATTGTGCACAACTATTAGCTGTACGAGCTATATCCCGACATTGACATAGTTCAGCGGATCAAAATAACGAGATTGCGAAGTCTGTAGAATAGACGAAGACGAACCAGCACGAAGGGTTTTCGAACTCGAAGGACGTCGACAAATAGGAAGGCCAAGACTCTGCTGAAGGGATAACGTTGACGAATACCTGCATACACTTGGTATTACCAACTGGAGAGATAAGGCAAAAGAATGGTTGGCGAAATACGGTATCATGATGTTGGTTGTTGACCTTTCGTATTATCTCTGTTCAATTAGTTTGGCTTCAGATCATAAAATTAAGGCGGTAGATAAGAAATGAAGTATACTGTAAACACAAATACCACAAGACTTATTCATTGAATTGCTGAAATTTTGCATGAAAAAGACGATAAATTTCAAATACGAGGACAAATTTTATGAGCAAAGAAAAGGTATGCCTATGGGCTTACCAGCTTCACCAGTGATAGCTGACATATTAATGGAGGAGCTACTTGACGAAATGTTGACGAGGTTGGAAGTGAAGCCCAAAATCTGGACAAAGTATGTTGACGACTCATTTGTTGTGATAAAGTGGAATGAAGTGGATAATGCACTTAAAGCTCTTAACACATACAACAGAAAAATATAATTCACAATGGACGGGGAAAAGGACAACAGATTAACATATCTGAACTCTGTCGTAATTCGACAAAGCAACCTGCACAGACTTGATTGCTACAAGAGGACCACAGCGTACGCGAGACTAATCAACTTCAATTCTACGCACCCTAGAAGAATTATTATCAATATGGCGACAAATTTCGTGAGTAGAGTTCTGAAGATCAGCGACAAGGAGTTTCATGTGGATATGTCATATGAGTTGGCATTGAAATCATATATATGATTTCAAAGGGTCATATGAGTTGGCATTGAAATCACACAACACCCTGACCAGGTTATTTAGCCAGACAAAGTACAAAGTGACGGAAAAGGATAAATATAATATTATATCGAATAAAATGCAATGGGAACAAGAATTACGTATGCCAAGAGGTATACGTTGTCACCACGATGACGAAATTGACGACAAGACTGTCTTCCCACAAATCAGATTTACCGGCACCTATAAACCTATTGAACAGCTATAAACGTACGGCCAATGTGCTACGACGGCCATAATCCTAACTTTGACGGTATTGACATTTTAGCGGAGGAGAACAATTACTCACGACGATTTACTCTCGAAATACTGCACTTAATTAACGTTCCAACCGATGCGCTCAAATATAGCGACACACAATAACAGGTCATGGCTGTTCAAGAAACAGTTGCCATGAGAAAAACATGAATTTGGTTGCGAATTTGTAGTTGGCAAAATACTGCGACATCTAGGCTCTAGGTTCAATCCTGCGAGTGAACCTATAACCACAATCCGCATAAGTGAGTGAACCTATAACCACAATCCCTCATTTGTGTGTATGCCTCGACATAAGAGAAAGATGATGATGGCAAAGACATATTCTATGAGCTCCTAGATGAAACGTATGCCCTGGCCATGGCATTAAGATTGTACTAGGAGATTTTGAAGCTAAACTAGGAAGGGAGAATGTGTTTCATCCAACTATTGGCAATTTCAGCCTACATGCTGACAGTTCCGACAACGGTATGAGACTGTTTGACATTTCCGCGGCAAAAATCGTGTTTTTTTTTTTAATTTGTTTATTTATTAATTAGTTCTTATAATTCTAAACTACAATAAACAATAGTTATTAATGCATATGAGTGTATACAATGTCCCGAATTCGAGAGCTCTGGTACAGTTAATATAATTCGAATATACTTTACATATTATATGTATATATTAAACATCTGAAACAGATCATAATTGTTTTCAGTTTATAATGAAAAAATTTAAAAAAAAACTATTACATATATATTTTTTTTAAGTTAAGATAAAAAGTGTCTGGTGGGTATGAAAAGAGGCTATATACATTAGAGAGCCACCAAAATTGTTTGGTGTGTAGTTTGGCTACATCGCTCAAATCTTTGTTTGATATGCTTGTATCAAATCATATATTATTTTCATTAATATGATCGATCTGAATTGCCTTTACTTTAGCTCTTCTAAAGTTGTGATATAGTATTGGAATACCATTCTCCTTCTGGATGATTTTGAGACGATCTAGGTAAACAGAAGACTCGGGTGGGACATATCCTTTTTGTATAGAGTTGATAAGGTATAACTCATTAGCATAGAATGGAGCCATAATTAAATTAAATTCCGCAATTTGAGTACTTCTTTGAATATGATTTCTTATTAACTGGATTATGAAGTTATCGATTCTATTTATATTAGCAACATTGTATAACTTTCTATTGCTTATATAGTTAAGATAGTCACTTTCTTGGAATCTGTATAACGAAGTGCATGCTCTTAGGCATTTTCTTTCGAATACTCAAATTTTTTCCATGTAGGATGGCGATATATTATGCCATTTTGGGCATCCGTATGTTATGATCGGTCTAATAAGAGATTTATATAAAATTATTTTCACTAGGCTTTTTAGATATTTAGAATAAGAAAGATATTTGTACATAAAAAATGCTTTTTGTGCTTAAAATGATTCGTTAAAATATAAGGATTTGTCTAGGTGAATTCCCAGATAGTTCACAGTTTGTCTATTCGGAATTAATATGTCTGAATGAAGTGATTTTATTTTGAATTTTTTCCAGTTTCTTTTAACGTCATTATTACATCTGCCCAATGGGGGCCGAAGGAGGATAGTTTCGCACTTTTCTACATTAATCTTCATATTCCAGTCTAAAGTGTATTTTTCAACAATATCACTGTGTGTAATTTTTTAAGTCATGGCAAAATAACCATATACGGACACCACTACGTGATAAAAGACTAAAAAACAAAAGACCCGTGTCTCCCAATTTTTCCCAAAGTCATGCACTTTTTTTTTATGGGCCGCCAAAGATTTGGGGCCTCGGTACCATTTTCGTAAAAATGTGATCATTTTCTCAGGCTCATATCTTGCAAACCGTTCAGAATTTCGATTTACTCTCTGAGGCAAAGTTGTAGCTCTTGTCATAAAGAACAAAAATTGCGAACATATAAAATCAAAAAAACCTCACCTTCCAGATCAAAATCGCAAAAAACTTAAAAAAAAACTTAAAAAAATTCGATTTTTTTTACCTTTTTTCCCGTGTTCAGGTCCATAGGTAGCAAACCGTTCAAAACTCAAGGAAATAATCAACTACAAAAATGTACCTAAGATCTCAATAAACAAATTTCTAGAACATATAAACTTCCTAGAGATGATTCTTAACACTGTTTTTTACCTTTTTCTCCTGTTCAGGTCCATAGGTAGCAAAAAATGAAATATGCCTGGCCAGTACCATGTGTTTGTCCAAGGGTTAACACCGTTTAGGTAGCGCTTAGGTATCACGCGATCATGCACCGACAGCAGCAGCATAGGCAATGCAGTAAGCTCAGCACACGCAACAAGGGACGCAGCACACAATATAAAAGCGACACGACGCTCACATCGAGGCATTACACAGCGCGACGTCAACGAGAGTTTTGCAAGATATGAGCCTGAGAAATGATCACATTTTTACGAAAATGATACCGAGGCCCCAAATCTTTGGCGGCCCATAAAAAAAAAGTGCATGACTTTGGGAAAAATTGGGAGACACGGGTCTTTTTTTTAGTCTTTTATCACGTAGTGGTGTCCGTATATGGTTATTTTTTTCGTGTTGCACTGTGTATTAAATGAATCTTGAAGCTTTTGATTTATCTCTTCAATTTTGGCGTCCGGATGATAAATACTAATGTCATCAGCGAATGCAATTATATTATCTATTTTGTTTAAAAGATCTACTAAATATATATTAAATAGTGTTGGTGCATTCACAGTTCCCTGTTGTCGACCATTAATAATATTAAATGTTTCACTTTCGATTTTATTATGATTAACGTTAAATTTTTTATCAGAGAGCATATTGTAGATTAATATGACAATATGACATGGAATTTTGTATTTTATTAATTTGTAAATTAATCCTGGTATCCAAATACTATCGAAAGTTTTTTCCATGATAATAAGACATGCACCTGTGGGATATTTTTTGTTCCAGTGCCAATTGACTTCTGACACAAGTAAGTTTACAGCGTTGATGGTGAGAATGTTTAAATTTGAAGCCAAATTGTTTTTCATTTAAAATCTTTTCCTTTGAGCAGTATTTGTTTAGAATATTATTAATGCAAATTTCATATATATTTTGCTTATATTACGAAGTAAGCTTATTGGCCTCAGATTTTTCGGATCTCTGTTGTCCTTGCCCTTTTTAGGAATGACAATTACTTTTGCCATTTTCCAGTCATGTGGAAAGTATGAGTTATTTATCATATTATTGAATAATGTACAGTACTCCATTATAGCTTCCACTGGAATATTTTTTAACACAATATTCGGAATATTATCTACGCCTGATGATAGTTTATTTTTAAGGTGTCGGAATGTGTATTTTAACATTTCAGGAGTTACAAAGAACATACCTGCGAGCTCTTCGTCTAGTTCAATGGCTTTTTTGCCACATGTGAAATTGGTGATAGTTGTTCCGTTGTTTTCAAATTGTATTTTTATTTCCAAAAATTCATTGAAACTTCTGGTAACCTTTGCATGAAATCTGTTGTCATTAACAGGCTCCTTATGAGAGTGGACTGATTCAAAGAAAGCTCCTATTACGTTAACTGTTTGTTCTTTGTCATGTATGACAAAATTATGATCATCATCTTTGTCTAGATTTTGTATATCTATGCCTGCATTATTTAACAAGTTTTCCGAATGATCTGGTATTTTTAATGTGTCTAAATTTAACTCCTCCGCAGTCCTGAAATTACGTTTTATTTGGTCGAATATGTTAGTCGATTTTTTAGGGTCTATATTACCATATTTTCTCTCTGTGTGTTTGTTTAATTCTATTGTTGTATTTTCGTTTATGAGTTTTCTAATTAATTTTAGTTTAGCCTTTAAAACCGTAATTTCAGATGCTGGCCTCGTATTTTCTAAACGATTGTGACGTTTAACTATAGTAAGTAATTTGTTTTTCTCAGAATGCAGATTATCAATTGTTCGATTTGTAATTAGTGAAGATTTTCGTTTATCTTCCCTATGTGTAGGAACTACTTCCTGGATAGAGTTACTGATTATTCTGTTTAGCCTTATAAGATGGCAGTCTATTTCTGAATTGTTCAAGTTCCTATCATTCGAAATAGTTGAATAGTTTCTTAATTTTTTGATAACTGATTTGGTAAAATTTTTCCAATTTGTCGCTTTATAGTTATATGAAGGTAGAGAGTCTGTTGTTGGTAGCACGAATGCCGAGTTTACATCTTCAGGGGATATTATAATCTCTAGTGCATTATGATCACTATCGTGGTTTTGATACAGTTGAAGGTATTGTTTTCTCTTGAAATGTTAAGTCTACAGTCTAGAATGCAGACATCTAAGTAAGAACCTGTTCTTGGATACGAGGGGGCTGAAGATGCAAACATTTTGCATCTGAATCTCATTTCATTATCATTCAAGAATTCTTTTAGTATATTACCTTTTGTATTATTATACTCATTTCCCCAGTCCTTATGTTTACAGTTCAGATCCCCTCGCAAAATATAGTAATTGTTTGTGTTTTGTAGGTCTGTTGAGTTGAAAAGTTGAAGTAGTTCTGATTTTATATAGGAATCGTTATTTCCTGAGGGAAATAAGCCGAAATGATCAACAGTGATTTGTTGGAGTTTATTAAAAATTCAATTATTGTTGTTTCAAGGTAACGGAATGAATTTGTGTAGTTGTTCGAATATATATCATATTTGAAACCTTTTTTGATATGGATACCTGTCCCTCCACCTCTTATTGAGTTAGGCCTATCTCGTCTTATTATGTTAAAATTATCAAAGTATAACTTATGTCTTTGATTTAATTTTGTTTCATTCAAAATGACAATGTCCGGAGTTTGGCTATTAATAAATGTTTGTAGCGTCTGCCTTCTACTTAATAATATTAGTTAATTTACATTTATTTCTAAAATTTTAAGATTTTTTGTTATTGTTGTTTGATAATTTGCAGTCATTATACTTCTAATAGTGAGAATACTGTGTCAATACGTGATGCCTGTATTTGTAGTTGATTTTGAAGGTTGACAAATTGATTGGTCAAGTTTATCATCATATTTTTAACTTCGGCTATTATTGTATTAAATGGATTGTTTTGGATAATAAAATATTAATATTTCCCTTGAGTACGTCAGAGTAGTTTGTCTTAGGATTAGTATATATTACTTTATCTATAGGGTTATTTCTTTTTTGATTTGTTAAGTTTTCTTTCTTAATTTTAAGCTGGATGACCACAGGATGACCACATTTCTTGCATAGTACACAATAAATCTTCTCGAGCGAGGAGTTCTCAACGGAGCATTTCCCTTTTTCGTGGTTTGCGTCACATTTCACACATGTTGGTGGTAAGAAACAGTTAGGCGCACTGTGGAAAAATCCCTGACAGTTACGACATTGTGTTATTTCTGGGCGCCTTAATTGTGATGCAACGATATGAGATTACTTTGGTAGCTTTTAGTTTGTTTACACTGCTGTTGGAAACAATTTGCACCATGAAAATCGGTAGTTTAATTCCATTTTGACGTAGAATACGTCTTACCTTACGGTATGAGGAGTCATGTCAGGTTTTTATTGTTGTAATCTTTATTTCATTGAATTTGAGGAAACGGCTAGATGATTTTTTTTTAAATTTTTTTTGTAGGTAAATGAAGATGTTATCTTTCGTTTGATATACATTTCATATTGGTTGATATATTTCTAGTATTTTAATTTCTCAAATGAAAATTGTTTAAACACATACACTCAAACATATGTGTGGTGTTTGGTTGAGTGTTTTTGGTTGCTCAACATTGCTTAGGAACATGTATCTAGTAAAAAGTGAAACGAACAGCAAGCTAATGTTGCTTGGCAACATGTATCTAGTAAAAAGTGAAACAAACAGTAAGCTAACGTAATAAAGCTTTTTTGCGAAAGCTTCATAAAGCTGTTGTAACATTAATTTTGAATTGGAAAGCGTAAAGCTTTCACACAACGCTCGAATGCTAATGCGAAGACTCGATAAGGTAAACCTTTTTTAATATTAGGGCGGCCCTCTCAACATTCGCAGAACTTATTTCAATAAAAATATTAATTAAAATACATAAATTAAATTAAGTTTAAAAAAATTTAACATAATATTTTTTTTTTAAACGGACTTGAATCAAATGCCGTTGGTAAATATAAAAATTACAGCAGACAGTTACGCCATCCGATAAGACAGAAAACATATATAACAATAAATGATAAATAATATAAGCAAATGAATTTATTGTTATATATGTTTTCTGTCTTATCGGATGGCGTATTCTACGTTAAACTTAATCTGTCTCTGACACAGCCTGCAGGGACAGTCCGTGGCCGAAGGCCTCGGACAACTGTCTGATGTACTTTTTTTAAAGAGTTTTTAGTTGTAAATTGTGTTATTTTTAAATTGTGTCATCCTGTTCGTGTTCGCATAATTCACTAAATATAAGTTTCATGTCCGTATCAGCATCTAAGCATTTTAAGAGGTAAGTTTTGTTTTTCAAATTTTTTGGTGTATATGGGAAAAATTTCGCTTTTGATTTTTCCAAAAAAGATCTGGCTTTTAGAAAGTCATCCAAAATGTCAAAATATAATGTTCTTTTATGTTTGAATTCTTTTTTCTGAATCCGTTTATTTTAAGTCCATTTTTTATGAATCTACGTCAAATACATTTATTGGTGGTATGTTAATATTTTTGTACAGTTCTTTTTGGGTCCCACTGTTTACTGGGATTTTTTTTTGTTATGGGTTTGTTTTGATTTGTATTGACTAATGATTTAGACTTTTGACAGTTTTCGTTGCTTTCGCGCACATGTTTCTCAAATGATTCGAATTGCTCTTTGTCGCACTCGTTCTCACAGTCTAGAACTGCATAATAATTGTTTCGCAAATGTTTAGCCACAACATTTGTCTCCATGATGTTGTTTTTTTCTTTTTCTATCACTGCATATGCAAGAATGGTTTGAACCAAATTCTTTTTGTGAGTTGAGAGCATTATGCTCACTCATAGAAACGTTTTGCTTTTAGTTTTTGTTTGTTTTATTCCTATTTGAGTTCTGTTTTATGCACTTTAGTTTTAGAATAAACACACTAAAGAAAAGTGTGGGAGAACAAAATTTTGTTTTTAATTCGTTTTTTGCTGATTAGACAATTTATCTCCGTAACACGTCTTACAATCATCACGGTTGCGATCAGACTCCGCAAAAAACATGGTCATTGGTGGTACAAGATTCCAGCATAAAGACATCCACAAGGCTACTTGGGTATTCGGGTATTTTCGCAGTCGGACAAAGCTGTGTTCCATATAGGGGTGGGTCACACTTATCATTTAGGGGTATGAAAAATAGATGTTGGCCGATTCTGAGACCTACCCGATATGCACACAAAATTTCATACAAATCGGTCCAGCCGTTTCGGAGGAGTTTAACGGCGAACAATGTGTGATCGCTGCCGAACAATCTGTGTGAGCGCAGTCGGACAAATTGTGTTTGGATGTATTCACTTTGTGAATTTAGGCCGTACCCGCGCCTATAGATGTTAACACATCAAAAAATAAAAAATTGTTTCCCATTGCATACCATGAAGGGATAGGGGAGAGCTTTTCGCAATTATTGTGCCGCACGTTATCTATTTCTACACACACTGATTGTGACCTACCGTCACTAATATCCGTTATAATTTTGAGGAGGTGGATGTATTTATAGACCTCGGATCTGCCTCAGCCTTGAGATCAAGCGGAAAATTTTACTTGCGAATAAATGTTATTTTGGGCTAAGCAAGAACGTTAGGGATAAGGTCCCCTCACGAGTACCAAAAGTCCAGCTATGCCAGACTTTCATACAACCTGCCTTGCTTTATGACGTAGAATCCTGGGTCTCATCGCAAGCAAACGAAACATCTCTAGGAGCCTTCGAGAGAAACATACTTCGACATATGTATGGCCCTATAGTGCACAACGGCGAATATCGGCGACGCGTGAATCAATCGCTGTATGAGCTTTATCCCGACATTGACATAGTTATGTGGATCTCACTAACCTAATTGCGCAGCCTGGGCCATATCAGTAGAATGAATGAAGGCCGCTTACCGAAACCGAACTCGAAGGACGACGACAAATAGGAAGTCCAAGACTCCGTTGGAGGAATCAAGTTGACGAATACCTGCGTACATTTGTTATTAGCAACTGGAGAGATAAGGCAAAAGATCGAACTGGTTGGCGAAAGATGTTATCTTTGTTTTTGTAATGTCCCTGACGCCCCTGCGTTGGTCGGGACCGGATAAGTAAGTAAATAGGCAACCATTGCGGCTTAACAATGCCCGACAATACTTCGTTGTGGTTGTGGCAATCAATACACTCTCAGGGCTAAGTTATGATTTTCTAACGCAAAAAGTAACACTGCGGAAGTCGACACGGGGGATCAAACTGCATCATTAGTTTTTTTTTATTTACACTTACGCTTTCATTCAAAATATATGTAGGCTTGACAGACGGGCTGTTTTCAACAGTACGCGCACTTTGTTGTTCGTTGTACTGTCTTTGGCATAACTCATAAAAAAAACTAGTCGAAAGTAATTTTAGAAGTGTTAACATCTATAGGCACTGGTAGGGCACTCTATCAAAGTAAACACATGCAAACAACACACAGCATTAGCATCACATACGTGGTTGTTGTACAACAATAGTCTCTGCGTGAAAATAGGTATGATGGTATTAATGTAGCGGGAGCGAAAAAACAAGCAGGTCGTTGTCGCCAAAGAGTATTGATTAGTACGAGTATAGGGAACTCGTGGAACGAATTTTATTACTCAAAAGCTCTGGCGAATGATTCAAAACGTACTACACTCTTTTTGTCGTAAATTGATCCATTCATAATTTTTTATGTGAAACATTGATGCTTTTTGAAACATTTATGCTTTTTGTATTGTTTTATGTAATAACATTGTCGAAATGGTGCATTTATATTGAAATATTCTAAAAGGAGAATATGACTCCTTTATGCTCTTTTACTCAGACTCTCTACATGAGAGCAGAAAAAGAGTGCACTAAGTTCTCTATACTATTCAATACTTTTTGTCGTCGATCTATTTATGAGAAAACAAACACAATTATTTCAGTGGCCTTAATATTGCTTTATTTATTTTAACAATATTACATCTAATGTTAAAGCAGATGTAAGAAAAAAGAAAGTGCAATAGCAAAAGAGCCTTCAGCACAAAAACTATTCCTTTTTTTTATTTTGCAGTGTAACATTTACCAATGTGTTCATAGAAATCGAACAGGTACCGTGTAACAAAAAGGTGTTAACACATCGTCCGTGAGTTCGTACACTGTTGTAACATTGTACTTTTGTTGTAGGTTTTTATGTTTTTCTTTGGTTCAAACCCCAATTAAACAAAGCGCTTTTATCCAAAATAATCTTTTCAGTCTGGAATTTGATAATTGTAAATGATGATGAGTAAATAAATATAGTTATATAGTGAAAGGTTTTCTCTTATGTGGCGAACGAATCTGATTAAGGGTAATTTGTGAACAGAAACCCCTAAGAAAGTCAGAAAATTACTTTATGCCGATGTTACGAATCAAAGAGCCCCAAAAACCTAATTTTTGAGGTTAACTTTGTTCCCTGAAGTTGAAGTCCAAAACGTTTGGAACAACTTTGTTGAAGAATGTTTACCGGTACAACCAAGCAAATTATTAGTCACAAAAAAAAAATTTTTGTATGAAACCGTAATTGTAACTCAAAAAACTAATGATGCAGTTCAATTCCTCGTACCAGTATTAGGGTGAAAACCATCCCCTCCGGCCTTGTCTGAAAAATTGTTGTCAGAAACTATCACAGTGTAATGGTTGATAATCACACAAATTTGAAATTTGGTCCATAAATCGGTCATGAATCGAGGCCCAAATGCTTCAACTCCGCTTTCAAAACCAATCCTAACCTACTATTAGCAAAATGTTGCAGGTTCTCAAAATTGAACAGTAGTCGACGGGCACATGACACTTAGCGGAAGCAGTGTTGTTTAAAAGTTCTAACACAGTCTTTTGATTTCCCCTCATACTATGGAAAAAATCCAATAATAAGCTCCTGGTTTCAATTACAACTAATTACAAAACTAATAAAAACATTTTAATTGAAATGCCTTGCAGATATTTCTCAGAAAATTACTAGGCTCTTAATAAGTTGCACTCTCTATCACATGGAGATCACACAGACCTACATTGTATGTAACAAAATCAAGAAGAAGAAAAAACACCAGTGCGAATTTCAATCAAAATATTTAATCAAAATCTATAAACGTTCATTAATTACAGCAATTAAATCGTCACATAGTAAAAACATGTATACGACCACTCAAATCTCAGCTCAACAACTCAAGTCGCAGAAATATAAAAACAAACTCACTTGATTTTCGATCCGAAGGAGGCTCATAGCCAGACTCAGTCAGTTAAGATTGGTTGGTTGTAGAAAACATAAACGACCTGACAAAAAACTAAGTGTTGCTATAAATAACGTATAATTAAGTTTAAAACAAATCATGTTACCCCAGAGAGCCAACACAGATCAATTGACTGCCTGAACTAAAAAGAAAAACACCCATAAAACCAGACATGCTGGAACAAGTATCTCCGGCAATTATGATTAGCATATAAATAATTCTATGTTTACAAAGTGGCCTAAAAAAATTAAATAAAATAAAGCAACTTAAACCAACAAAAGTGCCACTTCACCGGCCAAGCGGCCACTTTTGACCGACAGCATCTCTTATCGCAGCCGCCGTTCGCAACCACATTCTTTTGCGCCGCCACGATATCATTAAGTATCGGATCTGCTCTTGTCTTAAAAACACAAATACAAAACTGGATAAAAATATTAAAAAGGCTACAAATCACAAACGAAATCGCGTACAAGCAAGTGTGTCCGTCTGGCAATACGGCCCGTTCTTTCGGTCTGTGTTCCCTCTTTAGATCAGAGCTTCAGCTTCATGGCTGTTTATTTATGTTAATTTATTATAAACAATATTTGTGTTAAAGTTAACACATTGTGTATAATTAAACTACATAAATCAATCATTTACACCCAACATGTTTTATGTCATAAATTAAGAGAAACAACGTATGAACGAACGGACACACTCGCTAACGGCACACACGAAAGACAAACAAAGACAACAAAAATTGCGACAGCGACAACAAAATCCCGAATGACATATTCGACCCTCTTTGGGCCGCCATACTACATGCGAGCACGCTATCTATAACGCTGTCTAGTAATGTGGAGGGGACTGCAAAAAGTTCAAATAGGTCATCATCATTTTCTAACATCGTAAAATTTCATTTGAAATTTCGATCACATACATAATGAGTTTTTGTAACTTACAACATTTGTCAAACTTTAGCAAATCGTGTCAACACCATATCGTAAGCTGATATGTAAAACAACGTAACTACACGTTACAAAAGTATTCACCTTATGGGAAAATCCTATAATTTTTACAAATGGCGCCAAATGTCAATTCGGTGTTGACATTTGTGAAGTACAGAAATGCCGAATACAAATCGACAAGCTATGAATCGGTTTACTCCGCAAGAACGCGGAAAATTGGTTTCCATTTTTTTGCGAAACAATTCGTCGGTTGTGATGGCGCAGCTTATATTACGTCGCAGATTTCTTGGCTGTCCGACACCAACTGAACAAACACTGCGGAGTTTGGCCACTCGCCCTGAAGAGACTGGGACAACACGAGATCTTCCCAAGGCTGGCCGGCCCCGGAGCGACGGAACAGCGACCAGATGACGTGCCACGCAATTGGGCTTTAGCCGGTGGTCCCTACATAGAATTTTGCTGAAAGATTTGAAAATGTTCTCGAACAAAGTGCAGACAGTGCATCAGCTGTTAGCTGTTGACCGGCAAAAACGTGTAACCTACGCTCAAGCCATCCTGAATCTCAACGAAAAGCAGGACAATTTTTCATCGAAAATTATCATGAGCTATGAGGCTCTCATCCTTCTTAGCGGAAGGAAGAAAGAAAGAAAGAAAAATTATCATTTCTGGGGCACCTAAAATCCGTGTATCACCCACGAAGAAGCATTACACCCTCTCAAAGTTACTGCGTGGTGTACTGTTTACGCTGGAGGAGTCATCGGGATATTTTTTTGATGTGTTAACATATTTAGGCGCAGGCAGGGACTAAACTCACAAAGTGAATACATCCAAACACAGTTTGTCCGACTACGATCACACAGATTGTCCGACTGCGATCACACAGATTGTTTGGCGTTACAGTCCACTGGAACGCCTGGACCGATTTATATGAAATTTTGGATGCATATCGGGTAGGTCTCAGAATCGGCCAACATCTATTTTTCATACCCCTAAATGATAAGGGCGACCCACCCCTACACAGATTTGTGCGACTGCGAAACACAGATTGTCAGACTGCGAAAAAAACACACACTAATGTAGCGGCAGCGGATAATTGTCGTGTGTGCGAGCGGAGCACTCTCTAAGAGCAAAGAGAATAATGACGTGGTTATACCAGTGATGATATTTGATAATTTTTAAGGGGACTTTTTTATTCTTCCACTAGTACTTTTTTCGATGTAAGAGTACTTTTTAGCAAATAATTAAAAAAATTTGTATTTACACCGAAAGATTAAAGGGCTGTTTGTAGAACACAAAAAAATGTGTTTGATCTATATACGATTTGTTTATCTTTCGGTGTAAATGCAATGAAAGCTTTAGTTAGCATCAGGCACACATATATCTCAGCCTTATTACACAAACTATAACAACATAAATAAATCTTGGCAATTTCGATCAGCTGAGTTTGACAAGGTTTCCTGCAATGCCTACTGCTTGGGCTTACTTATTTGGCCATGTGTTGTATTTAAAAATCTCTCAGATAAAAATTGGCGAGTCAAATCCGAAAGTACTTTTATTGAACCAAAAGGAGTTGGGGACTTTTTGAAATTGAATGGAGGTAAAAAAAGTCCTTATCCACCACAAATATCAGCCCTGGGTTATACGTATATAAAACAGATAGCAAGAGAGCAACAAAAATTGTGTGAACTTGTGTAGCGTATTTACGAACATAACAATGTATGTATGTTCATGTGTCTGTTGCTTTGCATTCTCTTTGTTTTTTTTGTGGGAATAAAACAAAAAGTATTAAGCAAGAAAATAATGACACATGTGCTTGCACTGGTCTTTAAATAATTTTAAGTATTAATATTATTTAAATGTAACGACATCATATGATTGAACGCTGTTTTTTATTTTACTAATGTGTTCATAGAAATCGAACAGGTACCGTGTAGAAAAATGTGTTAACACATCGCCCGTGAGTTCGAACACTCACTGGATTTTTTTTTTTTGAGACCGTCGCGGGCCAAACGACCACAGTGGACGGCACGCGCTAAGGAGCCATTATTACCTAATTTTTTTCTTCCTCAATTGGATGAATTGGGACTGGAGAACATGTGGTTCCAACCGGACGGTTCAACGGCGCCCACTGCTCGAACCACAATAGATATTCCGATCGAAGCCTTTCCAAGTCGCTTAATCTCTCTGGCCGGCCAAATCACCCGATTTAACTGTTCCAGACTTCTATATATGGAGTTTTTTGAAGTGGCGGGTTTACGTCAACAAGCCTCAGTCTCTTGAAGCCCTTAAGGAGAATATTTGCCCAGAATGCGGGAACCTGTCGCCCGAAGTTTTGGCAAGAGAGATGGAAAATACCATAAAACGTGCCCGTATAGTCACCAACTCTGGCGGCAGCCACTTAGCCGATATCATTTTCTCAACTTGATGGAATAAATTCTAATGGATTAAGTAAATAAATTTCACAAGAAGAACCAAAGTTTTTCATTACTTTTACTTTTGCCCCACCTTGTACTATTTTCAGTTAAGAGTAGATTAGGTGTTGGTAGTAGTCGATGAACGACTCACTAAGGTCTTTCAGGACATTAATCATAGTAAGCGCTAGCCCCATTGGAGAACCTTTTTTTTTTGCTTTAATCTTCTCCATTGTTTGTTGACGGCTTAAAAGAAATAAACAGAAATAAAATTCTCACAATCAGTGAGAGGTGCATTCCCTATTCTCATGGCCTATAACTCGATCTATAACATTGCCTATAACCCTTTTCGGAAGAACCAGTTCTTTACAAGAACCGACCAGACCAGGGCTTACAAGAACCGAAAGTCGGGTCCAAATGAACCGAAAACGATACTTTAAGCACCCAAAAACGAGTTCAAAAGACCCGAACACAATTCCAAGAAGAACGAAAATCGATTCTAGAGAAACAGATAATTGAGTTGCAAAGGACCGTTAAACGGTTCCTGAATAAGACGACTCGATACTAAAAGAATTACAAGTGTTAACGTTTAGATGAACGTACGAAAATGTGTATTTTTATCAAATTGTATATTCTTATAATAAGATATTTCACTTAAGCCTGTTTGGGACAGAAATTTGGTGAGAAACGGTACCGGTCCAAATACCCGGTTCTTCTCGGAACCGGACTCGACAGAAAATGTGTATTTTTTGCAAATTGTATATTCGTCTAATAAGATATTTCACTTAAGCCACGTTGGGGCAGCAATTTTCTGAAAATAGGAACCAAAATCAAAATACCCGGTACTTCTCGGAACCGGACTCGACAGAATCCGTTCTTAAAATGCGAGGAACCGCACATCACTACTAATTACCCGTTGCTTTCATACTAACACGTACTGATGCCGAAGTTTTGAAAGCTCTATTTGTAGAATGCACTATTCTGATTGTAGTTTTTGTTCTGTTTTGATTTGGCCCTACCATAGTTGTCTTAGATCTGAGTTATAAAGCTTGTGTCTCTGTACATTAAAGTCGAATCATTTCGATTGACTCCACTCAGAAACCAAACGCATATCATGGTAAAGTAAATCTTTCACCACCTGTAATTTTCCTGGTACCTCGGAAAAACTAGACCGCCAATCAAACGAATTAGAGTGCCATATAAGCTATTTAGAGACTAATTGATCTAACTCCACAATTAAGAAAGTGCAAAAACCTGGAAAATAAGCTTGCGAATTCTGTGAATTCTCATTCATAATATAATGCATGTAAAAAAGTCAATGAGTGTTAGAACTCACGGGCGATGTGTTAACACCTTTTTGTTACACGGCACGTGTTCGATTTCTATAAACACATTAGTAAATGTTACATTGGAAAATAAAAAAAGAATAGTTTTTGTGCTGAAGGCTGTTTCGTTTTTCTTACATCTGCTTCAACATTAGATGTAAAATTGTTAAAATAAATAAAGCAATATTTAGCTCACTGAAATAATTGTTGGAACGAAGTTCCTTATCGCACGTTGCGGGATGGGGGCTAAACGAAAATATTTTAAACAATTTTTGTTAACTACTTTATTACAACCCATTATTATCAACCATATTGGGTAATTTTGGTTTAGTTTGGTTTAAAGGGAAGTTGTCTAGGTGGCGCTTGTTTATTACATATTGTAGTTTTGAACCCAATAACAAGAAAATTTAGAAAAGCCAAACCGCAAGACTGGCAAATCCATGCAGTACAACCCTGAATTAGATTTGGCAGCACACTTACTCTTACACTCATACTTTTGGTTTGTGTCTAGACTAACATAAACATTTTGTTTAATGGCAAATTTTCTAGGTAGAGCCTGTTTCTTGCATATTGTAGTTTGAACCGAATAAAAAGTAAATTTAGAAAAGCCAAAGTGAAAGAAGTTTAAAAAAAAATCCAATGAGTGTTCGAACTCACGGGCGATGCGTTAACACCTTTTTGCTACACGGTACCTGTTCGATTTCTCTGAACACATTCGTAAATGTTACATTGGAAAATAGAAAACAGCGTTCAATCATATGATGACGTTACAGTTAAATAATATTAATACTTAAAATTATTTAAAGACCCAGTGCAAGCACATGTGTCATTATTTTCTTGCTCAATACTTTTTGTTTTATTCCCACAAAAGTCAAAGAATGCAAAGCAACAGACACTTGTACATACATACATACATTGTTATATTCGTACGATATAACCGAAGATCAACATAAAATACTTTTTTAATATTACTCCAAATTAATACTCCAAATTAAAACACTTCAATCTCGGCTCGCCGATATCGGATCGCCTTAATTTTTGGCCTAAACTCTTCGTCGAAACCCGCACTAGCTTTTTAATCCAAAAATTAATAAAATCGGCTATGAATTTATGAATCGCGTGGGAAAATTATATGAAAATCGCCCAATAATCACTTTCGATACCGACTGCCAAGCAACGAACAAACAAACGATGATTTACTCTTACAAACCTAACACTTGCGTATGTATTAGTTTTATAGTTTACTGCCCTAGAGGCGCGCGTATAGATGTTAACACATCAACAAATAACATTTACTTAAATAAGTGCGTCTTCTTAAAAAAGTAAATGTTCTCAAAAAAAATACCTATTCATATTCTTAAACAAATCACTTTTACTTAACAAAATGCCTTATCTTAAAGAAGTACCTTTGCTTACAAAAGTAAATTTTCCTACAAAAAGTATCTTTTCTTAAAAAAATAAATTTTTCAAAAAGTATCTTTTCTTAAAAAAGTACATTATCTTACACCAAAGTGCCTTTTCTTAAAAAACTACCCTTTCTTTAAAGATTACCATTTTTGTAAAATAAAATAACTTTTCTTGAGATAAGTACCTACTCCTACTATTGTACCTGTTCTTTGGCAAAAAAAGCTTTTCTTCAAAAAAAAATACCAATTGTCTTACAAAAAATACATTTTCTTACCACAATTCCTTTTTAAATATTAAATTGTTCGAGCGTTTGGTCGTATTTTCAATTTATTTTTTTCCTGACGATGCTATCCAAAGGGTAGCGAAATATCGAAGAAAAAAATAAATTGAAAATCAGACCAAACGCTCGAACAATTTAATATCTAAATACAATCCGAAAGTTCGGATAAATCATCACTTATGAAAATTCCTTTTCTTAAAAGATCCCTTTCTTATAAATAAAATAGTAGCTTTTCTTTTCTTGGGATAAGTAGCCTTCCTGAAAAAAAGCAAATTTTCTTAAAAAAAACCCTTATCTTAAAAAGAGTTCCACCTCTTTAAAGAGTAACTGTTCTTAAAAAAAGTATTTCTTTGTAAAAAAAATTCATACTCTTAGGCTTTTTCTTACATAAAAACAGTGCTTTTAATAAAAGAAGTAACCCTCATCAAAGAAAGGGCCATTGGGGAAATTTAATACATATTCTTAAAAATGGGACCAACAAATTTTATTTTTTTAAAAAACGCATTCAATAAATACAAAATTTCTTAAAAAAAGTTTATCATTTTACAAGAGTATCTTTTCTTAAAGACCCATTTAAATTACAGTATTTTTCAACAGGCGCCTTAGGCGTGGTGTAACTAACTAGTACATAATATAGCAAACGGAACTTCGTTCCAACCGGGTGTCCCCTGACACCTTATGTAATTTTTTTGTTTTGTCATAAACAGAGCGACTACAAAAAGTATTGAATAGTATCACGGTACAAACAAATGGTAGAAGCATTAGCACAGCTGATTTGAACTTTTTCTGGAGTCAGTTTTTCTCATATGTCAAAGTTTGCTTACTTTTGTTTGTATACAACCACCGTTCGCCTACAATTGCTGCCTTGAAATGTTTTCTTCGTAAAAATCACATAGAAACGTTTTAATTTGCATACCTACTAAACACTTTCAAATTATCCAGTAAAACACACACATTTTGTAAATGGTCCTTTTCTCAATTTTGTATACCTTCATTTGTTGTTTTTTACTTGTTGTATTTGTTGTCTTACTGCACCTATCATAATAATTCTACCATGAATAGTATAGAGAACTTATTGCACTATTTTTCAGCTCTCATGTAGAGACTCTGAGTAAAAGAGCATAAACGAGTTCTATTCTCTTTATAGAATATTTCAATATAAATGCAGCATTTCGACAATGTTATTGCATAAAACAACACAAAAAGCATAAATGTTTCAAAAGGCATCAATATTTTTATTCTATACTATTCAATACTCTTTGGCGACGATGACCTACTTGTTTGTTCGCTGCCGCTACATCAGTACCACCATACTTATTTTCAGGCAGAGACTATTGTTGTACAACAACGACGTATCTGATGCTAAACGCTGTGTGTTGTTTGCATGTGTTCACTTTGATAGATTGCCGTACCCGTTCCTATAGATGTTAACACATCAATAAAGTGTGTCCCAATTGAAATACACGGCTGTGAGTGGCATTCGTAACAGCAATATGATAACAGAGATATTGTGTCCTCAACTGAATAATACGAGACAATCGATTTACCGAAATTCCGTTGTCAACCGCCCAACAAGATCGTGCGATTTAAAGCCATACGATTTCTTTCTTTATAGTCTTGTGCAATCTCTGGTCTAAGCAAATAAAGTACAAACAATGCCTGAGCTCAAGGCCGAGATCGAACGTTTCATCCGTGAGATAGGGCCACATATTTTCCAAAATGTCATCCAAGTTTTTTGGGTGGGGAAAGATTTTTGTATTAGTATTCGTATATTATATATATAAAAAGAAGTTCCCTAGCAACCATTTAGAACTGTAACAACCGTAGAGTAATGTCATATACAGCTGTTATTCTTTTCATTTGATATTTCCTTTCACACTATTCGTGGCATAGACTAATATAGACATTGATACATTTATTCTCTTATCTGGCGTTTCATTTCACACTCTTCGTCGTAGGTTTGTGGAAATGAGAGAAATTAAATTTAAAATTAACTTACACCAGGTGGAGTTACAAAATATGTTCACTTAACTTTCATGTATTTAACACAACTAGTTTGCCACAAAAACATGAAATTCGGTTGTTGTTCCTTTGTTGGACCTTGTTTACTATTGCCTCTATCTGGTATTATTGAACCCATGTTTTCCACCATACAATATTTACTTTCCACCGTACCTATGACGTTTAATTTATCGAGAGAATAAATGTATCTATACCTATATTAATCTATGATTCGTGGTGCGGTCGGTGCGATAGAGAGTTATTTGACATAAATTAACTTACACCTGGTGGAATTACAAAAGTTGTTGACTTAAATTTTACATGTCGTTTTGATGAAAAACTGTGAAATTAATGCGAATTTTGTATGCATTTACACAAAAATGTTAACGCACAAAACGAAATGACGTTGCTGTTTTCGTGTTGGTTGGTTTGGGCCATTGCCTCTATCTGGTGTTATTAAAGCAATACTTTCCAACATGCAATGTCCATATGCAATATATCAAAATTCATAAATTTGCTGTGTCAAATCGCTTCTCTATACGTCATTTCTCTATGGATACAACTACTAAGCTCAAAATTTTTCTCTGACAGGTTGGAACTAGTTTCTGTCTTAAAAATTGCATACAAACATGTGCATACAGATATCATCATTGATATAAATCATAAAATCGATTACTCGGATTAAAAATTTGAACAAACCCCATACTAAAGCACGAATAGAATATATTCTAGACTAAATACTGTATTCTGGGACGTATTTAAGAATGAGTATATATTTGATAATGCAATATTGGCAAGGGACATACTGTGATATTGAAATATTTGTTTGCGTTAATTCCCGAATAATTTGAAAATCGCTCAGAAGTTCAGAATATCGGTTGGTGCAACCAAATATGTGACGTAGAATGATGAAACGGATCTAGTGCGTCAAACAGAGGATTTTCAGGTTTGGCCGATTCTGACATAGAAAGTATGCCAAATCAACTGGCATGTTATTGTTACAGTATATTGTACTGTTTTGTATCAAAAAGGTTTAGTATTCTCGCGATAACTCCAAAATCCTACTCTTCTTCCACGATTCAATTTTACCTACCACAACACCCCTCGTATTTGTCGTATGTCTTTGTAGCAGTGTTGCATTTACGCATTTGCCAAAGCCATTATTCAACTGTTTATTGACATTTTATGCGTAAATTAACTTAAACGTCAAACTTATGTACCGTCGCGATTGCAATTGTGGTCAATGGAGTTAATATCGCCTTTGCCGCCGTTGCCATCGCCGCTGTCATTAACTTGCTGACGTGTCTCATATGGCTGTCATATGAAATGTGCTGTCAAACTGATTTATTTTCCAATTTTTTCGTGTACGTAAATTACAAAAGCGTCGTGGTTTTTCAACTTTAAGTTGCAAGTTGTTGCAAGTTTTAACTTGAAAAGTGTATATCCTCCCTTCCTCCCTCTCTCCATTTCTTATTCACGCTGTTTTACGCAAACTGACAGTAAACACAAATCGCGTCTTTCGCCTCTGTCCATATTTGCACGCTCAGTGTGATTAATGATTTAACATCTTGTTTCGAGCTGTCTCAATGCGTTCTCATAATGAAGTAACACCACAAGTCTGTTGGTTGATTGCATCTAGACAATTTCCAATAAATATGCAAAATACGTCGACTGGATAGCCACTTTCAGTGGAAACTGGGAGGGATATTTTTGAAATTCCAAATAAGCTATTGTAAATATTCTTCAGAAGTCATAAAAGGTGTAAAATGACAGGTCGGATTAGTCGCAGAAGGTTAACTGTCATATGTATTTAACGTAAACATACTTACGTATACGCAAAACAAAACTACAATATTCTGAGCGCTCAAATTTTTAGCGAGGCTTGAGATAGAACTTAGATAAGCCGGACTACGTTACTTCGAACACACTTTTTCTTAGGTCCAATAGAGATTGAAACTAGGATAATTTTATAGAAATCTGGTAGAAATGAGCTGTCTGAAAATACTTTAAATATTTGCCGCTGCAAAATGTCGGGCCCCGCAACATATTGCAGGAAACATGTACATGTTTGTGAGTACTGTTATGAATTGAAGATCTGCTGCTTTTCTGATTCTTTGTTTACTGTCTCGTATTTGATTTTAGCGCTTTTCAACAAAAAAGCCACATTTGGGTCTCAAAAACATATATTATAACGTATTAATCATTGTGTCTCAAACATATTATATAGAATAACAAACACAAAGTGTTTGGGCACAAACATAGTATATTTGCGACTAGCTCCAAACGCGTTATATTTGCATCCAAACAACAAAAAAATAAAAATTTTTGAGTGTATTTATTGAGTTGTATACCCTCTCATACAGGTATGAGGTCAGAATCATTTGATCAGAAACAACCCCCAAAATATACACTGAATGGAATAGGTTCTTCAGACACGCTGTAAAATCTGTCGTTTTTGTTGTTTGGATGCAAATATAACATGTGTTGGGAGTTTTTGGCAAATATAATATACTTGCGCACAAACGCATTGTGGTTGCTATTCATTATTACAGGTTTGAGACACAATGATTAATATGTTGTAACATATGTGTATTGCGTTGTATTGCGTTTAAATTTCAAGTATTTAGTCGTCAATGGTCGGACAGAGGATATCAAAAGCGTCTGATCAATGAAAAAAATAAACAAACGCTCGGACGGTTAAATGGTTTGTGATACTGTTTTGGTTTCTGTGTATGTGTTTTGCATATATTTATGTGTGCTATCAAAGTGAGAAACGATTTTGAGGAAAGAAACTGGAGAGGGCAACCACGTGAACCCCTTTTTCTGCCCGAGCCTCTACTGAAAAAATCGGAATGGCGGACCATTTGTGAAATATATTAAAAAAAAACACAAGTAATTAATACACGCTTGTCTTACGTGAACTAGATTTGTATGTAAGTAAATTGTTCGAGTACCAACGCATAGTGAAACCCAACGCATAGTTGAAACCTTCTGAAGACAAAACCGTGAGAGACAACAAAGAAAGGAGTAACAACAGAGCAGCAGATTCAAAACAAAACAAATAATGCATTCTTCACTTTTTTAATTGACTATATTACAACCTCATTAGGTCAGACGTCTGACATATATTAATTAAACAAACAAATTAAACAAATTTCAACATATTCTTCCAACTGGCTCTATCCTTCACCTTTTCTCGCCAGTTGGTAACACCAAGGATACGGAGGGATTCTTCTGCCTGGTCTCTCCAGCGAAGCCTTGGTCGTCCTCTTTTCCTGCTTCCATCGGGTACGTTATCAAAAACCTTTCGCGCTGGCTCATCTTCATCCATTCTGATAACATGGCCTAGCCAACGCAATTGGCCCATTTTGATTCGTCTAGCTATGTCCACGTCAGAATACAAATTATACAACTCTGCGTTCCAGCGACGTCGGTACTCGCCGTTTTCCCTAACAGGACCATATATTTTACGGAGAATTTTTCTCTCGAAAACTCCCAGGTGTTTTTCATCCGCTTGCGATACGACCCAAGTTTCGGAGCCATATGTCAAGACAGGTAAAATGAGAGTCTGATATAGCTGGATTTTTGTCCGTCGAGAGAGGGCTTTGTTCCTAAACTGCTTTCTGAGCCCAAAATAACATATATTTGCAAGCACAATTCTCCTATCTGTCTCCAGGCTGACGTTGTTGTCCTTGTTCACAGCGGATCCAAGGTAGACAAATTCGTCTACTACTTCAAAATTAAATCGGTTGTCAACGTTCAAGTGCGGACCAAGTCGAGAGGATTATCTAGTCGTTGACACCATCAATTTTGTCTTGCCCTCATTAACAGCAAGACCCACCATCGCTTATTTCTTTTCGATTCTTGAATATACTGCAGTAACCTCTCGCAAATTTCGCCCAATGATGTCTACGTCGTCAGCATACGCCAGCAACATATGGCTTTTCGTGTTAATGGTCTTGTTCGTATTTACTGCAGCCGTTCTCATTATTATCTCCATTAAGATGTTGAAGAGACTGCACGAACGTGTGTCGCCTTGTCTAAGCCCTCGCTTGGTGCAGAATGGTTCAGTGAGGTATTTCCCCACTTTCACTGCTGATTTGGTGTTGGTCAGCGTCATGCGACAGATGCGGACCAGTTTTGCCGAAATGCCAAGATAAGAAAGAGTTTCGTACAATTTTCTCTGCTTGCAAATAGATGCTATTTTGGACTCAGCAACCAGTTCAAGAACAAAGCCTTCTCTCGACGGACAAAAGTCTAGCTATACGAGACTCTCATTTTGCCAGTCCTGACATATAGCTCCGAATCTTGTGTCATACCTCTGTAAAATATGTGGTCCTGTTAAATAAAATCGCGAGTACCGACGTCGTTCGAATCAAGAGCTTTACCTAGACATAGCTAGGCGAATCAAATAAGTCCAATTGCGTTGGTTAGTCCATATTGTCAGAATGAATGAAGATGAGCCAGCGCAAAACGTTTTGGATAATGTACCCGATAAAAATAGGGTCTTTTGGTCGAATGAAGACGTCATCACTCATTCAAACGCCTATTTTGAGGACCTTGAGAATCTCCATTATTCGGAAGGAGTGCAAAAATTGGAAATATGCGTGGCTATATATATCGAACTAGAATGAGCCTATGTTGAGAAATAAACGACTTTTTGTCGAATAACATCGGTCGTTACATCGATCATTCAAAATGTAACGAACATCCCAACCGCCTCGAAATCTGTTATTTTTGGGTCAATTTTAGGGGCACCCAATTGTCATAGTTGATAAAAATGTACTGTACGAAAATTTCATAAAAAAAACTGTTTCGTTCAGAAATTCATTAACTTCGTAGGTTGGACAAAGTTAGATAATAATAAAAATTATTAGCAAAAAAATCATATTTTAAGACAGATACAATACAAATTTAACTTTTTCTCTAAAATGCGCAACATAGGACTAAATTTTGTCTAATACTATAATTGGAAAAATCGTCCTTGTGTTGGTCGGTCACTGGTGTTTGATGACATGAAGCCCAATGCCTAATTTCATTAAGATAGAAAGAGTTTTACACGATTTATTGTCTTGACAGGCCTGAAGTTTTATATGGAAGTACCAGTATGTGCGTGGCAACACCTCCAGTTACGTAGACATAACCAGACTATTAACCAATGTCTGAGTTGAAGTTAAATACACATTCCAAACCAAAGATATAGAAGACACATGAATTTGTACTGATCAAAGCTCGAATTTTTAATCACAAACTAAAATTGCGGAAATAATTAGTCACCGACAAAATTCCGTTGTGTTCGTTAAATAATTGCGACAGTTATAGTGTTGACCAGCCAGACAGATAGATGGACGCGCATATTGAAAACCCTGTCTTTTTTGTTGTTTGAATTCAAATATAACGTGTTTGTTGCTTCTCGCAAATATAGTATACTTGTGTCCAAACACAATGTATTTGCTATTCAATATTACATGTTTGAAATAAAGGGTTTTTCAATAAGAGCGCTACAAAAGTTTTTTTAAATAAAAAACACCGGTTTTAGATACCAATGAAATTCTTTATTCCTGTGAAAGTTCGTTCGATGCCATTATGTATGGATGGAACTCGATTTCTTTTGCATGGCCACCACGGGCACGCTTGCAGAAGTCCAGACGCTGAACCCAATTTTCGACGGTTTTCAAGCATAAATCGGCCGATACTGCTACAATTTCACGTTCGATATTCGTTCGAAGTTCATCAATCGTCGCTGGATTGTTGGCATAGACCATAGACTTGACGTATCCCCACAGGAAATAATCTAACGGCGTCAAATCGCACGACCGAGGCGGCCAACCGCCTGGGCCATTTCGTGAGATAACACGTTCACCAAACTTGGTTTCCAATAAATTGATTGTGGCATTCGCTGTGTGGCTTCTGGCGCCGTCCTGTTGGAACCACATGTCATCCAAGTCCATATTATCCAATTGGGGCCAAAAATATGCGGTTATCATTGAACGGTAGCGATTCGCATTCACAGTAATGTGCCGGTATTGATCATCACGGAAGAAGTACGGCCCAATGACGCCGCCGGCCCATAAACCGCACCAAACCGTAATTTTTTCGTGATGCAATGATGACTCATGGATTACGTGTGGATTGCTGTCTGACCAATAACGCATATTTTGCTTACTGACGAAGCCATTCATCCAGAAATGAGCCTCATCGCTGAAGATGATTCCGATGAAAATCCGAATCATTTTCAAGTTGTTGCTCAGCCAAATTCACGAACATACGACGCTTATGGTGGTCAAGCGGCTTCAATTCTTGCATCAATTTGATCTTGTAAGGTGGTAGGCCAAGTCTGTTCGAAAATTCGCCACAACGACGTCACAGAGATGCCCAACGCTTGAGAACGACGTGTTAGAGACACATTTGGGCTTTCTTGAACTGAAGCCTCAGCGGCAGCAATATTCTCGACACTACGGGCACTTCTTTGTCTCACTGGCACGGGAACATTTTGTACTGTGCCTGTGGATTCAAATTTTTCCACTAGACGCTCAGTTCTTGATATGGTAGGACGATTATGACGCCCATAAATTGGACATAGCGCTCTTAAAGTTGAGGCCACTGACTCCAAATTTCGGTAGTAAATTTTAATAATTTCGACTCGTTTTTGGCTCGTATGTCTTTCCGTGATGAAATGGCAAACCTTACTGAAGAGAAATGTCAAAAGAGCGGGAAAAAATATGGCGTCGTTTGCTGACCCTATCGATTTACATTTGTAGCGTCTCTGTTGAAAACCCCTTTACAATGATCAATAGGTTATAATATATATTTTTGGGACACTAATGTGGCTTTGTTTGTTTATTTTTGCATTGGTTTGATGGGCTTCTATCGGTGCAGATGCCTACGGACCTAAATATTTCAAATTATTGACCAAAGATGTTCATTTTCAGAATTTGATCTTAGTTTCAAAAATAGTCGATATCTTTATGATTTGTATGATTTAAATATACGAACAAACAGAAATCAATTAGTACGTACATATATATTTTAAAAAAAAATCAGTAAATAAATTAAATCAACTCCCAATCTCTCCCAACTTTAAAATCGGGGTGTGGTGCCCTAATCAGATACACATAAACATCAATTTTAATGTCTAAATATTCTTAAAATATTTCCAGATGTCACAGTTTAATATGCTGCATATAATAACTAAATTATGACTTTATTTAAATATAAACGACCCCATTCAAATATCCAGTATTGTCAGAAAAAAATCATCGACCAACTGTCTAAAATCTAGCATCGCGTTTCTAATCTTAACACCCAATTATGTCTTTTGCACAAATATTTTTTTTAATGGCATTTGAACATAACTCAACCCGCTTTATGACATTTTTAGTTAAATGCGGCAGAAAATTTGTGTCAATTTAATATGAAAATCATGTTGTTTGGCCAGTATTGGAAATCATGCGTGTATGTTTATTTCGACTGCTGCGTTTGTTGTCCAGCAGCAGCAGCAGCGTGATTGCCATTAGTTTCGTAGTATATCAGATTAGCCGGTTCATTTGGTGCGACCGAGAATATCACGTTTCAAAAAATTTATATTTATTTATATGAAAATAATCAACTAATATGTATAATGGTTTAAGATGATTAGCCTGCAAAAATGTATGTTAAATAACACCATATTGTTGGCACTATTTAGAGTTAAATGAAAAAAAAAACTGACGTTTTTGATATTGTTGATGCTTCCTAATGGATTGCGATAACACCCAAAATGTAGCAGCTAAATTACACTCGAACAAAATAATAAAGCATTTATAAAATTTGTACATGATTACCTTATGGTTGTCAAGACGAGATGATGGCCGTCAACTATGAAGTACGTGTATATTAATATACACGTAATTAAAATTTTTAGCTCACGCTTTATTTGAAAGACTTTTTTGAGATTTTTTTCAGATTTTTTGGAAGAGGTTTAGAGGTCCCGCAAGTCGAATTTACCCCAAAAATTGGGTATTTCGGACGTTTTTTGAATACTACTTAAAACCCGGTCAATAACCACGATTTTCTTAGTTTACAAGTCAAGATTTTTAAACCACATCGTCCAAACTTTTATTGTGTATACATAAACCACCAGTTTGGGTAATTATTTTGCTCAATAGGGTACCATGAATTAAATTTTTTCGCCAATTTTGGATAAAGTTTGTTAATAACGCTTTATAACTTTTAAAATTTCTATGCAAATTTAAAAAAAACTAATGATGCACTTTAAAAGACGGATAAATTCCAAGCAGTTTTGTAAAAATTGTGAATTACAGTTGCTG
Organism: Phaonia tiefii; assembly: GCA_963931995.1. Taxonomy (NCBI): domain Eukaryota; kingdom Metazoa; phylum Arthropoda; class Insecta; order Diptera; family Muscidae; genus Phaonia; species Phaonia tiefii. The sequence goes on along the minus strand of OZ008368.1, from coordinate 12,806,793 downwards.
TTCCAGAGTTATATCAATTTAAAGCTTTTTACCCATTGAAAGAAACTAATAATACAAAGGAGGCCAAAAAAAAATTTAATGGACCATAATGAGACTTGTTAACAATTTTGCCGAGCATGGGACAGTCAACAGAAGAACTTACCAGCGTAACTCTTCAGTTCGGATGGAGGATAAAATCGCTGCTGTAGCTGCTGCCATACAAAACAATCCAAGCGTTTCGACAAGAAGCTTATCAAATGGGTATAAGCAGACAGTCATTGCAGTCAATTATGCACAAAGATTTCAACTTATTCCCATATAAAATTCAAATGGCCAACAAACTGAACGTAGCAGACTTCCCGATTCGCTTGGAATTTTCCCAGAAGATGCTTCAAATGGTGGAAGAGGACGGAAACATGTTGAACTGTCTTTTCATGTCTGGCGAGGCCCATTTCGATTTAAACGGCAACATATACAAACAAATTGTCCTGCTTCCAACCCCCAGATACTCCATGAGAGGGAATTGCATCCACTTCGTGTCACAGTGTGGTGTGCAGTTTGATCACGCTTTATTGTCGGGCCCTACTTCTTCGAAGAAATCGTTACGGCTACTGGAGATCGTTACTTAAGCATGTTGAGCGAGTTTTTCTATCCAGAATTACGCCGAATGAGAATTTCTTTCAACTCTGTGTGGTTTCAGGACAGAATTGCGACGAAAATTTCCCAATAAGCTGATATCCAGAAACTTCACATTCCGTTGGCCCGCCCGGTCGCCTGACCTTACTGCACCTGACTTTTTCTTGTGGGGTTATTGCAAAGAGGAAGTCTACAAAACAAAATCAAGAAATTTTAATGAACCCAGGCAATCCATTCGAGAAACAATTGCGGCTATTTCTGTCTTAACTCTCCAAGCAGTAATGAACAACTTTTTTGTAAGATGTAAGATGTCATTTAGGCATTTAAATTCCATTATTTTTAAAACTAATTAAGCTATATTTAATAAAATTGAATGAGCTTTAAGACGAATAAAAGAAAAATTAATTCCATACACTGAAAAAAAAGTTATTTGAGTTTCTTACTGTAGCAATATACATCAGCCACCCTGTATTACTGTTTGCTGTTATTACTAATTTGCTGTTATTACTAAATGAAAAAATCTACATACGCTAAGTAACGACAAAGAATTGCATGCAGAAAAATATTCCCTAGCAACATATTGCAGGAACTATATATATATTTGCAAGCATTGTTTTCATAAATTGAAGATCTGGTGCGTTTTTGTTCCTTTGTTTTTCTGTCGGGTCTTATTTAGCACCTTTCAACAAACAAAGCCACGCTTGGGTCAGAAAACATGTATTATAGCCTACTAGTCATTGTGTCTCCAACATGTAACATTGAGTAGCAAACAAAATGTGCTTGTACACACGTATAGTATATTTGCGACAAGCTACAAACACGTTATATTGACATCCAAACAACAACACAGGGACATATTTTTCAGCGTGTAGTAAAGATCTTTATTAGAGGTCTTGCAATGCAGCTCTATGCCCTGTAATAAATTCTGAAAACCTGTTTCAGAAGTTGTGACGTTATTTACAAAATTTATCCAAAATTTACGAAAAAAAACTGTAATTCATCGTCGGCTTAACCTGCAAACCTGCTAAATCCACTTTTTAAGTAAATTGAGATTTTGATGCCGTATGGTAGAGAAAAATACGCCTCGTTGACAAGCATGTAGTTTTTCTTTAATTTGAGTCCTGAAGTGGGTAAAAAGGTTTGATAATATATATAATATATATATAATATATAAATAATATAATATAATAATATATATAATATGTTTATTCTGTTGTTCGACCTTTTCCTTATCAATAAATAATCAATATTCTTCGAGCTTGAGGTCAGATTTGCTGTAGTTATATTTATTTTCCTCGATATTTCGCTACTCCTTTGTGTAGCATCATCAGGAGATATAAACAATATTCAATATTGAATTGGGTTTTGTTGTAACAGGGTGACTTATAGGGAAATTGCTTCGGGGATTGCAAGTGCGTATATTTGTGTCCAAATGGTGATATAAGTTCGGTTCCAAGGGATGTAACCCTAGGAATAAGCCCATTAGGTCTGCATCAGCTCTATATCATCCCTTGGGTTTCCGTCCAGTTTCACTGAAATTGGTCAATTTTTCTAGGGGATCCGCTACGATATAAAAACATTATAAAGAAATTTATCTTACAAAAATTTCAAACATTTTCCAAAACTGGTTAGCCCCTGAAGGTTATCAATATATAAACAAAGTTAACTTCAAAACTTGTCTACCTTAAAAACGGAAATTTTTAAAATATAAGTGCCATACACCAGTAAGGTACGCCCCTAGAGTAATGACCTATAGAGCAGCCATTGTTCTCATCTGATATTTCCATTCACACAATTCGTGGTGCGGTCGCTGCGATAGAGAGTTATTTGACGTAAATTGACTTAATTACAAAACATGTTGACTTCAATATTTCATGTCATTTTGATGAAAAACTTTGACTTTTTTGGATATACATATTTTATTGTTAGTAAAGGGTTTTTCAACAGAGACGCTACAAAAGTAAATCGATTGGGACAGCAAACGACGCCATATTTTTCCCGCTGTTTTGACATTTCTCTTCAGTAAGGTTTGCCATTTCACCATGGAAAGTCAGTGGCCCCAACTTTAAGAGGCCAACTTTAAGAGGCCTTAACAATCAGCGATGAGGCTCATTTCTGGCTGAATTGCTTAGTCAATAAGCAAAATATTAGTTATTGGTCAGACAGCAATCCACACGTAATCCATGACTCATCATTGCATCCCGAAAAATTTCGGTTTGGTGCGGTTTATGGGCCGGCGGCGTCATTGGGCCGTACTTCTTCCGTGATGGTCAAGACCGGCACATTACTGTGAATGCGAATCGCTACCGTTCAATGATAACCGAATATTTTTGGCCCCAATTGGATAATATGAACTTGGAGGACATGTGGTTTCAACAGGACGGCGCCATAAGCCACACAGCGAATGCCACAATCAATTTATTGGAAACCAAGTTTGGTGAACGTGTTACCTCACGAAATGGCCCAGTCGATTGGCCGCCTCGGTCGTGCGATTTGACGCCGTTAGATTATTTCCTGTGGGTCTACGTCAAGTCTATGGTCTTCGTACGAATATCGAACGTGAAATTGCAGCAGTATCGGCCGATTTATGTTTGAAAACCGTCGAAAATTTGGTTCTGGACTTCTGCAAGCGTGCCCGTGGTGGCCATGCAAAAGAAATCGAGTTCCACACATAATGGCATCGAACGTACTTTCACAAGAATAAAAAATTTCATTAGTATCTAAAACCGGTTTTGTTTTATTTAAAAAAACTTTTGTAGCGCCCGTTACATAAAAATTACACAAAAATTTTAACGCACAACTCGAGATGCAGTTGCTGATTTATTGTTGGATGGTTTGAGCCATTGCCTCTATCTGGTATTATTAAAGCAATACTTTCCAACTTCCAACCACCCATCTGCAACACACCAAATGTCATCAATTTACTGAGAGAGTTGGCGTCTCTATACGTCATTACTCTATGGGTACGACCGTTAGATCTGGCGATCTGGATGGTCAGTTCAACTCTCCAAAACGGAAGATCACTCGGCCCGGAAATTGGTGTCTCAAAATCTCCATCGTTGCCCGAGCTGTGTGAGCGGTTGCTCCATTCTGCTGGAACCAATAATTCTCGATACCCAATTCAGAAACTTGAGGGAAAAACCTCATTTAACACCTGCCTGGAACGTTCGCTAGATACGGTTACGGAGGTTTCAACAACGTTCCCAAAAAAGTAAGGGTCAATCACTTTTTCACTGCAAATGCCACACCAAACAGTCACTTGAGGGAATGCAATGACTCTTCTTGCATTTCACGTGGGTTCTCTGTACCACTTAAGTGGATATGGGCTACGTCGCTCGTTATGATTTTGGACACGGAATCATCCTCTTCTTTTAACAGAGAAGTTAATCTCGTTTGACGGTCAGCAAGCAGCAATTCGTGAACGGTTTGCATTTTGGACGGGAACATCTTTAAGTCTTTCACTAAAATTCGTTGAATCGAACATCTGCTGATGCCTAATTGTCTACACTGTCATCTCGTCGATGTTTGTGTATTCTCTTTGACGTCCTCGGCCACAGCAGCAATGTTCTTGCGGCTTCTTGCGAGATCTCTAGTATACCCAGTTTACAAGAGGCGCTCAGCAAAACGACTAATTCTTCGCCCACATGGTTCACAACGGCAAGCAAAACACACACGAAATCCACGCTGCGTTAAAACAACGGACCGAAAATTGGTCAAGTAAGCAGTAACAATAATTCCCCGTTCTTCAGGTGTGATTGGTCCATTGGTTGTTGTTAAATAATTCTCAACCTGTCTACAACATAGACGTCAAAGCACTATGACATTTAATGCCATTTACAAAAAATAAAGATGATTCACAATATGCGATTACGTCTGCCCCAGATTACGTATATCCGCAGTCCGTGTTCCAATGGTAGTGTGCGCAGCTCTTATAAATACGAGTAGAGTGCCTGCGACACTATCGAGTATTTAGCCATGAAAATGTTTCTCAAAACATCGTTCGGGACCGGTGCAAAACTGTTGGTCCCAATCAGTAAGTGTAAAAACTAGAAAGCGCTCTGCTCAGTAGTTGTGAGAAGCTTTCCCCAATCCCTTCATGAGATGTAAGAGAAACACATTTTTGATGTGGGTTTTGAAAGTGTTTTTCAAAGGGAACACATGCAAACAACACACTGCGTTAGCATCACATACGTGGTTGTTTTACAACAATAGTCTCTGCCTGAAAATAAGTATGATGGTATTGATGTCGCGGCAGCGAACAAACAAGCAGGTCGTCGTCGACAAAGAGTATTGAATAGTATAGAGAGCTCATGGAACGAATTGTATGACTCAAAAGCACTGGCGACATCTGGCGAATTATTCAAAACATATTACTCTCTTTTTGTCATAACTTGGTCTATTCGTATTACTCTATTTTTGTCATAACTTGGTCGATTCATAATTTTTATGAGAAACATTGATGCCTTTTGAAACATTTATGTTTTTTGTAATGTTTTATGCATTTATGTTGAAATATTCTATAAAGAGAATAAGACCCGGTTATGCTCTTTTACTCAGACTCTCTGCATGAAAGCGGAAAAAGAGTGCAATAAGTTCTCTATACTATTCAATACTTTCTGTCGTTGCTCCGTTTATAACAAAACAAAAACACTTATTTCAGTGAGCGAAATATTGCTTTATTGATGTGTTAATATCTATAGGCACGGGTAGGCAACAACTTTGTGAACTAAACTAATTTTATTTATGACACCCCTATTTCTTGGCATCAAAAAAGGGGTTTCCCATTACATCTCATGAAGGAAAGTTCTCGTTTTACTCTAACTGATTGGGACCAATAGTTGCTCACCAATTCCGAAGGGCTTTTGATTAATTACTCGATAGTGTCACCGTAGCTAAACTTGCTTACCGTCATCGAAAAAAAATTAAGGTAGTCAGAGTAGGTATCGAACCACCGTTTTCATGTACAAGAGCCGCGTACACTAACCCATAATCTAGTCAAGGATTAGTTCACAATTTCATTTGTGAGCCCTTTTGATGTCACAGGTCACGAGTAGATGTATCAGGCGAGACCGGAGAAATATGTGCCGGACAAGAGCCGCCTACACTAACCTTTACCTTAGTCAGGGGGAATTCACAATTTCATTTGTGAGCCCTTTTGATATCATAGGTCACGAGTAGGTGTAGCAAAACAAATATTTTTACGGAAGAAGATTTTTTGCTGCAAAGGGCCTTAACAGGCGAGACCGGAGAAAATATGATCTCTGAGCCGTAAAGGAAATTTAAAAAATCCGTTTCCCATTACATCTTATGAAGGGATTGGGGACAGCTTCTCACAACCAGTGAGCTGTGCGCTTACAGATTTTTCACACACTGATTGGGACCTACAGTTTTACACCGGTTCCGAAGGGTATTTTGAGAAGCTTTATTCATGGCTAAGTACTCGATAGTATCGCCATTACTAACGTCGTCGAAGGAAATGTAAGGTGGTCAGAGCAAGAACCGAACCCACGTTCTCATGCACAAGAGCCATTGCACCACCGACGGTCAAGGAAAAGAAATTAAAACTTTAAAAACAACTCGCATTTAAGGCAACTAAAAATAAAATAAGACATTCGGAATAATTCTCTTTTCGTGCATACATATTGCGATAGTAATGGTAATGGCCTTTCGAACATTAACACCTTAATGGAGGTCATTATGAGAAAAGCTGCAGTCGACATGAATAAAACCATCAGCAGAAAAAAACACATGCTGCTCGCGTATGCTGATGATGTAGGTATCATTGGGCGCACAATGAGAGTAATTACTGCGGTGGTTTCGAGAATTGAGAAGAAGTCAGCAGTAAATAAGGACACGACAAACTCAATGGTTTCAACGAGCAGGGCCTCCACGCGATTAGACCAAAGCGCGAACGTTGATAACCGTTATAATTTCGAGATGGTGGATCCGTTACCTCGGATCTGCCGTAAACAAAAACAACAACGTCAACGTTGAGATCAAGCGGATAATTGTGCTTGCGAATAGATGTTTTTTTTTGGGCTAAGCAAAGACTTTAGAGATAAAGCCCTCTCTCGAGTAACAAAAGTCCAGCTGTATGAGCTACGAGGGGCGATCAATAAGTCCTTGCCTTTTCAAACTTCCCTCGTAGTTATATGAAATGCAACACAACTCCCATCAAGTACGACCTGTTAATAGACTACTGTCAAAGTTTGAGCAAGTTCCGTCATTTACTTTGCGTTTAACAGCTGTTCAAAACATACAGCCTCATGCATTTTTTTAAAAATGGAAAAAGTGAATTTCGGGTGCTCAAATATTATTTTTTGGGAAAAAACCCCGTCCATCAAATCAAGGGAAGGCTTGATAAACATTATGGGGACTTTGCACCATCGATTTGAATGGTAACAAAGTTGAGCTTCGTTGTGGTCGCACAAGTACAAATGACGCTGAACGTTCTGGACGGCCAATTGAGATCAATATTGAGGTCAAAATGTCGAAAAAATCCACTATATGGTATTGGCCGATCGAAGAGTAAAAGTGCGTGAGATTATTGATGCCATGGGCGTTTCATATGGCAGAGGAGTTACTATTTTAAATGATCAGTTGGGTTTAAGAAAGCTGTCTGGACGATGGGTGCCGCGTTTGCTCTCAATTGGCCATAAACGTGATCGTGTGTCAACTTCAAAGGATTGTTTGGAGTTGTTTAATTGGGCTAAGAGTTGGTACCTCATCGGCCATATTCTCCGGATTTAGCCCGCAGTGACTATTTCCTATTTCCAAACATAAAGAAATGGCACGGTGGAAAGAGATTTAGCTCCAACGATGGAATTATTGATCAAACAAATTCATATTTTATGGGCCTCGAAAACTCCAATTTCTTGGAAGGGGTACAAAAATTGGAAAAGCGTTGGACTAAGTGTATTGAGCTAAAAGGAGATTATGTTGAAAATTTTAATTTTTTTTTTTGCAAAAAAACGTGTTTCATTAAAAAATCACGGACTTATTGATCCGCACTCATATATCCCGACATTGACATGGTCGTGCGGATAAAAACAAAGCGAATGTATTGGCTAGGCCATGTCAGTAGAATGGATGAAGACAAACCGGGACGTAGGGTGTTCGAAACCGAACTCGAAGGAAGATGAAAAATAGGAAGATCAAGACTCCGATGGAGGGATCTGGTTGATGGGACCCCTTCGTACACTTGTTATTGCAAACTGGAGAGATAAAGCTAAAGACCGAATTGATTGGCGAAATATGCTTTCTTTGTTTTGTAAGATCCCTGATCTCTCCAGGGTTATTCGAGACGAAATAAGTAAGTAAGTAGTGGTGATGGTGATGGTGATGGTAACCGAACTAAGTGCATCATCCTCGACCCCGTTTGTTACACTTTTGTGGGTTCACACACTAAACGGTATACAATTAACACGGAATAACTTTAGTGGAGATATCGTGGCTTACAAGTGAAATGGAGTATATTATGCAGTAATATACGGGGTAGTTCAGTCACGACTGGGCAAATTTCACCAGAGAATTCCTTGGCTCATTTCATGAAAATATGTCCATCTACGACCATCCCCGAAAATGCAAAGGGCGAAATGGCAGGGGTTTCAAAATTTCCGGATTGGTGGTGGAAGGGTATTAGGATAAATATGCTAAGTTCCAAACCACGTTTTTGTGTTTGGGCTTGTTGGAAATGCCTTTAAGAGGCCTTTCAGAATCATTAAACAAATTTTAAAAAAATTGAAATCGTCGAGATACAGAACTTTCAAAAAATAAATTGGAAAAAAGACAAGAACGTGCACATAACCTCAATATTCTCATCCAGATGGCAGATAACGTATGCTCCAAAAAAATAGCCCTACCTCTTACCGTTCCAAAATTACCTATACGAAGCCCAGAGGTCTTACCGTTCCAAAGTTATTACCATTTTACTGAAATGCAAAAATGTTTGCTTTTGTTTTTGGAAGCGAAATAACAACACACATTTATTTGTTTTGTAAATTAACACGTTTAATATTTGATTTTATTGAAATTTTTGGCTGAAGAATCAAACACAAAGGAAAAAAAACATTTGATGTTAAAGGAAGTTTTCAATGTGGTTCCCGTTTTCTACTAAACACAATTGAGAGATCTTTCCAACAAGCCTAAAAACAAAAATATCCGACCACCGCTGCCATTTCGCCCCCTTACAATTTCGGGGATGGTCGTAGATGGACATACTTTCATGAAATGACCCAAGGAATACGCTGGTGAAATTTGTTCAATTGTGACTGAACCACCCTGCATAATGCAAAGAATCTTTGGCAATAATATGCATTGAATTGAGTTCGTTGGCCAAAGTCCACATTATTTTGTGTCACCGATTTCCAAAATTGTAACGCCATTTAATAGTAAATATATCAACACATAGGCAGCCAAAAAAATTAGGTCAAACTGTTGGTAATTGTGGGTGTGGAATACTGTTAAATACAAAGGTTTAAAATAATTTTTTCAAAATTTTATTTTTATATATTTGATCAGGAATAAATTATCATTCATCGCAAATTATCATCGGTAATGGGATATGATTATCTTCAGATCTAGTCGCAATTAACACACATATACTTTATTGATTATAAAGTCAAAAACAAATACCCGGGTGTTGCCAGGGTCCCATATAATTTTTTAATGAACTCTCATAATAAATCATGTAAGGAGCGCCCTAATGAACGGATATCCCCTTTAGCATTCGTCGTTTTCAAATGCTAAAATTGTTTCGTCAATTAAGTTTGCAACAATTTTTACCTCGAGTGTTTCTGATAATTTTCCAAAAACACTTTCTAGTTTTGCATTTTGATATCACAGATACAATTTTGCAGATCAGCATTTAAATCCAATATTTTATAGCAATCATAAAATTTTATAATATACTTCATTAGCAATCAAAAATTCGTCTGCCAATATACGTTGTATCTCCACGAATTGAGGTAAATATTTATTGATCATGATGCTGTTATTATTGCTGTTCGATATGAATCGTGGTGTTTTGAAACTAAATACACACATACATAAATACTACTTTGCTACGAATATCTACGGAAACCTCAATAGCATTCAATAAATAGTATGATATTATATGATGGCATTATTCACAATATTAAAATACAATAAGATATGACACGATATGATACGAGACGACGAGTTAGCCACTCTGTCTACCCACTGGAGAGTGTTAGTCTCTGCTCCTCCATGTATCTATTTGTTTTTCAAGAGTATTTTATATGTTAAACAGCCACGATTAAAATGTTAATTCTCCGTTTCGTATGAAACATATTGCTTTTGATCACAGATTTGGGATGTTTCGATTAAAGTTGTATGTTTGTCAGATGGTTGGGGAATTTTCGCATCTAAAATGGTTGATTGAATTTTGAACATTTGATAATATTCAACCATGACTCCCATAAATAGTTTAGTGCTTCATCAATATTAATCTTTATTTAAATTTAATTATATTTTATAAAATTAGGGAAGGGGCGGGGTATTGCGTTTTACTGCGAATGTCAGAGAGTGTATTGTTTAAATAATATACGGTTTTATAATTGCCAACATAAATTTTAATTAAACACTTGTTTTGCTAAACAAAAACAGAGGTGCCGATGCAAAAGTTTTCTGATAAATATTCAGCATCGTTAGTAATGCATTCGTATGTTATGCAGAAAGTCCATAATGATATATAGATCTATGATGCGGCAAATCCCAAGATGTTAGTCCGTCGTTATTAACTATAGGTTTTGGATAAAACTGTTTATTTTAAGTTTTAACTGAATAATAAAACAAAATAAAAAAATATACACCCGAAGAAAACCCCTTTAGAGCAAAAGTATTAATTATACTGGCATGACTAGTTTCGAACTCCGTGAGAAGTTCATTGTAAGATGCCTAACTACTGCGCCTGAATTGCTACCATCGGTTGATCATCAATCGTATATATACAAACTCAATTCTGCAATTCACATGTGCGAATTAGTATCGATCGAAGAACCCCAACATACACTGAAAGGACCACAACTCGAACAACAAGAACAGACAAAATTTTTCCGCCATGTTGCTTTGGAGTGAGTTTAAATCGCATATCACAGAGTTGTTCTTTTTCGTGGTATAGCATTTGTGAATAGTGTCAGTTACGTTTATTTGAAATATAAATTTTATGACCGATTTTTGTTAGTTTTGGTTAATGTGTGAGATATTCATACTAAAAGCTTACAAGTCATGAACATTTTTCTAATTGAAAAATGGTTGGTTTTTGATAATTAATTTTATATATTTTATACAGGGTGATTCAGGAACTTCCGGACAAATTTCTCCAGCGTATTCCTTGGCTCATTTAGAGTAAGTAGGAAAAAATGTTGCTAACTTCTGAGCCAGTGGTCGGGCTTGTTGGAAAAGGCCTTCAGAATCAATATCAAAAGTCAAATCGCCGAGATACCGAGCTCACATAACCTCAATTTGCTCAGCCAGATGGCAGGTAACTTATGTTTTTTTCTGTTGAAAGATAGCCATACCTCTTACCTTTTCAAAATGACCTAAACGAAGCCCAGAAGTCGTACCGTTCCAAAGTTATGACCATTTTACTGAAATGCAAAAATGTTTGGTTTTGTTTTTGGCTGCAAAATAACAGCACACATTTATTTGTTTTTGTAAATTAACACGTTTGAGATTTTACTTTATTGAAATTTTCAGAAATGGTCATAACTTTGGAACAGTAAGACCTCTGGGCTTCGTTTAGGTAATTTTGGAAAGGTAAGAGGTATGGCTATCTTTCAACAGAAAAACAAGCATGAGTTACCTGCCATCTGGCTCAGCAAATTGAGGTTATGTGAATTTTTTTTCCATTTTTTTCCGAAAGCTCTGTATCTCGGCGATTTGAATTTTTTCTACCTCTTTGTTATTGATTCTGAAAGGCCTCTTAAAGACCTTTCCAAAATCCGACCACTGGCTCAGAAGTTAGCAACTTTACACTACTACCCTCCGACCGCCAATCCGAAAATTTTGAACCCGTTGCCATTTCGCACCCTTGCATTTTCGGACATGGTCCTAGTGGACTTTTCTTTATGAAATGAGCCAAGGAATACGCTGGAGAAATTTGTCCGGAACTTCCTGAATCACCCTGTATATATTTCGCTTGTTAGTTAATCCCATGATTGTCCGCAAATTTTTATACTTTTCCCGCAAACAGAAATCGTTTCCCCTTCCTTTGTTACAAACCAATTTGTATCTACCACAAAAATTTATTTATTTTACTGCCACGGTAAATAATGAAAACGTTCATAGTGAAAACACAAATACATCCACCGAAACCGTTATCCGTTTATAAAGACCCAGCGAGCAATTCCTTCCGACTTCTGTCCAAACACTGACAGTTCTGTCACTTGTGCACAAGTTGCCGAGTCTGTTGACGAATTCAGTCAGAATTCTTTCAGAAAGTTGTACGCGTAGTTGACAAGAATGCGGACCGATATTTCTGTTAAAATTCTGATACTTGTGCAGACTTTTCTAACAGAATTCTGTCCGAATTCTGATGGGAAATTCAAAGGGAAATCTATCATTTTGTCCGAGAATGTGCAGACAATTCTAAGCTTGTAATTTCCTTTAGGCTAAGAGATTATGTTTTCTCCGGTTAGTGAAAAAATGACGCGGGTGGGATTCGAACTCACATTCGCTGGACGATCGTTTCGATGTTTGTGAAGCAGCATCTTCAGCAGCGTCTAGCTCGCTAAGCCACGGCGGTGTGTATTCACACTAGTCACTAACCGAAGATATTTATTGTGCAGAGTGATTGTTTGTCGCACCTTTGTCGGACATTTTGTTCGAGAGTGTGCAGACAATTCTGATTTTTATCGTACATTTTGTCCGAGAATGTTCCGACAATTCTGACATTTGGCGGACATTTTGTCTGAAAATGTTCAGGCAATTCTGAAATTTGTCGAACATTTTGTCCAATATGATACATTTAAAAAAAACAATAACAGTGATTTCGTGGCATTTATTTTTATTTTATTTATCATATTTTTATTATTTTATTATTATATTATTTTTATAATATTTTTTTTATTTTTATTGGGCACAAATCACTTAAATATGCACTTGCTTACTCACCGCCTGATTTATAAATGACGATCGATTAACACAAGCCCATCGCACAAAAATAATGGCAATGGAATGCAAGTTAACGGAATTAAAAACAAGCAAAAATCCCATCAAAAGCTACAATGGAATACAAAAATAATAATAAAACCAAGCAAAATATTCCCTTCAGAGAATAAGCAGAGAACGGAATGCAGACATAATAACAAAGTCGTAAACACACAAATTCCCATCGAAGGGTGAGCAGATTTCTCGCTCAGAGAGTGATCACATTTCTCCCTCAAATCTCTCTTGCCAAATTTCCTAGTCATGCTGCAAATTCCCTTCAGAGAATGTTCAGATTTGTCGGCTAGTTGTCGGACAAAATAACAAAGAGACACGTCGGAAAGAATTGCTCGCTGGGGAAACCCGTTTTACACAGTAAACCAGTGTTGTGATTTTTTTATAAGGTATCAGGTAATGCTAATCAGGTAATCCGGTAATGTCAATGTGCGTTGTTGGATCGGATGTCAATTGTAATGTAACATGGAAATGCTTTTAATTATTTTGAATTTGTTAGACAGCTGGCAATTCTGTTTTTAAAGCAATTTATGTGTTTGATGGCTTCGATTGATGTTGCCTCGTAGTACTTTTAAAATCATAAACCTGTACTGTATAACATATTTGAAACCCAAAACTGTCAGATATGAATGAAATGCTTCGACAACAAGTACCAATTGTATTTTCTTTAATTTCCATTTGTAGAGATAATCCAAATAAAACTACAAATTATAACTGTCATATAATTTAGTTGTCATTTGTATGGGGTAAACTCACACAATATGCTCAAAGGTGGTTACTACTCAGTTGGAAAAATCGTTCAAGACGACGTTAGTTAGTTAGTTTAAAATCGAGGGAAATGATAGACAAATGACTGCCTGATCAATCTCATTTCCATAGACATACATACGCCGAAAACTTACGGCCTCTCTAACATATTTTCTCAAATATAGTCTGCAGGAACCATGAATATGTTTGGAACACAGTTCAAACATTCATATGTTTGCAAAACCCAAACTTACTTGTATTTCAATACAAACAGTATCATGTTTGCCGAAAAACATATACATAACATTCATATACTTACGTGGAAACATATGCGAATTTCGTCCCAAATATAATAATATTTTGAAACGAATTATTCTTCGATTTCAAGATATATGTATTATTTACTATAATTAATTTTAACAATATAAATCCACATTTATAAATAATTAACACAAAAAAATTTAATAGATTTAAAACTGCGCCTTTTAGAGATATTTGCATTGAATACACTATTTTGTTATTCATGAAATGAGAAACTGCTGCTCTTTTGCTTCCCCTTTCTTTGTTGTCTCTAACGTTTTTGATTTCAGAAGGTTTCAACTATGCATTGGTTATCAATATACTTATATACAAAACTAGTTCATGCAAACGAAGCGGGTATTTATTACTTGTGTTTATATTTCACAAATGCTCAGCCGCTCCGATTTTCTCAGTAGAGGCTCGGGCAGAAAAAGGGATTCACGTTGTTGCCCTCTCCAGTTTGATTCCTCAAAATCGTTTCTCATTTTAGTTGCACACATAAATATATGCGAAATCCATACACAAAAACCAACGCAACATCACAAACCATTTAACCGTCCGAGCGTTTGTTTATTCTTCTTTCACTGATCAAGCGCTTTTGATATCCTCTGTCCAATGAACCATCGACGACTGAATAAAAGAAATTAAAACGCAATACATCACGCACATTCAGGAATATTTCTGACCCACTGACTGAGAGATTAATGCAAAAATCCAGATACACACTTACAAGATAGACTCTCTCTTTGTTCTTCTCTTATTCTCTTGGTCTCGAGAGAGCATATACACTGCAACAAACACAGCTGTATTTGTATCACAAACATAAATATATGTGGATCGCAAACACATATATTATAACATATTAATCATTGTGTCTCAAACATGTAATATTCGACACAAGTGTATTATATTTGCGACAAGCTTCAAACACATGTTATATTTCCATTCGAACAACATAAAAAGACAGATTTTTCAGTGTGCACTTAAGCCGCTGATTCGATAAATTGTGCTTTCATTTCACGTCATTATAGCCTCCTAGGAATTTGGTGCTATGCACAATACATACTTATACAAGGTGGCGCAAAAGTAAACTTCCGATGTTTTTTGGCTGTAATTTAAAAAAAATGAAAAACTTTGATTCTTTTTGTGGATTATTTTTATTTGGTCTTTTAATTTTTTTTACATCAAGTCGAGAATATGATGTCATGTAAATGGCCGCCGCCACAGGTGATTGTCATTTGAGCCCATTTTATGGCATTTTCCATTACTTTGGCCAAAACTTCCGGCGATACGTCCTCACATTCTTGACGGATATTGTCTTTAAGAGCTGCAAGAGTCTGAGGCTTGTTGACATAAACCCGCGACTTCAAAAAGCCCCACAAAAAGAAGTCTGGAGCGGTCAAATCAGGCGATCTTGCTGGCCAGTGCAAATCGCCAAAACGGGAGATTAGGCGCCCGGGAAATGCATCCTTCAGCATATCGGTTGTGGCACGTGCAGTGTGTGCCGTTGCACCGTCCTGTTGGAACCACATGTTTTCCAATCCCAATTCATCAAGTTGCGGCAAAAAGAACTCGTTGATCATTGCTCTGTAGCGCTCACGGCGCTTCCATGACATCGACGGCGCTTCCATGACATCCTCGGCTACAGCAGCAATATTCTCTGCAGAACGGCTACTCCGGGGTCTGCCACGCCTGGCAGCCTCTCGTGTTGTGCCAGTCTCTTCGAGGCGAGCGGCTAAACGTCGCAGTGTTTCACCAGTAGGCGTTGGACGGCCAGGAAATCTGCGACGAAATTCACGTTGTGCCAAAGTCACCGACAGATTATTTATTGGTCAAATAAATAGTCAGCAATATTCCGCGTTCTGGAGCAGTGTACCGTAACATTGTTTATTAACGTGTATTTCGCATGTGCTTACTAGACAAATGTCAAAACAGAACAGACATTAGGGGCCAGTCGCAAAATTTATAGCATTTTCTGATAGGAGGATTACTTTTGCGCCACCTTGTATATGTGGGCTCGTAAGCCCGAGTATCCCGTTAACACTCCCACCATCTTGCTGACTTCACCCCATCGGGGTCT
This sequence comes from Phaonia tiefii, assembly GCA_963931995.1. Taxonomy (NCBI): domain Eukaryota; kingdom Metazoa; phylum Arthropoda; class Insecta; order Diptera; family Muscidae; genus Phaonia; species Phaonia tiefii. Next base: position 12,790,868 of record OZ008368.1, on the reverse strand, counting down.
CCTCATAGGGTCCTTGTCATCTTGCCCACTATTTCCTGAGCACTGTGGCCGATTCCGCCCATTAGCTCAACTCAGCCTTCGTCGCCCCTAAAGGTTTCGTGCACTCCAAGCTCACCGTATGAAGTTTCCTGGCATTTGTAGGTCTGTAGATAGATTCCATAGTTTTATATAAAACAAATGAAATGAAATGAAAATTCGCAGCCTCCTTACCAATATCACAACTGTGTTGGTGTGTCGACTTGTGATCCTTGTTGGTCCATTCGCCTATCGCCTGTAGGGGATTTGCCACAAGGGCATATTTGACCCTGATCTCAATCCATAGTCCTTGTCTGGGTGATTCTCATTGAACCACTAATCCCAATGCGGCACATACGTTGAACCGCAGCATTGCATTTCCTGTCAGCTGCCGTCCAGCATATTGCGGATGCATAAGTTAATACTGGTGTAATAACGCTCCCGTAGAGCCAATGTATCATTTTCGGGCTGAGGACCCACTTGGATCATATAGCCTTTCTGCAGACATGTGTAGGCCTTATTTGCCTGTCCTCTATGCGGTGTTTTCGCCTCAATCTCTGAGCTAAGATTACCCCTAAATACGACGGCGGATTAATAAGTACGTGATTATTCGAACTTAACTGCAATACTGATCCTATCAAGTACCACCTGTTAATAGACTACTGTCAAATTTTGAGCAAGTACCGTCATTTACTTTGCGTTTAACAGCTGTTCAAACATACAAACTGGCGCATTTTTCTAAAAATGATTTTCGAGAGCTCATGAAACTTTATTTTTTGGAAAAAACCCGTCAATCAAACCAAGGTAAAGCTTGATAAATACTATGGGGACCCTGGACCATCGATTTCAATGGTAAAAAAGTGGATTACTGACTTTCGTTGTGGTCGCACAAGTACAATATGTAGAAAAAATCAACGATATGCTGTTGGCCGATCGAAGAGTAAAAGTACGTGAGATTGTTGATGCCATAGCATTTCATATGGCAGTATGGTTTCGATTTTAAATGATCAGTTTGGTTTAAGAGAGCCGTCTGCAAGATGGGTGCCGCGTTTGCTCTCAATTGACCACAAAACGTAATCGTGTGACAACTTCAAAGGATTGTTTGGAGTTGTTTAACCGTAATTCGAAGGAGTTTTTGCGGCGCTTTGTTAATGTGGATGAAACATGGATCCATTACAACACCCCAGATACCAAGCAGCAGTCTAAACAATGGGTTTTTCCGTGTGAACCGGCTCCGAAGAAGGCCAAGGTAAGTTTGTCGGCCAATAAGGTGATGGCAACAGTTTTTTGGAATGCACGCGGGATAATCCACATCGATTATCTTCAAAAGGGAAAAACAATAAACGGCGAATATTATGCCAACTTATTGGACCGATTTAACGAGGATTTAAAAAAAAAAACACGACCCCATATGGCCAAGAAAAAAGTTATTTTTCATCAAGATAATGATAAAATATCGGATATTGTTATCGTTATATCCAGGAACCGAGACTCTTCAAACTCTGATATTTTCATTTTCCTTGTGTTCCACTTAATCCCCTTGGCTATACTCAGTGGCCTCTCAGCCTCTCGGCATAATCGATTAGGATCCCTTTCCCTAATAAGTAGTACATCATCGTCTGCAGAGCAGACTGGTCTAAGTCCTTCGTCGGTAAAAGCAGACCGTGAATTGTGACGACCTACAAGAGTTGTGGTATATTCCTCACTTGTGGTATTCCACGTTGCACCCTCTCTATTATATTTCTGCCATAAGCATTCCAGTTTATCCATCTATTCCTTAGCATATGCTCGATCCATTCTCTTGATGAATCTTGTCACAGATATTCAGAGTATGTTGAGACTAGAAAGTGATCACTTCTCTGTTTTATTTAAATGAGGGTGTAGAGCACAAACAGGACGACAGCGTCGACTGCCCCCTCTTAACCAAAGCGAATTTAGACATACAATTTCCCGCCTTAAAAACAATTATATTTAAAGATCGGACGCATCCCATTTTTTGATACAGATCCCATTTTAAAGTACCTCTGAAGATCGCTGGACGCTGTCCGGTACACAAAAGCAATACCGAAGAAAAAATTATGGTCAAACTATATCTAGTTCCGATAGTGGTCATGCAATGTGTATGCGGACAATTCAGAAAATCTCTGATCCTACGTTGCATGTTACACTAACAGACAAACTGCAAGCTAAAATGAGCTGTCTTACATGAGAGATTATGTCTTAATCATTGTGAAAACCAGCATTTTAAGCATGAATAATTGTTTGTTTTGCTGCTGCATGTGTTGCATGCAACGCAGACGCATCGCATTGCATTGTATGATAGTGCAGCAATGCGACTGAAAATGAACCATATAAATTTTACCTTTTGAAGGCAGAAGAAGGCATTTACAGATGACAGGCAATAAAATGTCCAAAGGATTGTGTAGACTATTTATAACAAACGGACAGCAGCCGTAGAAATTTGCAACAGCACACACAAGTTACCTACTGGAGGCAGCAACATTGCAATGTTGTTGTCGTTGTTGGCATTTTTATATGTCAACATTAACATATTTATCGCATAAATTGAAAGAACTTTTAATCGGACTTAAGCTTACAATTTGCAAGCAATAACAAAAGCCCATGTCCAGATCGACCGACTGCCGCATATGGAACAAATACAAGAACTACGCATGGCATCATGCGTGCTGCTGCCACTCGCCACTGGTGAGCGAGTGGCCGCTGTTTGTTTGTTGTGCATGAGGCAGAAGAAAGTGTAGCATTTAACCACGCAACAAAAGATGCCAGTTCGTCGTGTTTGTTCAATTGATTGGAAAGGATATGGTGCCCATAAAGCTGGAGGTGTGATGGCATGATTGTTTAGTGCAGTTATGGACGGACAATCACTACACTTGAATTTTATCGAGTTTAAGAAATTGGATATTAAGGTTTGATATTTGAAGTCTACGCCTAAAATTTTCCAAAAATTGTGAAAATTTAGAATGTTGTTCATTTCCTCCATTGAAATATCTCATAAGTTTCGGCCATACACTGTGGATGTCAAAATTGGTTTGGTTCATCTTTTATTCCATTCCACAGCCATAATTAAATTCAGTATGTCTGAGTAACATTCGAGTTTAACTGCAATACGAATCTGTTTGCTATGGAAATCACTTGAGAACATTTGAAATATGCTGGCAGCAAACAAAACACACATCAACAACATCTCCAACAGGAATAACATTACCAGCAACACCATCAATAATGCCACCACCAAACGACCAAAAGCAATAACATTAGGACGGATGGACAACAGCATTTTAATGGCAACATTCATATTATATCATGACAACTGCTGCATGCAACATTTTTCACTTATTTATATTGTGCTGAGTATCTCTTGCTGCACGATGTCTGTGTCATGTCAGTTACCAGTAACAGCAGCAGCAACATGAATTGCAACTAAAATGCCTTATATCACTCGGAGCCAGATTACTGGATTGACTGTGTGCATGTGTGTGTGTGTGTGTGTGTGACTTTAGAACTGTCCAAAAATGCAACATTAAGCCTTAGCACAGCTTATTCGAGTCTGTCCTCCTTCCGTTCGTATTCAGAGTGACCGTCATTTATCTCTTCCATCTGTTTTGTTGGTGTCTTTTACAAGCAACAGTTTTAGGCCTTAGCGTTTTCCCTTTTTTGTATTCAATTGTCAATTGGAGATGATACAGTTGGCGCCTTAGTACATTTTGTTAAGGTGAAAGTACAAGGAAATGTAAATTCGTTCACATTTAATCTTAACAATTAAACTCGAAACCCAAAACCAGTACAGAAAATTCAGTCGTGTGAACCGACTTAATCAGACCCTCACCCTATGTCATCCATTGCGTCCGAGTAATGTTGTATGTGATCATATTCAATAGCCAACTGGCATTGAGGTAAATACTATTTAATACCAAAATTACTTAGGATCCTAAATGCTTTTGGGAAATTTTATTGACCACCACCCATATTTATATGGGAGGCGCAAAAATGGGCATGGCAAGTTGTTGCCAAAGTATTGACCAGTCCCACATTTTATTACGATCGGTTGTGACTCACTGGAGATATTGAGTCGGCAAATCGGAAATATGTCCCACTTTCGTATGGGAGGTACGAAACTGGGCAGGGCACAGTAGTCAGTTATTAATTACACAGTAGCTTTTAGCAAAATATTTCCTAGTACCGAATTTCATTAAGATCGGTGTCCGTGTGTCGATCGTGTCTATCAACCGGTCATCCCCCAACTTTGTATGGGAGGTATCAGAATGTATGGGAGGTATCAGTGACGAAGTCACTTTTCCATAGGAGAGTGGAATTTGACTACATACTGAATAGTTTCATAATGATTGGTTCGGTTTTGCGGAACTTCTCGTGCCGAACAAGCACACTGCCAAACCACATTTCAACCTCATAATTCAACCTCATATCTGTGTCAAAAAGGAAAAACGTCTTAAGTGCACTTAGGAAAATATTGACTGAGTGCACTACGATAACCACTGGAGTCTCAATTACCTGCAGATCCAGTTTTTGTTTAATTTGACTTATGTATCAGAAAGTCATACACCAGATATTGTTTGCATATCTAATTAAATGTCAGATCTTCCCATGGAAGGTACCTCTTAAAGATGCTCACCTAAAAAAGTTGGAAATGCGATTTTCATTTTCGGCACAGATATATAACGAAAGGAACTTCGTCCAACCGGGTGTCCCCTCGTACCACATGTAATATTTATTACTAGTTCAGTCATGTGGGGGGAAAAAGATATTTCTGAAAACACCGCTAAATCGGCAACACTTCAATAAAGAATATACTGTAACAATGGTTAAATTATCTCAAGCCGTTTGGAAATACCGACATCTCAAACTTGAAATTTTTTCAACCTCTGAAATCACAATATTTTCCCGAAAATCTACCATGATTTATTTATTCAGTATTTTCTTTAGTTTTTTCAAGAAACCTAAACAAGGTTTCAATTTTTCTCAAATAATATGGAAATGCACCCAACAGTCGGAAATCTCTGAAAATGTGCAGGTTTTAAACAAATTTTTCAAACTCAATGCTTGCCAAATGTTGCGCTCGGGGTTTTTTATATACATATGTATATTTTGTATGCTTACTGTCGAATAAAGTGATCTTAAATACATGCCAAAATAGAAATAGAGTCTACGCATAAATGAGTGCAAGAGAGCTTAATATGTAAAAAAGTCGAATTTTGGGTTTAAAAATACTTAATTTTTTTACAATTTGGAATAAAACTTAAATGGGTTTGATTGGCCGTACATTGGTCTATAACATATAAAAACAAATAGTAAAATATCATCAATATGTAGTTATATATTTTAAATCAAATATAAAAATAAGTAAAGATTTTTCCGAAATTATAATTTATAATTATTTATTTTAATTTATTTTCGTATATTTTCCAAATGTGTTAAAAAATATTGAAACTAGAGTGTCCAAAATCGAAACCGAAATACCGGTTAACCGGTATTGTTTCTGATTCTGATTGTTTTTCAAAAGCTGTATTATGTTAGTTTTGTCCTTGTTTATGTGTTGATACCAATCGGATGTTAGGTTCCATGAGTTTTTATGTTCTATTATAAAATGATTCTCAAGAAAGTTATTGATATTCTCGCAATTGGACTCGATAGTAATGTAAGGTGGTTAGAGTGGGGATCAATCCCACGTTCTCAATGACAAGCGCCGTCATTCATATTAATCTGCATATCCTGACCACATAAAAACTCGTATATTAAACTAATCAAGGAAAATCATTTTTTTTTCATTGTAAGAAGAAAATCAGCAAATTTCTTTTATACACAAATTTTAAAAAAGTACACTTTTATGTACATTTTTAATAAACACAAAAGGCAACACAAAAATTCGCAAGTTCCATAACCTACACTTTTAAGTACTTTTTCCGCAATTCCCCATCATTGCTGTTGTAAAAGCCCTGAAATTTTTTTTTTCCTGTTGCTGTTTAGTGCATTTATTGCGTTTTAAATGCAATCATAAATCAAATTGAATTTATGTCAACATTTTTATGGTCGTTTGTCCGAAGGCGCTATTTCATGTACATTTGCAATGAGATTAAATAAATTATGTTCGTTCCATTCATTTTGCTGTGTTGTTTTGTCCTCTCTCTTTTGAGTTTCATTCGCGTCCGCATTTCTACAGGGAGCCATTCAATTGATTCTCAATTTTTACATTTATCGCCGCCATGAAAAGGCTGCATTTAACAGCTGCTAAATGCCATTCAAAAAGTTAATGTTATAATTGAACGCCTTTCCGCTGGTCACTGCGATGAAATGGGAAAACACGAAGGAGAGCCAAAGATATTGTTATCGCATAGAGGGTTATCGCTGTTTGACCAAAATAAAAGTTTTAGGTTTTGTTTCATAAAAACGTGTGGAAATGTTGGAAATTGTCATAAGCGATGTGGGAAAAATGTAAACTGAAAGAAATTTATTCAAACTAAAACTAATTTATGAGAAATTAAAATCACTAACACACGAAACTTTTTGTGTAGATTTCTAATGTGTCAATTTAAATTGTATAAAATCTTCAATTCCGACAAAAAATTATGGTAATTTGACAGAAACTAGATCACATCCTCAGTTATCAATAGCTTACAAATGACTGTCAGTGCTTCAAATAACGCTAACATCGTTAAAACCTGCTTTATTATCAATTAATATTACTTATACCCCCGTTTATTCTCTCGGACAGTATAAGTTATATTAATACATTTATTGAAAAGCAACTTAACTCATCCATCGCCCATTCAAGAAGTATACTGGACAATAGGAAATCATTCTTCCCCCTGGGAGAATAACTTTCAATGTATATATTTCCAAATATCTTGTAATCAAATTTCCATTTTCAGTACTTGATCATACATTTTCTTTATATTCCATTTCATTAAAAGGCAAAGTTTGCATGTGCATTGGCAACCCTTGACCATAGTCAATTTACCTCTCAGCACTATTTTGTTATACATTTTCGAATGCTGTTATTGCGCATGCGCTTTTATGACACGAACTGCTTTCATTAGTTTTAGCATTTGCTGCAGTCATAGCTTGACTGTTGTCAGTTGCTTTGGTTTGGTTTGGTGTCGTGACATGATGTATTGTCCCGTGTCGCTGAGTTTAAGTAGCGTGTTTGTTTATGTCACATGTTGATATTTACCAGATCTTAAATAATGAAATATGTGTTATTTTCAGTCAATAACATGGCAATCAATAAATTATACCCGAATAGATAGGCGGTTGCCACATAAGGTGCGTTCTTGCCTTATTTATTCTGAATGATAAATTCAACGTTAACATAAGAAGATACAAGATCACGATAATGCACTCGACATAAGAGTTTCAAAGTGAGCGTATATTTAGAAAATTCTTTTCCGATTTCCCATTTTGCCGAAAACTATGAACTCCATTATGTGGGCAACCCATTAAAATATACCATCACCAAGGACCATAAACGGGAATGGCTAACAAACGTGGGCATGTCATTTTTGAATCCTTGGAACCTATTATGCGATATTATTATATCTTATTGGTTAGTTATGGGGTTTTTCGGAACATTTAATAATGAAAAATTAAGAAACTGATTAACCATTATCCTCTTATTAAGGAATATTTACTAAGTTACTCGTACGATGGGAACATATGGGATTTATATATATTAGTTACCTAACATAAACTGCCTTTAGTACCCATGGCAGGTGCTTGCGGCTAAGCTCAGGCTATCATGAGGGCCAGTTGGTGGCGGATAGCTGGGCGACCTACTGATATGACAGATTTTCGGGATGTTCAATAAAAGTTTACAAATTTCCGAAAAAATTCTGTCATGACGAAATCTTGACGAGTCTGCCCACAGTGGGCGGATATCTGGTCAGCATATATTCCCCATGTTAAGGACGTCTGTTTATCACTATATTTACTCAGAAATATCTTCTCCAATCCGCGGTATCCGCGTCTAGGGATAGTTTGCTGTCGGGGATATCTGACTGCATTTTAGCGGTGCTTTACGGATACATGGGCGCCTTAATTATTTCTAAGCCATCGACCAAGTTCTGGTCATTATATTGGGCGATATGCTGAGGTCATCCTCAAACCCCCTACACTCCCCAGAATCACATGAAGAATACGGGTGATTCAGGAAGTTCCGGACAAATTTCTCCATCGTATTCCTTGGCTCATTTCATGAAGAAAAGTCCACTAGGACCATGTCCGAAAATGCGTGGGTGCGAAATGGCAGCGGGTTCAAAATTTTCGGATTTGTGGTCTGAGGGTAGTGGGGGAAAGTTGCTAACTTCTGAGCCAGTGATCGGATTTTTGACCTAAACGAAGCACAGAGGTCTTACCGTTCCAAAGTTATGACCATTTTACTGAAATGTTTCAATAAAATAAAATCTTAAACGTGTTAATTTACAAAAACAAATAAATGTGTGCTGTTATTTCGCTTCCAAAAACAAAAACAAACATTTTTGCATTTCATTAAAATTGTCATAACTTTGGAACGGTAAAATCTCTGGGATTCGTTTAGGTCATTTTGGAAATCTAAGAGGTATGGCTATCTTTCAACAGATTTCCAGATTTTTCCATTTCTCTGTATCTCTGTGATTTGACTTTTTACTACTTCTTTTTATTGATTCTGAAAGTCCTTTCCAACAAGACCAAAAACAAAAATACCCTTTACCCTACTACCCTCCGACCACCAATCCGAAAATTTTGAACCCGCTGCCATTTCGCACCCTTGGATTTTCGGACATGGTCCTAGTGGACTTTTCTTCATGAAATGAGCCAAGGAATATGCTGGATAAATTTTTCTGGAATTTCCTGAATTACCCTGTATAATCAGTATTGCGACATGGGCATAGCTTGGCGACTCAAATTAGGCAAATTGCGTTGGCTAGGCCAGGTTATCAAGATGATGAATGATGAGCCAGCGCGAAAGGTTTTCTATAACCTACACGACGGAAGCAGGAAAAGAGGAAAAGAGGAAGACTCCGCTGGAAAGACAACGCCGAAGCATCCCTTCGTGTATAACTGTTGGTCCCAATCAGTGAGTATAAAACTAGAACGCCCACACCTTACTGGTTGTGAGAAGCTCTCCCCAATCCCTTTATGGGATGTAAAGGGAAATCATTGTGAATGCAAGCTTTTGTTCCGACCACCTTTCATTTCTGTTGACGACGGTCACCTAGCTTAGTGATGGCGATACTATCGGGTACTTAGCCATGAAAAAACTTCGGAACCGGTTTCCGAAACCGGTGTAAAACTTGTAGGTCCCAATAAGTGCGTGCAAAACAAGAAAGCACACAGCTCACTGGTTGTGAGAAGCTCTCCCTAATCCCTTCATGGGATGTCATGGGAAATCATTTATTTAAAATAATAGTTCTGTTCGATTACTCGAAATTTTGTGCAAATCGTGTTCGTTTACTTCGAAAGTCCAGTAAATATGAACCAGAGACCGACAATTTTGAAAGTTCGATAGTAGAGATGTTACAAATTCTGGTTGGAAAAATTATAGGCAACAAATATTTGCAAGATTCAAATCAGCTGTTTTATGTAAATATATGATTTTTATGATGTGGCGATATTATCTACATGGCATCATTAGCTTTCAAAGATGCAGTCGTTCCTATGTTGTTGTGACCAACGGTGGTGCTAGCGCTAGCGTACGCGGCTTTTGTTCACATTACCTAGTCCTTTCAACGGCGGTTCCCTCGCCCACTACGGCACTATCCAGTATTAAGCCATGAAAACACTTCTACCGTTCGGAACCGGTGGAAACTGTAAGTCCCAACCAGTGAGTGAGAATCTCTCCCAACTCCCTTGATTGGATGCAATGGGAAATCATTTTTTTCACTTTACAGAGGTACCTGTATTTTAATTTTTCTTATTTGTACAACCATATCGTTCAGATATGTGTCTTAATAGTAACGAAACATGCATCCCACTGTAAGTGCTGATTCCCAATACTCTAATCTCTTGTTGTGTTTGTGTTTCTACTTTAATGCCTTAGATTCACTACGCCTATTGTGCAGGCGTTCATGATTCCGAATATCTAACCATATTCAATGTCCAGCAGTGAACCCAAAAATAGCTTTACCACAAGTCAATTGGTCCATCTTGTTACGGTCAATTTGATTAAATGTGTCGCCATCGGGAGAATTGCCGAGGATGTCGCCGGAAACATCGACCAGACGCCGTGCCTCGCAATTAGCCATCAGCCGGTCGTCCCTATGGCGAACTTTGGTCAAAGACCTGCGCATGTTCCCATACAAAGTCCAGTCCGTGCATCAGCTGCTGCCTGTCGACCGCCAAACGCGTGCAACCTACGCCCAAGCCATCCTCAATCTGCTGGACGATTTTTCCACCAAACTCATAATGAACGATGAGGCTCATTTCCACCTCAGCAGGTACGTGAACAAGCAAACTATCACTTCTGGGGCACCGAAAATCCACGAGTGATGCACGAGGAACCATTACACCCGCTCAAAGTGACTGCATGGCGCGCTGTTCACGCTGGAGGAGTCATCGGGCCATTTTTTTCGAGAACGCCGCTGGTCAAACGACAACAGTGGACGATGCGCGCTATAGGGCCATGTTAACCGAGTTTTTTCTACCGCAATTCGACGAATTAGGACTGGAGGATATGTGGTTCCAACAGGACAGAGCAACGGCACACACGGCGCGAGCCACAACCGATATTCTAAAGGGAGCGTTCCCGGGTCGCCTCGTCTCTCGTTTTGACGATTTGCACTGGCCCGCAAGATCGCCCGACTTAACTGTTCCAGACTTTTTTTGTGGGGGTTTTTGAAGTTCCTTGTTTACGTGAACAAGCCCGAGACCCTAGAAGCCCTCAAGGTCAACATTCGACACGAGTGCGAGAATCTGTCGCCCGAAGTTCTCGCCGAAGTGATGAAAAATGCCATAAATCGAGCCCGTATGGTAATCAATTGTGACGGCGCCCAATTAACCGACATCATCTTCTCAACTTAACCAATAAAATTCTAAAGGTTCAAATAAATATAATCAAAAAACAGAATCGAAGTTTTTCATTTAGAAAAAAAATGAGAGCCAAACAACGCCGGATGACTTCTTTTGAAACACCTTTTATATGAGACTGACACCATTGTTATTCTACAGACTTCCAGGGTTATGTCTTCCAATAACTAACTCTAAGTTCTTGCCGTTGCCCACTTTGGCATTGAAATTTCCCAGAAAAATGTGCATGTCTTCAACTGATTATGAGCCTACAGCATAATTCAAACTCAATTCCGTCGTCCTTCGCACCGTCCTCATCAGGCATAACTTGTTATCATTGCATACGCTTGTACTACAGCAATCTTTCGAGATTTCTACTTAAACCTAGACATGACGATGGTATCACATATAGCCTTTTCTAAATTATAGAATTTCCACCTCTAGTTGAAATAAGAAGGTCATCTCCATTTCATCGTTATGTGTCGTTGCCGGAGGGTTGACAAATCAACCTCTGATGAAGATCTGTGGCTAGAACTGAAAAAGCTGTATGGGTTGTCAGGAAGCGTGAGGATTCAAACTTAGTTTTTTAAAAAACTATATCTCTATTAACAGATATATAGAATGGTCTTGAGCTTGAGCTTCATGAAATAAACAAGATTCGTTAATATACAAATATTCGTTATACAAAAATAAAACACATAATATTATTATCTCTGTGTAAAAACAATAGAATTTCTTACACATATCCCGAAATTTTCCCACATTTTTAAAGTTGAATAAATATTAGTACTAATACGCCGAAGAGCGCAACTCATCCATATCGTATGATTAATATGAAAGATTATTACACGAATCATACGCACAGTGGAATATCATATTTGGGTTTAGTAATCATACCGTTCAGTGTACTGATTAAAACTAGCCTTCTGAACAAAGTAAGCAAAATATCTTGAGTGTAATGTTGGAATGGAATGAAATGTTTAATGAACTTCTAACACAACATAAATAACTCAGACCTCTTATGTTATGTTCATAGTAGTTTGCTCTTACTAATCAATATAATTTACTGATTCGAATGCCTAAACAACTGCCTGAATTTGAATGTTATGTTGCATAAATTATTACATTTAGCCAACAGACAACTTGCCAATTTATGTTAGCCTATGCCCACATGCTATAAATTGAATCTAATTAAAATGTTCAATTGATTGCACAAATGCAATTGTATAAATATTATTGCATTAAGCTTTATTATTATTATATTTATACGATTTTTCAGAAGAAAGGAAATTAAATTAGAATAATAAACTTACGAACTGCAATGATGTTATTTTGTTGATTTGTAACAACAAATCGCATTAAATTAATTAGTTTTGACATAAGCAAATACAAATATAGGTACAAATACAGATACAGATACAGATTCAGATACAAATACAACTACAAATACAACTACAAATACAGTTACAAATACATTGTTATTTACCAATACAGTCATAAATTAAGGAATCTAGATTCTTTCTCGTCTTCAATCAAATGTTAACTCAATTCCCATATCCTTTGCACTTCGTTCCTCTTTCAACCTCCTAGGAAATGGTAAAATGCATAGTATTATAAATTATTTGTAAAATTCTAATGTTGAATGGTTAAATTTATTATTCATACCCTTTTTCTCTTTCTCTCTCTCTTTCTTTCTCTAATCCTAGATATTACACAGGTCACTCATTTGCATTACAATCGCATGTGGCATGAATGCAGTCAAAGATGTAGTAAGTATATTGAAAGTTGTATTTGAAAAATTCATAGAATGATTCGATAAATCCTATGTAAAATTATTCAAAAGGCATCAAAATTCGAATAGTCAATAGCATTACCAATACCCAACCCATGGACCAGAAACCATGACCATCCTCATTGGAGACACCGAGTGAACGGCATTAATATTGCCATCACATTCAGCCACGCCACAGATTGTTGAAATGCGTATTCATGACGGTGTGAGTGCCCACAAATTACTATTTCGTCTACAGATAAGCCTGGTTTAGCTCAGTGATAGGTGACAGGATGTGCATAGAAGGATTGACATCTTCCTCTATTAGAGATTATAAGCCATTAAAAAGAAAGTTATATGTACCTACAAATTCAAAATAACAACAGAAACGAGTGTGTGTAATTCAAACTAAAAAAATCTTAAATAATTAAGATTACGGAAAGGGAAATATTCGAAAACTTTACGTTATCGTGAAGAGGCATTCTGTATATAGCAATAGCTAACAAAAGCTAGCAACATTCTGTATATAAAGCAAATAAATTTTATTCTAAGCATATTAATATTGAATGACAACAATAATAGACAGACAACCAGGGAACAGGCGGGTACGAAGTTCAAGACCACAACAAGCAGGGAATCTCTGGCTTGAACCATCGGGAGAGATAGGCAACAAGGTCGGGACTCCACAGGCAGGAAATCTCTGGCGTGCACGAGGGGAATAAAGACAACACGGAAACAGGTATATACCAAGTTCAAGACGCCACAGGCAGGGAATCTCTGACATGAACCAGCGGCAGAGGTAGGCTACAAGGTCGAGACTCCACAGGCAGGAAATATCTGGTTTGCAGCAGCGAAACAAAAGACAAGACAAAAACAGGTGGATACCAAGTTCAAGACCACAACAAGCAGGGAATCTCTGGCTTGAACCATCGGGAGAGATAGGCAACAAGGTCGAGACTCCACAGGTAGGAAATCTCTGGCTTGCACCAGGGAAACAAAAAACAACACGGAATCTGGCAGGTACCAAGTTCAAACCCCCATAGGTAGGGAATCTCTGATTTGGCCAAGCAGGCAGAGGCAGGCAACAAGGTCGAGCCCCCACAGACAGGGAATCTTTGGCTTGCACCAGGGAAATAAAATGACAACACGGGAAGTTCAAGATCCCACGGGCAGGGAATCTCTTACTTGAACCAGCGTGACAGGTACGCAAGAAGGTCGTGACCCCAAAGGCTGCAGATATCTGTATTGCACCAGGGAAACAAAATACAACACGGAAGCAGGTGGGTTCGAAGTTTAAGAGGTACCCAACATGGTTGAGACCCCACAGGCAGGGAATCTCCGGCTTGCACCATGGAGAACAAAAAACAACACGGGAAAAGCCGGTTATCAATTACAAGAACCAACAGGCAGGGAATCTCTGACTTCAATCAGCGTGAGAGGTAGGCAAAAAAGTCGAAACCCCACAGGCAGGAAATCTCTGGCTTCCACCAGGGGAAGACCCAAGTTCAAGACCACGCCGGCGGGGAATCTCTGGCTTGAACCAGTGAGAGAGTTAGGCAACAGGTCGAGAACCAACAGGCTGGGAATTCTGGCTTGCACCAGGGGAACAAAAGACAACACGGGAACAGCCGGTTATCAAATTCAAGACATAACTAGCAGGGAATCTCTGACTTCAACCAGCGTGAGAGGTAGGCAACAAGTTCAAGACCCCACAGGCAGGGAATCTCTGCCTTGAACCAGCGTGACAGGTAAACAACAAGGTCGAGACCCGAAAAGAAGGGAATATCTGTATTGCATCACTACGAACAAACGACAATAAGGGAGCAGGCAGTTCAAGATCCCACAGACGGGAAATCTCCGGTTTGAACCAGCACCAGAGGTAGGCAACGACCTTGCATTTTTCAATAGCATTATTCCAAATAACCATTGATCTGTAGCTAGACCTGAAATAGGTAACTATACGGTTTGCCATGAGTCATGAGGGTACATTTTGTAAAATTTCTCAATAAAAACACATGAGGTATCAGGGGACACCCGGTTGGAACGAAGTTCCTTTCGTTATATACTATGTACTAGTTAGCGCCCATTGAAAAATACGATAATTAAAACAGATCTTTAAGAAAAGATTCTTTTTGAAAAATTATAAACTTTTTTTAAGAAAAATTTTTTTTATAGAATGCATTTCGTAGAAACATCATATTTTTTTCTTTTTATAAAAATATGTGTTGTATTTTCCCGAAAAGGAAATTTTTTAAAGAGGTTTACCTCTTTTATTAAAAGGTAATATCTTTTTAAGAAAATTTACTATTTGCAAGAGAAATTAAATTCTGTAAGAAAAATCCATAAGAGTATGAAATTTTTTTTCAAAGAATTACTTTTTTAAGAACAGGTACTTTTTAGAGAAGTGGTACTGTTTTTAGGAAAGGTTATTTTTTGAAGAAAATTTACTTATTTCTCTATACCAAGTAGAGAAACGGTATTACTTTATTTCTAAGAAAAGGTAAAAAAAATAAAAAAGGAATTTTTGTAAGAAAAGGTATTTTTTAAGAGAATGTATTATTTTGAAGAAAAAGTTTTGTTTAAGAGAATGTATTTTTTTTGAATATAAGGTTTTTTTTAAGAAATGGAAATTTGTTTTTGAATTAGTACTTTTTTCAAGAATAGGTACATTTTTAAGAGTAAATACTTATCTCAAGAAAATTTATTTTGTTTCACAAAAAATTTACTCTTTATAGAAAATGTATTTTTTTTAAGAAAAGGCAATTTGTTGTAAGAAAATGTATTTTTTAAGAAAAGGTACTTATTTAAAAAATTAATTTTTTTAAGAAAAGGTACTTTTTATAAGAAAATTCCCTTTTTTTTTTATTCTATAAGATATGATATTATTATTGTAACCAAAGGTACTTTGTTTACGAATATGAATAGGCAGTTTTTTTGAGGAAATTTACTTTTTTTTAGAAAAGGCACTTATTTAAGAAAATTTTCTTTTCTAAACTTCTTTCACTTAGAATTTTCTAAATTTACTTGCTACTGGGATCTAAATTATAATATATACTAAATATTGGATATAGGCTCCACCTAGAAAACTTCCCATTAAAAAAGAAATTTCCCAACATATGTGAGGCATCTACTCAATTTCTTTCTCTATGATTTTTTTTAATTTATCCCCCATTCCGCAACTTGCGAAAAGGAACTTCGTTCCAAAACTAAATCTCTATTAATACAGGTATAGAGCTTGAACAATAAAAAAAATAGTGAAAATGTCGAATAAATAAAAATCATCCCGTAGAAATTCAAGACCCTGAGACTGGAGCACAATTTTTTTAAGGTTGGAGTTGCGCTGAAATCTGTTTAATCTAAGATTTATTCTATGGTATATTCGGAATGTTATAACATCGCCTAATGTAGGTTTAAACTTTCCCATATTTTATTCGTCCTTTGAAATTCATTGGTGTCGCATTTTTTCCATTGACAACTTCAAATTCTATTTGATATGCATTTAATTCAAACCAGACTCCTGTTTTGATGAATCTAGATCCACTAATGTTTCCAATCTTCAGTCCTTCTTCAGTCTTTCAATCAAACACATACAAGTCTGTAATCCTACTGATGTCTTTACTTGAAGTTTTATTATTAATAAAATTGTTAGAGAAGTATTCAACAATATCAGCCTACAGTTTACACCGGTTCCGAACGGTATTTTCAAGTTTTTTCATGGCTACACGCTGAAAAATAACGGCCTCTCTAATATAGTTTCCCAAACATATTCTGCACGAACCATGTATATGTTTTGTACACACTTCAAACATTCATATGTTTGGAAGTCCCAAACTTACTTGTATTTAAATGCAAACAGTATCATGTTTTCTGACACACATGTATGCTTCTACGCTTTATATATACGCTTTATAGACGTTCTTCATCCCAAACATCCATATACTTACGTGCAAGCATTCGCGTGTTTCCCCCAAGCCTACATATACTTCCGTGGAAACATATGCGAATTTCCTCCCAAATATAATAATATTTAGAAATGAATTATTCTTCGATTTCAAGACATGTATTATTTATTACAATTAATTTTAACAATATAAATCCACATTTATAAATAATTAATACAAAAAATTAATAGATTTAACACGGCGCTTTTTAAATTTATTTATATTGGATGCATTATTTATTTTTTTTATCCAAAAACAGTTAGTCCGACTGCGATCACACAGATTGTCAGACTGCGATCACAAAGATTGTCCGACTGCGATCACATATTGCCGTTAAACTCCTCCGAAACGGCTGGACCGATCTGAATCAAATGTTGTGTGCATATCGGGTAGGTCTCAGAATCGGCCAACATCTATTTTTCATACCCCAAAATAAATATAGAACACAGATTCATCCGAAACACAGATTGTCAGACTGTGAAAAAAACACACAATGATGTAGCGGCAGCGAATACTTCCTTGTGTGGGTGCGGAGCACTCTCAGAGCAAAGAGAATAATGAATAATGGTAATACGTATAGAAAAATGAGATACCAAGAGAGCAATGAAAATTGTGTGAACTTGTGTAGCGTATGTACGAACATAACAATGTTTGTATGTCTGTTGCTTTGCATTATCTTTGTTTTTCGTGGCAATAAAACAAAAAGTATTTTAATAAGAAAATAATGACACATGTGCTTGCACTGGTCTTTAAATAATTTTAAGTATTAATATTAGTTAAATGTAGCGTCATCATATGATCGAACGCTGTTTTTTTATTTTCCAATGTAACATTTACTAATATGTTCATAGAAATCGAACAGGTACCGTGTAACAAAAAGGTGTTAACACATCGCCCGTGAGTTCCAACACTCATTGGATTTTTTTCATGAAATGAGAATCTGCTGCTCTTTTGCTTCTTCTTTATTTGTTGTCTCTCACGTTTTTCTTTTCAGAAGGTTTCTGCTATGCGTTGGTCATCACTATGCATTGGTATACAACCAATGTATTTATACTCGTATACAACTCTAGTTCATGCAAGTCAAGCGTAGATTAATTACGTGTGTTATTTTTATTACACTTATTTCACAAATTTTCTCAGTAAAGGCTCGGACAGACAAAGGGCTTCACGTTGTTGCCCTTTCCAGTTTATTTCCTCAAAATCGTTTCTCACTTTGGTAGCACACAACCGTATGTACGAAACACATACACAAAACCAAAATAACATCACAAACCATTTAACCGTCCGAGCCTTCGTTTATTCTTTTTTCACTGATCAAGCGCTTTTGATTGACGACTGAATACATGAAACAAAAACGCAATTCATCAGGAAAAATAAGAAACACTTCATATGCAGTTTACATGCACTTTCAGAAATATTTTTGACTCACTCACTGATGCAAAAATACAGATACACACTTACAAGATAGACTCTCTCGTTGTCCCTCATTTATTCTCTTTCTCTCGACAGAGCATAGACAGTGCAACAAACACAACTGTATTTGTATCACAAACCTAAATTTATGTGGGTCGAAAACACATATATTATAATATATTAATCATTGTGTCTCAAACATGTAATATTGAAAAGCAACCACAATATGTTTGGACACAAGTATTATATTTGCAACAAGCTCCAGGTACACTTTATATTTGCATCCAAACAACAACAAAAATATAGATTTTTCAGCGTGTAAGTACTCGATAGTGTCGCCATCACTAAGCGAGATGATCGTTGTCGAAAGAAATGTAAGGTGATGTGAGTAGGGATCGAATCCACGTTCTCATGTACAAGAGCCCCGCACACTTACCATTGCACCACCGACGGATGAAAGACTACAGACTGAAAAAAGGGCCCTAGCAACATGCTGCAAGAACCATGTACGTGTTTGCAAGCATTGTCTTCACGAACTGAAGAACTGCTGCTTTTAGGTTTCTGTTTTCTTGTTTTCAACAGACAACCCCACATTTAGGCCACAAAACCATATATTAGAACCCATTAATCATTGTATCTCCAAATTGTAATATTGTATAGCAAACACAATGTGTTTCGACGCAAGTATACTACATTTGCGACAAGCTACAAACACGTTATATTTGCATCCAAACAACAAAAAAAAGGCAGATTTTTCAGCATGTACAAATACTTCTTCAAGGTTCTTTAGTTTGTATATCCCTTAAAAGGTAATATTATTTTATTTTAAATTTTTTTACAACAACAATCGATAGTGGTTAAAACCAAACGATTGTGACCCAATAAAGAAACTACTGCTGCAGCTCTAGTATATTAAACGTTACATCCATACTTAGTTTTCGCATCCTGTGACGATTACCTGCCACCCATTTTAACGAAACCCCACAAATCTAGGTACAACTCTCCTACCGTTGTTATATAGTCATCATCCAAATACGTACATACATATACATCTTAACTAAGAGCTTTTGATTTGCAGCTAAACTTCAATAATTTTGTAATTTTTCAAAAGTAACTTTTGTGTACGGCACAGGTCATTCAAAATTCATCTGTCGATACAGGCATCATCCACTTCTATGCCTACCACATACTCCCACCATTTATGTTGTAGATATTGAGACCCATGGTGAGGGTGGTACTTGCAGTCAGACGGACAAACAGGCCGAAAGGCACATACACTTTTGGTCAAATTAGTTTTGTACAGTCCTGTCACGTCGTCGTAGATACTACGATGTTATGTATGTATGTATGTATGTAATTGGTAAACTAGTGGTATTGGCCATACGATCCATGTATTTTGTTTGCAGTAGACATGAAGCGGAAATTGTGGTTAAAATAGAACTGTTGATTGGTATAACAACCTTTCAAATGGCCACCTTATTTTCACTCTGCTCCTACTCTAATAAAGCTTCATCACTATTGGTTACTAATTCAATACATTTTCGAAACCTTCTCTGTCTTCTATCTTCCATTTTCAATAAGAATTCTATAGATTTGAATTGATGTGATTCATGCACCATCATAAACCACAAATTTCATACAATGATGTTGAGTCCTGCAGAGCCTACATGCTGCAACATTATAAATTCTATTTGGTTGAGGTTCATTTACCACCTTACCATCACCAATACTCGTACATCTGGTAATACCTGCATCAGAACTATTCTGTTCATGGGGTTTATTGATTTTAGGTTACCATTGATAAGATTGGTTTGTCTTGTTAGCTGGAAGGGGGGAAATCTCAATGTGCATAGGAGTGCGGGTGTGTTGATGTTCGGCATTATTTGTTCGTAAAGTACTTGGACTTTGGATATGAGTTGTAGAAATTATTTGTGTTTAAAAAATGTCTCAATGTTCCGATAAGGATAAGATGAGAAATTCACTGCGTTGTTAGAA
The DNA here is from genome assembly GCA_963931995.1 of Phaonia tiefii. Taxonomy (NCBI): domain Eukaryota; kingdom Metazoa; phylum Arthropoda; class Insecta; order Diptera; family Muscidae; genus Phaonia; species Phaonia tiefii. The sequence continues at coordinate 12,770,717 of OZ008368.1, read as the reverse complement.
AGTCGTAGACAGATATTTGCACACTTCTTCTTAAATCATTTGTACGATAGTTCCCAAAATTATTTGTAATCAATTCACCTTTCTCATCTTGCTTCATAATTTCCCAAGCCACATAACAATGCGATTTCGTAGGACCCTTAAATGCTTTATCTTTTTCGGCAAAAATCTCGCCAGCAACTGCGAATGTTTTTCCTGAGTATATATTAGGGCGGGTTAATTTTTTTTTGATGAAGCGTATAGCAAAAACGTAATCTATAGGTGATTTTGAGAAATTTTGCTCAAGAGACCGTAGCTCTACTAAGTCGGATTTAGAGCCCCCCAAAATTTCAAAATAGATATTTTTCCATATATACATAGAATAATTCAATTAAATTCTTCATAAAATCGGATAGAACTATAGTAGATTTCTCAATGTGGGCTTGTTTGAAAGGCATTTTTATCAGCTTTAAAAATCGTTATTGATACCAATATTTTAACGTAGAATACGTTAACGGTAAGGTAGGGGTGTTGATCTGGAGCACAAAATTTTGAGAAAATGTTTGTCAACTTTCACCCACTTTTACTTAAATATTAAAACATATTTTAGCAATTTTTATATGTTACTCAGTTTTGGTAATATGTTTTGTTTCGAATTACATTAAAAAAATTATATGTCTATATATAAAAGTTTTATGTAGTTAAGGAAATAAATATTTAACAACATGATATTTTAGACTTTTTTTGTACATGCCGCTGTTGTTGTTGGTTTGTAAATGCCGCTGTTGTTTTTGTTGTTGTTGAGAAATCAAACGATTTTGGCTTTGCTGTGCTTTGTTTATTTATCGAGCAGCGTGTAAATGTGTGTGTGTGTACATTTCGTTTTGTTGGATCGGTCGGTTATTAGTTCGTTTGAAGGGGAACATAAAATGAAGGGAGGGGAGCGTGGACACTTGTATGTGTTTGAAAGTTTACAGATCTTTGCTGTCGATTGTTTACTTCTGCGAGCAGAGTGTAAATGTGTGTGTATGTAAATTAATACAAAGGATTGGCGAAGTATACGCTCACTATATCAATGGCGTTTTTCCAAACACATTTCTGTGAATACATTGGGAAGTAGTTGGAACGCAGCTAATCTATTGTGCTGCCATATCATAAAATGTATTGATGTAGCTGTACTTCAAATGAAGATCATTTATCAAAAATTATATTTAATTCATATATTTTAATTGCAAAATGACTAACGTATTCTACGTCTGACCTATGCGCCCGTGTTATCTAACACAGGCTTGTATTTTTTTTTTTTTGATGTGTTAACATCTATACGCGCGCCTCTAGGGCAGTAAACTATAAATTTAATACATACGCAAGTGTTAGGTTTGTAAGAGTAAATCATCGTTTGTTTGTTCGTTGCTTGGCAGTCGGTATTGAAAGTGATTATTGGACGATTTTCATATATTTTTCCCACGCGATTTTCTCCGGAAATTCATAGCCGATTTTATTAATTTTTGGATTAAAAAGCTAGTGCGGGTTTCGACGAAGAGTTTAGGCCAAAAATTAAGGCGATCCGATATCGGCGAGCCGAGATTTAAGTGTTTTAATTTGGAGTAACATTAAAAAAGTGTTTTATGTTGATCTTCGGTTATATCGTACGAATATAACAATGTATGTATGTATGTATGTACAAGTGTCTGTTGCTTTGCATTCTTTGTCTTTTGTGGGAATAAAACAAAAAGTATTGAGCAAGAAAATAATGACACATGTGCTTGCACTGGGTCTTTAAATAGTTTTAAGTATTAATATTATTTAACTCTAACGTCATCATATGATTGACCGCTGTTTTTTATTTTCCAATGTAACATTTGCGAATGTATTCATAGAAATCGAACAGGTACCGTGTAGCAAAAAGGTGTTAACACATCGCCCGTGAGTTCGAACACTCATTGGATTTTTATTTTTAGTAGAGGTATTAGGAATTTTTTGTCGAAAAATAGCCTAAAATGAACTTTTTCTACAGGTATCAATACAGATTCTGAAAGGTGATAAAAATACCTTTTGGGGGGCTCCAAATCCGACTTAGAGCTATGGTCTCTTGAGCAAAATTTCTCAGAATCACCTATAGATTACGTTTTTGCTATAAGCTTCATCAAAAAAATCGTTCCATACAATTTGACCCGCCCTAGTATATATACATATACAACAGTTGAAGTAACCGGCGGTGGTCGGCTTGAATGAATCCCGAGTAAACTGAAAAAAATATGCAATTCTTTACGCAATTTTTACATTGAAGAAGTAAAAAAGTTTATTATTAATTTACTTCATTTAGCTTTGTCATATTCAATTTTATAGCAAAAATTTGAAAATAGTTAATGAAAGTTATTTAATTTAATTTAAATTAACTAACAACTTTGAGTATTGGTAGAGCAAATAATTTTAAAGATACTAACAGAAGATCTGATTATGTCTACATTACCCTTTTCAAAAAAAAACCAACACAAGAGAAATGCAATGTCTTCATTACCCTTTTCAAAAAAATTTCCAATACAAGAGAAATGCAACCAATAATATGGATGTACAGGAGTTACACATGCTGAAAAATCTTTAGTTTTTGATGTGCTAATATCTATCGGCACGGGTAAGGTCATCCATCAAAGTGAACACATGCAAACAACGCACAGCATTAGCATCACATACGTGGGTGTTGTACAACAATAGTCTCTGCCTGAAAATAAGTATGATGGTATTGATGTAGCGGTAGCGAACAAACAATCAGGTCGTCGTCGCCAAAGAGTATTAAAGAGTATAAAATAGAAACATTGATGCCTTTCGAAACATTTATGCTTTTTGTATTGGTTTATGAAATAACATTGGCGACATGGTGCTTTTATATTGAAATATTCTATAAAGAGAATAAGACTCGTTTATGCGCTTTTACTCAGAGTCTCTACATGAGAGCGGAAAAAGGGTGCAAATAGTTATCTATATTATTCAATACTATTAGCCATCGCATCTAATGTTAAAGCAGTTGTAAGAACAAAGAAAGTGCAATAGCGAAAGAGCCTGCAGCACAAAAACTATTATTAGATTTTTTATTTCCCAATGTAGCATTTACTAATGTGTTCATAGAAATCGAACAGGTACCGTGTAACAAAACGGTGTTAATACATCGCCCGTGAGTTAAAACACTCATTGATTTTTTTGTCCTTTGCATGCAAATATAATGTGTTTGTAGGTTGTCGCAAATATAGTATAGTTGTGTCCAAAAACTAAATATTACATGTTGGAGTAATATATGTTTTTGTTGTGCTAATTTGGATTAGTTTGATAAAAACTCTTGAAAACAAAAACATGACAGAAAACAAAAAAACATAAATCTTCAATTCATGAAAACAATGCTTGCAAACGTATATAGTACGTTGGTTCCTGCAATACGTTGCTGGTGCCGTTTTCTTTCAGCGTGCATATACAGGGTGGCCCAAATGAAACGCAGCGGTTTGAATAGTCTATAACTTCATTATTTTAATGAGCTTTTGTTTTATTTTTCAGATTGTTTGGACGAAATCTTGGGAAATTGGAAATGGAAATGGATATGTACACTAGCAAAAAATAATAATAATAAATAATTATAATTTATTTTGAAAATCAAGGACCAATAATTTTAACGCCACTAGCATATCTGAGATTTTCGAAGCAGGCGGTATCCTGGGCAAAGGTAGATAGGTGAAAGAGCTATAAGAAACCAGAAGCAACCCATGCAGCAAAAAAAATTTAATTAGTGCTTGATTGATACTAATGACAGTTAAATTATATTTAACAGGGTGGCGCGCGAATCGTGCTACAAAAACAAAACGTAATGACTTTTTTATGTGTAAGAAATCGACTTATTTTTACTGTTTGGGTTTATTAAAATGAATGCTTGGAATACCGAAAAGAGGATTTGGATAGTGCAGCGATACCATGCTTTGCAGTCCTTAATTTTCGTCCAAAGCGAATTTAGGCTGGATTTTGGCGGCACTCCCGCGACTAGATTGACCATTATGAGGTGGATAAACATATTTGACGAATCTGTAAAATCACGACGAAGACCGTACCGTCGGGATCCGTATATTCGGGTTCAAGTCACAAACGTGGCTGTAGCATCGTCAATTCAGGCAAATCCAATCTTTAAGACTCAAAAGTTATCGGCGCAACTTGCAGTTAGCAGACGGTCATTAAAACGGACAATTCGTGACGACTTAAACTTATTTCCGAACAAACTCCACATTACACCATCTGGATTTACATATTCGCTTGGAAGTTTTCCAAAAAAATTATTTAAATTGCCGAAGAAGACAATAACTTGATAAATAGATTGTTTATGTGTGATGAGGACCATTTTGATATAAACGGCAATGTACAGAAGCAAAATTGCCGTAGATGGAGTGAGTCTAATCCTGAAATACTCCAGCAGACGGAACTGCACCCAAAACGAGTCACGGTGTGGTGCGCAATTTCAACAACAAAACAAAACTAAGGAATTTGACTGAATGGATGCAGTCCATTAAAACAATAATTGAGGCGATCCCGACTTCAACCCTTCAGGCCGCAATGAATAATTTTCGGATCACGTGTCGCATATGTGTGGATGAGCATGGAGGTCATTGGAACCAATTAGTTATATAAAATAAAATTTATTTTTCTAAACAACAACAAAAAATTAATAAATAATGTTATTTGAATTTCTCATTGTAGAACAATTGGTGCGCTACTCGTATGTTGCTGGCATCGAAATAAAATACGCATTCCCTATTATGTCTGTCCATTTTACGTCCAACCAAAGAGTAGCATGCACCAACAACTTAAGCTCCACGAAATTTCCTACTATCTCGACGACCGCAAGAGCATGTCAAGAGAGGGAGTGGCAACTTGTATGTATTACTCTATGCTCAAACTTGAAGACCATAAAGGGCTCTCAATGACGAAAATGTTCGTATAAGGCAGTGTGCAGGGAAATCCAACAACGTCTACAAGGACTTGGGTTGTCAGGAAGATCAGTTCAAGGAATTATGGACAAATTGCAGATGGTTCTAGCTTGTTCCCGACCTAAAACCATTGGGTATCCATGGCACCGCTAATCGACTACGAAGTAGGAAATTGAAAGAAAATATAGTAGATGGGCGAGAGAGCGATAAGCGACCAAAAGCAAATCATACAGCAAACTAAGTTTGAATAGTGTTTTATTGATACTAATGGCAGCTAAATAATGTTTCATTTTAGTTGCATCGAACATACAGCAGCAACTCTAACTCGATGAAATGACGTAATACCTCGTCGTCATCAAGAGAATGTAAAGCGAGGGATTGCGACTCTTATCTATGAAGAAAATGTTCGTGTAAAAGAATGTGCAGGGAAATCCAACAACGTCATCAAGGAGACGTTCAACGCAAGGTGGGTTGCCACGAAGATGAGTTCAACGAATTATGAGAACTGCTATTGAGAACTACCCACAAATGTGGTTTGTGCACATACAGCAACGGCAACAATGGCGCTGTTACTGAACACAATATGAACGCATTATTTCAAGTGGCAGAGATTTTAATTGGCCGCTGTGTTCGACAGATTTAAACGCTCCCGACTTTTCCCTTTGAGGGTATTTGAAAGACCACCTGTAACTGAAAAAAAAAACAAACAAATTTACTCTGAGAAATGCCACCACTTCGCTGCTTTATTTTTCACATTTAAATTAAACAATTTCCAAATTAATGAATTGTAATAAAAAAAATAAAAATCAACTTATTTGACTTTAAAGTAAATTAACTAACGACTATGCCATCCCCCTCGTTTCTTTAGCGCCACCCTGTAGATAAGTGCAGCGATAAGATGTTCATATACATGAGCCCCCAATCTGCAGTCCCCAAATTGTGATTTTTCATGCAATAATTCATAACTAAATAAATTTAAATAAACCAACAATTGAACTAAAATTGTTGCAACTTAATTAGGTATCACTAGGTGATTCGGTCTGTATTTTAAATATATTATAATCCGCACCAAGCAATTTATATATTTATATTTGAATTCGTTTCGAACATAATATATGCGCAACTTGCGGCTATAAAAATGTTTGCATAATTTCATCAAACATATATACGCTGAAAAATCTCCTATTTTGTGTTGTTTGGATGCAAATATAACGTGTTTGCAGCTTGTCGCAAATATAGAATACTTGTGTCCAAACACATTGTGTTTGCTATTCATCATTTCATGTTTGAGACAAAATAATTATTAGGTTATTATATATGTTTTTGTGACCCAAATATGGCTTTGATTGTTGAAAACTGCTGAAAACAAAAACGTGAGAGTAAAAATTGAAATAAAAAAGCAACATATCTTCAATTCATGAAAACAATGCTTGCAAACATATACATGTTTCCTGCAAAATTTTGCTGGGCCGATTTTTTCCGGCGTGTTTGTAATACCAGCAAAACCAGACAGACTTTTTTCACCCAGCGTGAAGGTTTGATCAACTGGCAGACGGGAATGGTTTTATCGTCTTAGAATTTCCTCGGCGAATTTCGTCGAAAAACACCTTGGTCTAACATGGCGCCTCCCATGAGCAACAATATCACATGAGAGTTTAGAAAGCATGCAACTTCATCAAAATTAAACGAAGTTTTGAAATTGGAAATGCTGGATTTTTAAAGAAATAAAGGGTGGCCCATGTAAACTTTAGAATATAATTCCGCTTTAAAAAAAATAGTATTATAGAGATATTTTCCAAAATTATAACTTTATTGGTTAGGCCCATCTTTGGTATTTATGAACGAAAGATATCTCTGTCCGCCTTACCTTACAGTACCTCATTTAATTTACTCAATTTTTCGTAAGTTACGTGTTTTAATGCCTCAATGTACTCGGAATTGTTAGCGTAACACTCATCTTTCATGGCGCCCTAGAAATAATAATATAACGAGATCAAATCGCAGCTAGAAAATCCGTATTTTGCCACCGGAAATCCTTAAATAGACAATTTGTATTGCAGCGTAGTGGAGCTTCTTAAGGGAGAGTATTGAAATCAGGATCGGCTACTTTTTCCTGTGACGGGACCTGAACATTTAACTATAAAATGTTAATGAGTCACCTACTTGCTAGGGTTGAAAAACCAGATAGGACACAGGTTGTGGTCTAGTTATCCCGGATAAAACTTATCTGCTACTATTCATAAGTAATCGAACGAACAACTCCACAATATCACACACAGAAAAATTTTTCTTTTTTTGTTTGTAGTTTGGATGCGAATATATAGTGTTTGTAGCTTCTCGCAAATATATAAGTAGTACTTGCGCCCAACCACATTGTGTTTGCCTGTTAATATAACATGTTGCAGACATAATAATTAATAGGTTATAATATATGTATTTGAGACCCAAATGTGGCTTTGTTTGTTGCAAACTGCTTGAAAAAAGCTGCAAGTCTTCAATTCATGAAAACTATGCTTGCAATCATATACCTGTTTCCTTCAATACGAAGCGAACAATGGACTTCCGCGCTTCGGCTGAAAATGCTGTTTTCGAACATAGTGCGATAAATATCGATTGTAACGTTAAATGTGTGGCACGTAGCGACGTTCTGCTGAAACTGCACATCGTCCATGTCATCCTCTTCCACTTTTGGGAACCAAAAATAGCTGAGCAAGGCTCGGTAATGCTCGCTATTGATGCCAATGACCCAATGATGCCGCCATGCCAAAAACCGCACAAATCACTCACTCGTTGTGGATGCATCGGCTTCTCCTGGACGAGGTGTAGATTTTCCGATCCCCAACAACGAAAATTTTGTTTGCCAACGTATCCCCGAGGTGAAAATGTTCTTTATCGGAAAAGATGATTTTGCGCCAAAATTGCCCATCTTCAGCCAAGCGATCTTCAGCCAACTTGGCGAAGTGAAATTGAATGGATTGTTACTAGGCTTTAGTTCTTCGACTAATTGGACTTCATAAGCGTTCATACCGAGGCGGTGACGACCTTGCCGCATGGAGAAGCATTAACGAAGTTATTTACAACTTTCTAGATAAAAATCGTTACCCTACTGCCAGAATAAACATTGACACCATGCTAAGTACTTTTGAGAATCTAGGGTAATTATTTCAATTCTCATATGGTTTATTTTGAGCATCAGTTGGCAACAGAGTCCGATGAACATGGTGAACGATTCCATCAAACATGTGCGTCTATTGAAGAACGCTATAAAGGGGAGAGTATTCATTCTCTTATAGCTGACATATGCTGCACATTGTTTGGCAACGACATCGAATTACCAGGAGCTGAAAGAAAAATGTAATAAATAAATTGTTGCTTAAATACCCAAATTCGTCAGGTACGGCACTTAGTGCTATCCTGAACATCTGTACTCCTGATATCATGGCCGAATCGGCAGCCACTACATTCCTGGTGAGAATCAAAGATTGTGGCGTTTTGATATCGGGGCATTCCGGACACACTGAATTACTACACCGGATCAACTCTATTCCCGTAAAAACGGACTACTGTATCCCCTACCTTCTACCAGCGACAAATCTAAGGACTCCTATTCTGAAAAGGAATAGTATCAGATTTTTCACGGTTGGATCAAAGTTGGACGAGCAAGTAGGCTATGGGGTCCATTCATCCGACCTAAATGTAAATATCTCCTTCAAGCTGCCTGATTACTGTAGTGGATTTCAGGCGGAAATTACCACCATACTGGAGGCTACTGAACTACTGAAAAGAAGTGTCACAACCCTCCGGAGAATATGTTTCTACACAGACAGCCAGGCTGCTATAAAATCCCTGGAAGCCATGTTTGCTACGTCCCTGACGGTGAAAGAATGCCACTCATCACTTAGGGTGATGGCACAATATTTTGACATCAGGCTCCTCTGGGTACCGGGACACAACGACATTCTAGGCAATTGCGTAGCGGTTGCGTTAGCAAGACAGGGTACTACGGGGTTCTTCCGGGAAAAGAAGGTATTAGTACGCCAATCTCTACCTGCCGTTAGCAGATCAGACAGTGGGCCGATAATACGCTCAAGAACAAGTGGAGACTTACTTCAGCTTGCAAAGAAGCCAGGGTCCTCTGGCCACAGGTGGACAGGAATAGGACTAGGCAACTACTTAACTTGCCGAGAGGCAGATTATCCACAATGGTAGGAACACTTACGGGACATGGTCTTGTAGGAAAACACGCCCTAAGATGCTGCATGGAAGGGGACGAGGAAACGGCGAAACACTTTCTCTTCGATTGCCCTGCTCTGGCAGGACCGAGAAGTAGGATATTCGGAACACATTTAGTTAGCACCGTAGCCCTACAGGATATTCCTGTAGGTCTCATAGACAAATTTAGTAAAAGGGCAAATTGGCTGGACGACTAGTCAATAGTTGCTATGGAGGAAACTGCAGGTATCAGTATAGGCTTCTTTAGCCTAAGTGTGCTAGACAGCATGCTGTCTTGCAGCCTTTTCAACCAACCAACCCAAATTTTTCCTGATCTTTTATTTAGAGATATTATATCTACAGCTTTATTTTGTTCGGTGAAATTTTACGTACAATATTTTTTCAATACATTTTTTTGTGGGTCATTTTATCCCCAACTCGGAATAAGTACGAAATTAACCCTTAAATGGATATTCAGTTTTGACTTATTTTTGTCATTCAAGTTGAGTTTTGTGCTTTGGTGTGTTAAGAAACGTATAGCAAAATTTTATTGCGAATAATTTTATAGTATATTTTAACCCGAAAACAAAAAATATTATATATAACAAAAAATTAATTAACTATAATAAAAAATTGCCATATATAGAGGCGGTACAGGGTTAATGTATCCCACAAAAATATTTCTGGTAAATTTTTACATAAATCCTACACCTATCGTATACCTAAAATGTAAGGATAACAGAGTTTTTTTTGTTTTTTTTTTTGTTCCACAGTGTAATCTGTCACTTCCAAATGTCACATTGACCATGTGCGGAACGGTGATTCATAGTTCAAATTGTACATGGCCCACCCTTTATAAAAAAAAAAATAAATGGTTTCCCATTACATCCCATGAATGGACTGGGGAGAACTTCTCACAATCACAGAGCTGTGCGCTTTCCAGTTTTCACTCACTGATTGGGACCTACAGTTTTACACCGATTCCGAACGGTAATTTGAGAAGCTTTTTCATCGCTAGATACTCGATAGTGTCGCCGTCACTATGCGAGGTGACCTCCGCCGAAAGAAATTTTTTTTTTGAAGGTGGTCAGAGCCGGGTTCGAACCCAGGATCTCATGTACAAGAGCCGCGCACACTAACCATTGCACCACCGACCCACCCTTTACGTTTTTTAAATTTCAAATTTCATAATAGATTTTAAAATATTCTCGTTTTGTATGATTGAGCATTAAGGAGCATTTACTCGTAGCTACTTATATAATAAATTATTAATTTATTTCGATGCACACATATGTCAGACCACCATTCCTCTGAATGCATTATCATGTGCAATCGGTGTTCATGTTAATATTGTGCATATAGAGAATCACCTCTGGGTATACAATTAACTCAAGCTTCCGTATAAAGTATCACAACCCCCTTAAAGAATATGACCAATTTTCCTTTTTATATTTAACCATAATCATATATCGTAATATAAGTTATATTTAAAAATAAAGCCCCATCATCTTTTACACCTTTTATGGTCCCACAATTGAAAGAACCCCCTATTTTTTAAAGATCGTCATACCATAAAACAAAATTAAATAATTATACAAATAAAAATGTTAATAAAATTGTTAAAGTTAAGTGTAGTTAATGCCACCCCTTACAGTACTGTACGCCACAATTTGAGGCATACAGCAAGGATACACCATAAATATATACGATGTCTTGACGATGCGTGATGCATGCTGATAATGCATCAAATTATATTCGAGGTAAACCATGCCGAGGTGACTCTTTGTATGCCCTGATCCACTAGCGATTTCGTGTTCCAACCTAATGACGGTCTATAAAATTTAAGTGTAAATATAAATTGAATTTTTATTATTTTTAAACATAAACATTTTAAAAAGTTAACACACTTACCGACATCATACGAATGTTTATAAGTAATTCATTTTTATCGTATTGCATATGCATAAATTACAAAAGTGTTTTCTTTTTGCATTTTTTTGCATAATTCATCTCCGGCTAATAATGTAAATTCCTGCAATTTATCGTAATTGTTTTATATTAAGAGTTACATGTTACTTGTTATATGTGCGATATATTCGGTCTGGTAAAGAAGGAACTTCATGAGTGTATTAACTACTATAATTAAGTAATTTTATTTTGTTGCGATTCTTCGTTACATCCATCATTCAACATCTTTTCATGTTGTTTAATTTAATATAAATGCCTTTGCATTTTATTCAAAATGTTAAATATTTGCCATGAGAGAAAATAATACGGTCGTAAAGGGTGAGCTGAATATGAGTGCTTTAATTTTAAATATATTGTTGAGGATTTTCGATACGGTTATTTCAAAACGAAGTTTAATCTGGGGCAAAAATTTTTGAAACTGATCGGATCGGAATATCTTTTGTAAATTGGGTGAGATTTAAACAGGTCCGAATTGAAATTAATTTTTGGAACGAAGTTCCTTATCGCACGTGCCGGATGAATGAAAAATGAAAAAAAATTAAACAACTTTTTTTAACACTATTATGCTACACACCACTATTATCAACTATATTGTTTACTTATGCTTTGGTTCGTGTCTAGACTAACGGCCTGGATCATAGCGAAAGAAATTAATTAGATGTCTCAGGTATGTTGGGAAATATCTTGTTTAATGCATGGTTTTCTAGGTGGAGCCCGTAACCAATATTTAGATATGGGATAGTCCAAGGTAAAGAAAATATTTTTCAAGTAACATGTCACCGATTTTGATAAAATTTGGTGGAAAGTAAGCCTCTGCCAAGAAAAGCTCAAACCCAAAATTGGAGCTTTTTCGTGGGTTTTTTTATAAGCTTTCAAAGGGTCAGTATCGTTTTTTTTTTTATTTTCAAGTTTAAGAGGAGGTACTTACTTGGTTTAAGAATGTGAATAGGTATTTTTTCCGAGAAAATTTACTTTTTTTAAGAAAAGGCATTTATTTAAGAAAATGTTCTTTTTATAAAATTCTTTCACTTTGTCTTTTCTAAATTTACTTTTTATTGGGTTCAAAACTACAATATATGGGGTAGTTCAAGGTAAAAAAAAGTATTTTCCAAGTGACATGTCACCGATTTTAATGAATTTTGGTGGAAAGTAAGCTTCTGCCAAAAAAAGCTCAACTCCAAAATTTGAGCTTCTTTGAGTTTTTTCGTGGGTTTTATAAGCTTTCAAAAGAATCAGTATTTTCAAATAACTCGAAAACGGTAAGAGCTAGACTTTTGAAATTTTCCACGAACGTTCACAAGTAAATTGGCTTTAAAAAAATGTTTTCAAATAAATATTTTAAATTTTTTTTTACAAAAATCATGTTTTTTCCAAGAGCTTTTTCGTGGCACTCTATTTTGCCTTCAATTTTTTTTTTTGTAAAAACTATATGTTAAAGCGGCATTTTTTCCAAACATTTTATGGGGCTCAGTTAGTCAGTAGGGTGTAAAATGAGGGAGTTATAGCCATTTTTGTAGGGCAATCTCCCAAATTTCAATACAAGAAAAATGCTCTAAATCAGTGGTAGGCAGAAAGAGAGTGTGAGTGTTTGTATATTATCCTACATATTATCCTTATCCTACCGACATGCCGAACCCCATAAAATGTTTGGAAAAAATGCCGCTTTAACATATATTTTTTTCAAAAAAATCAATGGATGCCTCTTTTTTGCTGCGCTAAGTTCTTGAAATAAAACTGGTTTTTTGGAAAAGCAATTTGAAATTTTTATTTTCAAAAATTTTTTTTAAAGCCAATTTAATTGTGAACCTTCGTGGAAAATTTCAAAAGTCTACCTTTTTCGAGTTATTTGAAAATACTGATTCTTTTGAAAGCTTATAAAACCCACGAAAAAACTCAAAAAAACTCAAATTTTGGAGTTGAGCTTTTTTTGGCAGAAGCTTACTTTCCACCAAAATTCATTAAAATCGGTGACATGTCACTTGGAAAATACTTTTTTTACCTTGAACTACCCCATATATTGTAGTTTTGAACCCAATAAAAAGTAAATTTAGAAAAGACAAAGTGAAAGAATTTTATAAAAAGAACATTTTCTTAAATAAATGCCTTTTCTTAAAAAAAGTAAATTTTCTCGGAAAAAATACCTATTCACATTCTTAAACAAAGTAAGTACCTTCTCTTAAAAAAAATACCTTATCTTAAAGAAGTACCTTTACTTAGAAAAAGTAAATTTTCTTACAAAAAGTATCTTTTCTTAAAAAAAATAAATTTTTTTTAAATAAGTACATTTTCTTAAAAACGTAAATTTTCTTACAACAAATTCTTTTTCTTAAAAAACTACATTTTCTTTAACGAGTACCTTTTTTGTGAAACAAAATAACTTTTCTTGAGATAAGTACCTACTCTCAAAAATTTATCCATTCTTGAAAAAATTACCAATTCTAGAACAAAATCTGTTTTCTTAAAAAAAGCTTGTCTTCAAAAAAAATACATTCTCTAAAAAAATTCTTTACTCACCAAAATTCCTTTTATTTTTGTTTTATTATTCGATCTTTAAGATGTTATTTTCCTTAATAATTTTTCCGGTTCAACATCAACTTCTATAAAAAGTACTTTTTTAACAAAAAAGTACATTTTCATAGAATGTATTATTAAAAAAATATAATGTGAAATTGATTATTATGGTGGATGGTTGGGAATATAGCTATTTCAATGCCCTCCCAGGCATATCATCAGCTCCCTTCTCCGCAAGTATTTAGGTATATCATCGCACATTATAGGGATAAACAAATCGCATGTAAGCGAGAAATGTCTAAACTCCTACTTGTGCGAAAACATCCACAACAATGCTTTGATATAACCATCAATATTCACAACATTTCAAACAACATTTCACAACAAAGAAATCAATTCACATTATATTTTTTTAATAATACATTCTATGAATATTTACTTTTTGTTATAAAAGTACTTTTTCATAGAAATTGATCTTGAACCGAATAAATTATTAAGTGACAAAAAATTCCTTTTCTTAAAAGTACCTTTTCTTAAAAATAAAAAAATACCTTTCCTTTTCTCTTCTTGAGATAAGTAGCATTTCTGAAAATAAGAAAATTTTCTTAAAAAATAACCTTTTTCTAAAAAGAGTAGCACTTTAAAAAGTGCCTGTTCTTGCATACTCTTATGGCTTTTTCTCACAGAAAGTACTTCTTCTTAAAAATAGTATCTTTTCTTAAAAAAACATAAGCTTTTAATAAATGAAGTACCCTTCTTTAAAAACGGGCCTTTTCGGGAAAATATAACACATGTTCTTACAAAAAATAACCTAAAAAAATACTTTGTTTTTTAAATTTATTCTATAAAAAAAAATTCTTAAAAAGTTTATCATTTTACAAAAAGTATCTTTTCTTAAAGATCCATATAAATTGTTGTATTTTTCAACGGGCCCCTTAGGCGTGTTAGAACTAACTAGTACATAATATACAGCGAAAGGAACTTCGTTCCAACCGGGTGTCCCCTGCCACCTCATGTGATTTTTTAATATTATATCACCTTCGCACATGGGACTGACCGTCGAGGTGGCAAGTTTCTGATTTCCATTAATTTGAAAGTTTCCAGAAATGATTCCTTCATAGGGCACCCCACCCAGATCACTATTTCCTCGTAGTACATTCCGGCCAATAGCTTTAGAGGAACACTCCGTTTCGGAAAGTATCGATAAGGAAATGCAAACTTGCCACGCCCATAAAAAAAAACTGTAGCTACCCAGCGGTCTAATTTTTTTGGGGTTTAACTATACTCACCTAGTGTGATCATGCGGCGCAGGAATCGTTCACCCCCAAAATTGGTGTTGCACATTGTTATTTGACAAACCACTGAAAAAGTCTTTTCGTGTTTAAAGCCAGATCAAATATCAACCGAAATCAACTGATTACGTTGATCAAAATTGAGTCCATGAGTTGGCAAATATTTCAAAGTAGTACGATTTCTACTTTTATTTTATTACTATTAAAACCAATCAAAGCTTTCATATTATGTCCCCTATTTAGATTAATGCCAAATGCTTCCCCAATAAATCCATCACAAAATAGTATATCGTCTAAAAACGTTACTGCCTTCATTTCGATTATAATGTCACGAATAATAACGCACCAACACGATACTGGCCAAATGAGCTAAACGGTTGCTCTTATTAAATTGTCACTTGGAAACGTCAGCATTTAACATAATTCTTTTCTCTGCGATAAATTCTTTATTTACATAAAAAATTGCATTGCCATTTTAAAATGTGCGCATTTATAAGAACTGTCAAGTTTTTGGCGTTATTTTCGCCAAGAGCAACACAGAGCGTTCTTGCAACTCATCGTCGTCGTACTCCATATATCAATTGAAAACATCAGAGACCACTCTTGTGGCAATCATTTTCGAAATTTATGACAAAATTTGCAGCTTTAAATTATGCCATTAAACACGGCATGTAACTCATATCGTCGCCAAGCCGGCCGCAAACTTGCTACAATGCCAGCAACAACAAAGATGAAAAACGAAAATTATGTTAACTTTAGCTGGCTGGTTGACTCTTGCTGTTGTCGTCACTAAAGCTGTTGTAGTGGCTGTTATTGTTGTTGGTGTTCTTGATGCCATTGTTGCAAGTTGTTTAAACTCACCATTGTTGGCTGACTGACTGACTCGGGTTGGCTGTATGCCCCAGCCCGTGCACAATTGTATTGTGAATGAATATCCAAAAATTAACAATAACAACAACAATTACAGTAACATGGCTAAAACACGCATTGAATTTCGTTGCATATCCATCCACAAACAGAGAGTCAACAACAACAACAACAAGTACCACAAAGTCGGTTGATTTGTTATAACGTCGAGGCGATCGGAATAATTCATGTTTGGAGTGCAGTTGCTTGGAAGCACAGTAGTTTTAAAGGTGCAGTCTTGTTATAAGGCCATAGACAATAAACCATATGACCTGATTTCTCATCACATTGAGATTGTGTAAGCTTCTCTCTCGCGAACGACATCGTCGATTTCGTGTCTTAGGGCCTCAATGGACTGTTTGCGTCGCTCAGGAGATAATACTCCAACAATATAATATTCCAGAAGATAATACTCCAGTTGCGAAGCAAAGACTGATTGTAACGTGCACATAGTATTGATTATAACCTTGACTGTAAGGCACGTAGCGGTGTCCAGTTAAACCATACGTCGTCCATGTCATTCTCTTCAACGTTTAGGAACAAAAAATGCTCGCAATGACGGTAACGACAGCCCGTTGTCCATTTTGAAGAAAAATTTACGGATGATACTAAAAATTCACTCTTTTTGGACGCATCGGCTTCTCCTAGACGACGTATTCATTTTCCGAGCCCCATATTATTAACTTAGCCGCCGAAATGAAAATGATCGCCATCGGAAAGGATGATTTTTCGGTAAAAATTTTCATTTTCAGCTACGATCTACAGTCCCCTCAGCGAAGCAAAAATGTATCGGATGTTCACAAGGCTTCAGTTCTTGACCAATTGGACATTATAAGCCTTCGTACCGAGATCTTTATTCAAAATTCTGCGCAAAGAATTGCGCACCTCCACCTCAAGCAAAACACTATTTAGTGTTAAATTCCAGAGAAGTGGTGTTAAGACTCCCCTTGGGGAGTTCCCCTCTTTAAATTCGTGGGTTAGGTACTTCCACGTAAGTAGTATATAGATCAAATTATTGTACCCATGGTCAATACAGAGTGCTGATTTTATCGGCGGGAGAGGCTGAGATAGTTGGCTAATGAATAGGCAAAAATAATCAGCCGGTGCCGATATGGTGGAATATTCAACTGAAGCCCCTATGGTAAATATATTTCCCGTCTTGAAGGAGACAGGTTAACTAAGATCTTAGTTCTTAAAAACTTAAAATTTGTTCTATCCATATAACCCCAACACTCTCCGTAAACCTGTGCTAAGATTTTCATTGTCTCACCTTGGACATTAGTTGCGTTTCTTGGTAGAATTCTCTGGTTTCTGGATATTCACGAGTTTAGTATTTGTGAAATGTTTAAGTCATATCTGGTATCATAATTATTTTTTTAAATTTTAAAAGGTATAAAGCGTTATTTACAAAATTTTTCCAAAATTTACGAAGAAATTTAATACATGGTACCTTATTGAGCAAAATCATTGCCAAAACTGGTGGTTTATGCATATAACTACAATAAAAGTCTGGACGTTTTGCTTTAAAAGTGTTGACTTACAAATTAAGAAAATATTGTTCATTGACCGAGTTTAAAGTAAAATTAAAAAAACGTCCGGAATACCCGATTATTGGGGGAAATTCGACTTGCGCGACCTCTAAACCTCTTCCGAAAAACCTCGAAAAATTTTCTAAAATTCTTTACCCTAAAAGCTTTCAAATAAAGCTTGAGCAAAAAATAATTTTATTGAAGGGACACCCTAATGTACATGGTACACGGCAATATGTTGCTGTGGACGTGATTTTTTAGTACGTATTTACGGCACAACAATAGTTAATGCCATATTGGAGAAAGGACTCTAAAGAAGAGTGTAAGTTTTATCTCTAGATAGCCTGAAAAGTGCATTCTTAATTTATTCTCCAAAAATTTAACAAAATGTTTGTAAAAAGCTAGAAAAATTTCTGAATAAAAACTTTAATGGCTCAAAAATATTGTAAATGATACTTAATCCAAAACACACAAACATTCAGTGAGAAATGTTTTAGGCTACAACACCACTGTGCCTACTTAAATACTCACGCTTTTCGTTGGCAATTCACTTTATTCGTGGCCATTTCAGTTTAAAACCCAGCATGTAACGCCTAAATTCAGCAACAATAACAGCAACTACATTATCATCGTCATCGCTGAAACGCGTTGCAACGGCAGCAACAGCTAGAAGACACCAACAACAAAACTATTCAAAACTCAAGGCTTTGCCGCGGCATTTTAAGACTGGAGTGTTAAATATTGCAATTTATCACGCAAATGCGTTTTTCAATTTTAACATGCCGCTGGGCATCATATGCAACATACACAGGGGGAAACGCAAAGGAACAAACAATTTGACCACCGCATCTGACGTTGTAACCGCCACCATCTATCGCCCCGGACTCGTATAGACGTTGTAGCTCTTGTTGCTGCAGTTGTTATTACTGATTTGACAGCAGCTCAATTTTCGTAATGAACATTAACAGCTTCACAAAAATATATCGCCTTGTCCAAATGGCAAATTACACTGAATTGCAGCTCGAGATGACGACGGCGAACAGAAACAAAAAATCGTTACTGTTGAAAAATAAATTTGTTGCTTATTGACAGGGGAAAAGAAGCGGCGAATAAATTGAATATTTTTCGTTTATATCTCTCTTTTCGAAGCGACAGCGCAAATTGGCGAAAGTTTATTAATGGATTTTTGGGGGAAAATTAAGATGATACAAATTATTAAATCTACCTTATATGCGAGGTTTCAGGGGGGAAGCAGCTCTGTAACAATTGATCCTTATTAAGAAAAAAAAGAAAGGATTAACAAGACATTAAGAAAGTTTAATCTTGTCTACAACATGTTTAAAATAAGGTTAAATAACCTTTGAGCGCACTTAGAGAGAAAAATACCACATTATCAAAATCAATGATTTGATTGCAATTTTATTGCAAACTTGGATAGGGGTAGATGGCAATCAATGAACGACTAACTTCGACTTATATAGTTCACACGACTCACTTAGACATTTTAGGCAAAAACTCAAAATCCTGTCCGTGCCTACATGAAAAAATTGTTCCAGGTCCCTAAAGAAGACATCCTCTTAGTGGCTAGTGTGGCCATGTGCAGTAGTCCACTGTACTCTTCTTTTCGCCGTAGTAACAACTACTACATAAATCATTTCTGCTAATCGTTAGTCTAACCGCATTCTAACCAGGGTTCAGAACCGAACATAATTTATCGGCGGAGCCGGCTGGACCATTTTAGGATAGTCGACGGCGGCAATTTCAGAATTTCATCGGCGGTGGTTGAAACTTCGGTCCGTATTCATGTAATTTGGAGACCAACGTATCAGTGATCGAGAGCATTCGGAAAACAGCTGTCTTTTTTAGGCAAATTTGTTGTCAACTGTTTCTTCTACAAAACTTTGATTGCCAATGTTTTGTTATAAAGGGATTTTCAACAGAGGCGCTACATATTTTTTCCCGACGCCATATTTTTTCCCGCTCTTTTGACATTTCTCTTCAGAAAGGTTTGCCATTTCATCATGGAAAGATATACGAGCCAACAACGAAGTCGTAATTATTAAAATTTACTACCGAAATTTGGAGTCAGTGGCCTCAACTTTAAGAGCGGAATTCATCGGAAAATCATCTTCAGCGATGAGGCTCATTTCTGGCTGAATGGCTTCGTCAATAAGCAAAATATGCGATATTAGTCAGACATGAATAATCCATGTGTCATCATTGCATCCCGAAAACATTACGGTTTGGTGCGGTACTTCTTCCGTGATGATCAAGACCGGCACATTACTGGGAATGCGAATCGCTAACGTTCAATGATAACCGAATAGTTTCGGCCCCAATTGGATAATATGGACTTGGAGGACATGTGGTTCCAACAGGACGGCGCCACAAGCCACACACCGAATGCCACAATAAATTTATTGGAAACCAAGTTTGGTGAACGTGTTATCTCACGAAATGGCCCAGTCGATTGGCCGCCTCGGTCGTGCGATTTGACGCCGTTAGATTATTTCCTGTGGGGCTACGTCAAGTCTATGGTCTATGCTAACAAGCCAGCGACGATTGATAAACTTCGTACGAATATCGAATGTGAAATTGCAGCAGTATCGGCGGATTTATGCTTGAAAACCGTCGAAAATTGGGTTCAGCGACTGAACTTCTGCAAGCGTGCCCGTGGTGGCCATGCAAAATAAATCGAGTTCCATACATAATAGCATCGAACGTACTTTCACAGGAATAAAGAATTTCATTGGTATTTAAAACCGGTTTTGTTTTATTTAAAAAAAACTTTTGTAGCGGTCTTATTGAAAAACCCGTTAGAAATCTTTATTCTCAAAGTTAAAC
The DNA here is from genome assembly GCA_963931995.1 of Phaonia tiefii. Classification (NCBI taxonomy): domain Eukaryota; kingdom Metazoa; phylum Arthropoda; class Insecta; order Diptera; family Muscidae; genus Phaonia; species Phaonia tiefii. The sequence continues at coordinate 12,750,518 of OZ008368.1, read as the reverse complement.
AACATTTTGTTCCATAAGCAAGCTCATTTACTTACTTACTTAGGTGGCCTCAAATTACCCCGAGGGGTCGAGTACCATACAAAATGAGGATAACATGTTTCCACAGCCGGTTCGATTTTCAGATTTTCTCATCCAGTTGGTAGCACCAAACTCTCGCTGCAATATTCCACCTGGTCTTTCCATCGAAGTTTTGATCGTCCTATTTATCGATGTCCTTTGAGTATATCTGCGAATACCTTTCGCTCTGGTTCATTCTGAACCATTCTATTGATATGATCTAGTCAGAAAAACTCAGTATTTTGATACGTACTACCACGTCGATGTCGCGACACAGATTATATAGCTCTTGGTTCATCCGTCGTCGTTACTAGCCATTTTCTATTATAGGACCATATAGTTTTCGTACCACTTTTCTCTCCAAGACTCCCAGAGATGTTTCATCAGCATGCGATTTAACCCAGGATTCTGTGCCATAAAGCAAGACAGGTTATATGAGAGTCTGATATAATTGGACCTTCGTTTCGCGATGGCCTTATCTCTGAAGTGCTTGATTAGCCCGAAATAACACCAGGTTGCTAGCATAATTCTCCGTTTGACTTCCAGACCTCATCGGAATCTGTTCACAGCAGATCCCAGGTAATTAGATCTAATCGAAATTATTACGGTTATCAACATTCCACCCTTTCATCCAATCGGGCAGATGTTCTGCTTGTCGAAACCATTAATGTTGTCTTGTCCTCCTTTACTGCCAAAACCACTTTGCTGATTCCTTCTCAATTCTCGAAAATACTGCAATAAATTATCGCCGATTTCACCCAATGATGTCTAAAACATCAGCATACGCGATCAGCGAGTGACTTTTGCTGCTGGTAGTTTTAATCGTGTTGACTTCAGCTTTTCTCACGATTATCTCAGTTAATATGTTGAAAATATCGCATGCTAGGTGTCGACCTGCCTGAGGCCTAGCCTCGAGCTAAATGATTTGGTGAGATCTTTACCAATCTTTACTGATATCTTTGTCGATCACTATCATTCTACAAAGGAGCGTAAGATGAGCAGCAATACCAAGCTCCGATATAGCTTGGAGCAGTTTCCTGTATCGCGCTAATGTCGCAATGTGAATATTTGATAGTTGATTTTCCTGGCCTAAAGCCACACTGACAAGGTCCGATCAGGTCTGCAACAAACGGTTTTAGCCTTCTCAAATTATACTCGAGAGGAACTTGTATGCGATGGATAAAAGGCTTATTCGATTATAGTTCGTCCATATACTCGGGCCGCCTTTTTGAAGACAGGACACAGTATGCTTAGACCCCAATCGTCGGGCACACATTCGTCTAGCTAGATTTTGCCCACGACCTGACGCCCTCATGCACTCATTCCAACTCATGCCACAGCTTAGCCTGTAGTCCACCAGAAGCTTTGTTGTTCTTAAGACGAGAAATTGCAATTCTAACATCGCTTTAGCTAGGAGGTGTCAGTCGATGACATCGTCCTGTATGTTCCCAACACCCTCATCTATATTGAAGTCTCCCGGGTTAAGTAAAGCATAGCAGTGATCTCTCCGTAGTCCCAACATACTCAGCACATCTGTGACAAGATTCCCATCCCTATCTCAAGAAAACTGGGCCCTAATCTATTTCCGTTGGTTTGGCTTTGCACTATTCAGTAGAATTTACGGGCCTTATTCTTCATTCTGTAAGATTCAATCAATAAACAAACGGGTTTCCTCTCTCCTTTTTCCTTATACGGCTGTGTCGCGGCTAGCGTTGCAATTGACTGAAGCGTTGAGATACGTGCAACGTTTTTTTATCACTTACCTTGCGGCACTCTTCAACGTACCAAGGTTTGTCATTAAGCGATTTTGCACCACCAAGTACGGTCTCTGCAACAGTTTTCATAGAGTGGGAAATGCATTTACACAGACGGGGGTACGTTCTGCGCCAGTATCTGAGTGAGATTCTCTGCACATGCCGTGGCTATCTACGGTAATTTCAGCTTTCCGATGTCTAGCTTTCTATATGCCTGGTTTCGTAGCACTTTCGCTCTGCTTATACTTGTGCGAACCTTTGCTGCAACCAGGTAGTAATCCGAATCGATATTAGCTCCTCGAAACACACGTACGCCCATTACACTATTAAAGTGCCTTCCATCAATTACCAGGTAATCAGTCTTGTTCTTCGTCTGTTGATCAGGTGATATCCAAGTAGCCTTATGGATGCCCAGTTGGAAATTTTGTCTTGAAAACATTGTCAGTAGTATTTCCTTAGGACGATGTGAGTAGATGATGACAATTTATATAAGACATCTTCTTGGCTTGTCACTAGTTTTGACATAAGGTGACATAAATTGTGAAGGGGCTGACAATCTGTGTAATACTGTCCTTTTGATTTGTCAGCACTTTGTCATGGCTGTCTCTTATTAAGACCAATGCTGAATGTCGATTGAGGATGTCTTCATCACTTGTCAACCGCGAGTCATGTGTGTGGATTTTCAAATTTTTCAAACTGAAATTTTTTTTATTTATTTGTAGTTATGAAATATATGCCATACGTTTTCAGAATTTATGTCAATATATTTGAAATTTGTTAGAAGAACATGCTAATTTTCAGAGCATTATAATTATGTATGTATGAATGTCTAACATTTTATCTTCCACATTTTATTTAATATCGTGCAACAGAACATGTACATATACATAAATTCCAAGAAATAAGTACACCTATAAGATGACCCAAAAAGACGTATTGAGTAACTGACGCACTGATGAATGGTTACTCAAGACGTCTTGTGTACATGTGATAAGGTGATCACCACTGTTGACTAATTGTGGAAACTTCCTCATGACTTTTTTGTATGGAAGCGGGTCGGAAAGTCAGCAGTGACTCTGACATGCCAGTTCTGTGTCATTGATAATGTCTATAGGAAATTTCAAACTGGGTGTCTTTATGCTGGAATCTCGTACTACTGACAACCATGGGTTCAAAACTACAGAATATACTAAATACTGGTTACAGGCTCCACCTAGAAAACTTTCCGTTAAATTCGTTCTTTCTGTATGACCCAAGCCGTTAGTATAGACATAAACCAAAGCAAAAGTAAACAGTATAGTAGATAATAGAGGCTTGTAGCATACTAGGCCGGGTAGGGACTTAACTCACAAAGTGAACACATCCAAACACAGTTTGTCCGACAGAGTTTGTCCGACTGCGATTACACAGATTGTTTGGCGTTAAACTCCTCCGAAACGGTTGGACCGATTTGTATGATATGTTGTGTGCATATGGGGTAGGTCTCAGAATCGGCCAACATCTATTTTCCTTACCCCTAAATGATAAGGGTGACCCTCCCCTATATAGAACACAGATTTGTCCGACTACGAAACACAGATTGTCAGACTGTGAAAAAAAAACACACACTGATGTAGCGGCAGCGAATAGTTATCTTGTGTGGGTGCGGAGCACTCTCAGAGCAAAAAGAATAATGACGTAGTTATACGTATATAAAAATGAGATAGCAAGAGAGCAACGAAAATTGTGTGAACTTGTGTAGCGTATGTATGAACATAACAATGTATGTATGTATTGTATTCTCTTTGTTTTTTGTGGGAATAAAATAAAAAGTATTGAGCAAGAAAATAATGAGACTTTTATGCGTCAATCGTTCACCAAATGCTTTTCTTCCGTGCGTGCACTTACAGGTAATCAACGAAGATTGCAAATATATAATATAGTTTAAATTACGATGCAGATAATTCTCAAGCGGTTACAATGAAATCATTACCATAATATCCTTTGAGAGACGTTGGATATTACATACATTTTTTTCATATGTTATCATATATTTCTACTGTCATTAGTTACCCACATACTTCTTCAACACAACCCCTTTGCTGGCCACTGCCCAACCTTAAAATGTCCCCATGCATATACACATCATCGGTGATAATATTTCATTCAGTCGGCTGTTATCTATAGAGAGCATCAGCCATTCATTTTGTTGTCTGCCACATTGCCACTTTGCGACTTGTTGACATGTTGTGTTGCTCGGTTCGCAGCGCCAGCATATGTTGGACACTTAACAAATTCATGGTATAATTTTCGAAAATTAAAATATCCCCCATGACTAATTTATGGCACGTAATAACAGTAGCTGCTGCTTCGTAAATACCCGTAAAATACTAGATGGAAAATAATTAATATGACAAAAACCTGAAATGGTAAATGAATAGAAAATATAATATTTTTAACAGAACTTAAGTTGAGATAAGATATTACAGCGGGTTTCTTAAAATTGTATACACATCCTGCAGGGAAAGAAAAAATGTAGTAAAAATGGTGTATCTTACGATAGCAACGCTGTCAAGTCGTAAATTAAAAGTTGTTTAACGTACAAAATATTTGTATGGTTTATTATGTGATTTTCAACTATGCCGATATGAAGTGACAGCCGCATAAACTGGATATCCAAATTGCCCCAAACCCATCTCTCAACTTCTACTGAATTGTAGAGTATATGACCATTAAAGCTCTAACAGATATATGGCGATCCACTAATAGGTGGGATTGTGCACTTCCGACATTTATTGCAGGTGTAAATATTAGTTTGTACTGAAAACTATTTTTGGATAAAGGTTTTAAACGGTTCGTATTAAAACTGTGTTTGCGGAAATGTCAACTTACCTTACGGTATGAGGAGTCATGTCAGGTTTTTATTGTTGTAATCTTTATTTCATTTAATTTGAGGAAACGGCTAGATGATTTTTTTTAAATTTTTTTTGTAGGTAAATGAGATGTTATCTTTCGTTTGATATACATTTCATATTGGTTGATATATTTCTAGTATTTTAATTTCTCAAATGAAAATTGTTTAAACACATACACTCAAACATATGTGTGGTGTTTGGTTGAGTGTTTTTGGTTGCTCAACATTGCTTAGGAACATGTATCTAGTAAAAAGTGAAACGAACAGCAAGCTAATGTTGCTTGGCAACATGTATCTAGTAAAAAGTGAAACAAACAGTAAGCTAACGTAATAAAGCTTTTTTGCGAAAGCTTCAATAAAGCTGTTGTAACATTAATTTTGAATTGTATAGCGTAAAGCTTTCACACAACGCTCGAATGCTAATGCGAAGACTCGATAAGGTAAACCTTTTTTAATATTAGGGCGGCCCTCTCAACATTCGCAGAACTTATTTCAATAAAAATATTAATTAAAATACATAAATTAAATTAAGTTTAAAAAAATTGAACATAATATTTTTTTTTTAAACGGACTTGAATCAAATGCCGTTGGTAAATATAAAAATTACAGCAGACAGTTGTCCGAGGCCTTCGGCCACGGACTGTCCCTGCAGACTGTGTCAGAGACACGGCCATTAAGTTTAACGTAGAATACGCCATCCGATAAGACAAAAAACATATATAACAATAAATGATAAATAATATAAGCAAATGAATTTATTGTTATATATGTTTTCTGTCTTATCGGATGGCGTATTCTACGTTAAACTTAATGGCCGTGTCTCTGACACAGCCTGCAGGGACAGTCCGTGGCCGAAGGCCTCGGACAACTGTCTGCTGTAATTTTTTTTACAAGGGTATTTTCGGACCCCTTACCGTGGTGAACTTCTAGTATATTTTGTGAAAAAACTAATGTTTTTAATGGTCAATATTGTGGACGTGAATCAATGGAAAAAATGATGTAATGGGAAAGTGAAGCGAATACAAATGGCATCTTATTCGTACATACATCAAATCCTTTCCAAATGACAACCTCACCCACTGTCCACCCCGGTCTTGGTGTTCCGTGTTAACGCCAACGAGGCAGCCCCAGTACCAGGATCGGATGCATTTGCCTAATCATCTTAAACCATCTTAAAACCCAATAATTAACGAAACCGAGACAACTAATAAATCCGATTTACCATTGACGACTTTTGGCATGAAAACAATTTGGAACCTGGAATGTACTATGCAGAGAATTTTAGAATTATAACCTGATATTCCTTGGACAACTTAAAGCCAATAATTAACGAAATCGTAACAAATAATGAAAACCAATCCGATTTGCCATCGACAACTATTGGCATGAAAACAAGAACACGATTTTGAACCTGGAATGTACGGATGTTACCAGAAGCAATAAAAATAAAAAGGCCGAATAAATGAAAATCATCCCTGATGAATTTGAATAACGTGGAGCATGACGAAACTGCATGCAATTGTTATTGTATGTAGAAAATTGTGTTGTCTTTTAGGCAACAACAAATCAAAAGGACCGATGGTTCTCTGGAGATGGAAAGAAGTTTCTGCAAATGTTTTCTTGTGTGTTCTCAATTCAAATGAGATTTCGTTTGCATTTAATTTGATGAATTTTTCAATAGCATCATTCCAAACAACCGCTGATGAAGATCTGTGGCTATATCTGAAATACCTATACGGTTTGCCAGGATTCATAGGGAAATATTTGTAAAACTCTTTTTTATAAAAACTATATCTCTATTAATTCAATTTCAATTCAATTTCAATTTTTATTGGTATACTTGGTAATACAAATGACTTCTTATAATTTATAAAATAAATAGTTCAAGAATAATTCTTCTTTTACTTAATTATTATTAATAAATAATGGTGTTAGTTAATGTACATAATTGCAAAATTTTAGTGGAGGAAAAAATGTCAAAAACCTATTTGAAAATGTTATTTTATAATAATCTTAATCTACTGCTAACCTAAACTTAACTTAAACCCTAACCTAAATTTAAACCTAGAATGGCTATTATAATTGGGCAAGCTCACTTATATGTGAGTACTCAGAATTCGAACATCTGTCATAAAACGATGTAGTAAGTCTACCTAATCTGTGCGTCACTAGTTCCACATTAGCAATGGAGTGAAGTAACTGTGTCGAATAAAATCATGGTTGGTCGCAAATAAGCTTTAACAACTTGTTCTGCAAAATTTCTATATGTGATTCTTTATGTGACAGTTAGCACTGGCAGACCAAACGGGGGCCGCATAGAAGATAACAGACTGGAAAATAGCTTTAAATATAATTATTTTATTTCCAATAGACAACGATGATTTTCTATTAATGAATGGGTATACCATCCTAATTAGAATATTTACTTTATTCGTTATATAAGAAATGTGATCCTTGAATTTTAACTTCGGGTCCAGTATTACTCCCAAGTATTTCACTTTATCCTGCCAATGAATATCACAATTATATATATTTAAGCTAGATTGGGGGAGAAAACAAAGCTTTCGTTTTCTTGAAAAATAAATTGCCTGTATTTTTTCACTATTAATAGTGATCCTCCATTTTCTGTAGTATTTGAGAAGTTCCCCAGCAGCTAACTGCAAGTTTTGCAGGATTGTAGAGGCCATATCACCTGAGCAAATAACGGCTGTATCATCCGCAAATATGGATAGCTTACAGAGGCTATTTTGCGGAATGTCGGCGGTATACAAATTATAGAGGATAGGGGATAAACAGGAACCCTGCGGGCATCCATTTGTAATGGGGAAGACATCGGAAAAATGAGAGCCCACGAATACTCTAAAAGATCGGCCTGTCAGATAGTCTTGTATTATTCTAACAAGACTGCCGGGAATGTTAAGGTTTAACATTTTATATATGTCGAATGCGGCCTTTATGTCCAATAAAACCATGCCGGTGGATTTCTGTTGAAGAAAGTTGGAATGAACCATTTGTTTTATCCTAACAAGAGGGTGAACAGTGTTATGCCGTTTTCTGAATCCGTATGATTGTGGTGGCAAAATATTATTAGCCTCGATAAAGTTTACCAGTTTATCACGGATAACTTTTTCTAGATCTGAAATAGCTATACGGTTTGCCAGAAATCATAGGAATACGAGTACATTTGCAAAATTCCTTTTTAAAGAAACTATATCTCTATTAATAGAGATATAGAATGGCCTCGAGCTTGAACAATAATATTGAAAGGTACTTCTTTAAAATACGGTTTTTTTAAGAAAAGGTACTCTGTTTAAGATTAAGAATATGAGTAGGTATTTTTTTGAGAAAATTTACTTTATTTAAGACAATGTTATTTTTTAAACTTCTTTCACTTTGGCTTTTCTAAATTTACTTTTAAATCGGTTCAAAAGTACAATATGTAATAAACAGGCTCCACCTAGAAAATTTCCCATTTAACAACAAATTTCACCCCCTATGTTAGTCTAGACACAAACCAAACCAAAAGTAAGAGTGTAAGAGTAAGTGTTCTGCCAAATGTAATTCCATGCTCAGGTCTTGATGGGTATTTCATGAATTTGCCAGTCTTGTTGTTTGGCTTTTCTAAATTTTCTTTCTATTGGGTTGAAAAGTACAATATGCAATAAACAGGCTCCACCTAGAAAACTTCCCGTTAAACCAAACCAAAAGTACCCAATTAGTTGATAATAATGGGTTGTAATAAAGTATTTAAAATGTTTTCACCGTGCGATAAGGAACTTCGTTCCAAAAATTGTTCGATGGCGCCAAAAACTATGCAACAATTTCCGGAAATAATGCAAACCACATTTAAACATTATTTGCATTAATGCTGTAGGTACAACTTGTCATGCGTAACTTTGTTGTTTTTGAATAAAACTGTATACTTCCAAAGCAAAATGTTCTTGGTGGGATTTAAGGGACTTTAATCGTAGAAAAAGATATTTTTCCATTTAAGGGATACAAACTGCATTAAATGAGGCCTTCATTACAAGATGATGTCGTACACCAGCGACATCTATAGGGCAAATATAGAACTCGTCGATACCTATACAGTCATGTCTTGTATGTTACGATCGAGAAACAAACGACAAATCTACGGAAAAAGATTTTGGCTGTCATTGATGCCTTTTGAAACATTGATGCTTCTTGTATTGTTTTATTTAATAATATTGTCGAAATGGTGCATTTGTATTGAAATATTCTATAAAGAGAATAAGACTCATTTATGCTCTTTTACTCAGACTCTCTATCTGAAAGCGGAAAAAGAGTGCAATAAGTTGTCTATACTATTCAATACTTTTTGTCGTCGCTGTGTTTATGGCAAAACAAAAACAATTATTTTAGTGGCCTAAATATTGCTTTATTTATTTTAACAATATTACATCTAATAATAAAGCAGATGTAAGAAAAAATAAAGTGCAATAGGAAATGAGTCGTCAGCACAAAAACTATTCTTTTTTTATTTTCCCATGTAACATTTGCTAATGTGTTCACAGCCAGAACCCGTGGTACTAAGGTTCAAAGTACAGCGTAGTGCTTTAGATCGGCTGGTTAAAAAAATGCTAGGCATGCATAACTGGACCAACGAGGTTAACTTATACTAACTAACTTAACCTACAGAAATAGCGACCTATACAGAGCAGTTGCCTAACTATACTGCTATACTGCTACCGTAAAGCCACTAGAGGATGATAACGGTGATCATATGACTTCTGTAAATGAACAAATGGTTCTCTGGAGGGAAGTTTATGTGGACATGCTTGCGGCTCACTCGACTCGATGCTTGCGGCTCACCCGACTAACCTAAAATTGCATAACACATAATGAAGGCTCCAACATTGTCACTATATGCCCCGTATGCATATATGAGGAGGTGAACGCGATAGAATCAAAACCTACAGGTTTAGATATCATTTCACCAGAGCTTCTTAAAGTCGATCCATACATTGGTGATAATCATGCCCCTCATCGCAGAATCCTGGTTGATAGAGGATTCACCCAACGAGCTGATATAAGACGTAATTGTTAAAATACCAAAGAAGGTGACCTAAAGGACCGGAACAACTGGTGAGGAATAATGTGCTTAGCATGAGTAACAAAATAATAGCTCATATTATCACCAAGCGGATTTCGGAAGTAGTAAAACCAGCATTAAGGAATGAACAAGCAGGCTTTAGACCTCAAAAGTCTGGAATTGATCTGTCAACAACCTCAGAATTATAACGGAGCAATCGGTCGTAGGGCGCTCTTCACTATATCACTATATTTTGAAAAGTCCATTGATACATTAGATCATAATGTTACATGAAATGCTATAATATGCAAGGGTGTTCCAGCGAAACTCATCTGCCTCATTAAAGGCCTACATTATCAAGCAAGCTGTCGAATCCTGCATGGAGGTAAACTGAGTGATAACACTATTCATCAAAATTTAGGTTTTTGCTTTGGTGGTAGACGAATCTTGCGCCAAATGATCACACTAGGTGAGTGTAGTCAAACCCCAAAAATTTAGACAGCTCTGTAGCCACACTTTTTTTATGGGCGTGACAAATTTGAAGTTTCTTATCCTATACTCTCCGAGATAAATTTAAAATCGAGTATAAATATTGAATTGAGCGAAATCCTGTGATAACATATCTTCAGTAAAATTTGACAAAATTTCGTAGAATATTTGAATGCTCTATTTCGAAGTTTAAAGGGTCCTTTTCGTCCTTTGTTCAAAAACTACAAAAAATTTACACATAAATGACCAGCTACGGATTCAAATATTTTACGAATTTATTCCTCATTAAATTTCATCATGCTAGGTCGGCATTGTTGTACGCCAAGGTTGTGTTTTATCGCCACTCTCGATAATATTAGGAAATCAACGACCCTTCGTATTAATGAATCAACACAGGAGAAACTCCGAATCAATAACCACAACTCATCTTTTGGCATTCATCTGATAAAGCCGCAATATAATATATATTGGTTTCTCCAGCCCCGCCAAATCATGTTCGTTGTCGGACATCAAAATAGATTCTTCTCTTGTTTATAAAGGGTTTTCCAATTTGAGTGAATAGATTTCTGAGTGACGTCTCGGCCATTTGTAGTATATCATGATCTGTAATTTTTTCACCAGCATTGTATTCTTGATCCCGTTTATATATCTTCAGAGTTATCTGTCCTAAAACAAACCGTCTTTTTCAGAACTGGCAGTGACTTCGTCTTCAAGATCGAACTGATCCCCTCAGGCTGTGGGTGCTCATTGGATGGGCGAAGTGTCTTCGCTGATTGTTTCGATGTTATAACCGCTGTAATATCTTGATTATCAATAACATTACGAGCCCACTTCAGAGTAGCTCTCTATCTAGCAATCAGTGTCTCCTGGTCGACATCACCATTTCTCTTGATAATCTTAAGAGCTTGACGACGACCGTCAAATTTTTTATTACAAGGTTGCAGATGTGGCTGCATACCTGCGAATGGTGCGTCAACATGTTTCTCAGACTTACCTCCAAACTTCTCCAAAGAACTGACAATGCTGGCCTCACATCAGGTCGCGCCGATGATTCCACCAGCCCATTAACAACACCAAACAAGATTTGGTTGAAAACAGTGGAAATTCTTCGCACTACAGCTGAATAAAGTAATATGTAGACGCTGTGCCAGGCGTCTTCCCATGATGAAATACCTCACAACTCTGAACAAAAATTCCACAACACTTAGACAGTTTGATCCATAGAGTAAATTTATAGTAGAGCCGCCATTTGTCTCATCTGACGTTTCCTTTCACACTCTTCGTGATGCGGTCGGTGTGATAGAGAGATGTTTGACGAAAAGTGATATACACCAGGTGGAATTACAATAACTTCTTGCTTTAATTTTTCATGCCATTTTGGTGAAAAACTGTGAAATTTTAAACTTTTTTATTGACCGTTATTGTTAGCATACATTTGTGTTGTATTTAACACATTAATTTTAACACACAAAACGAAATGCCGTTGTTGTTATTTTGTTCGTTGTTTTGAACCATTGCCTCTATCTGGTATTAGTAAAGCAATTCTTTTCAACATCAAACGTATACATCACACGAGGACAAATGTCAGAAATTTGGTGAGTGAAAGATTTTCTCTACCCATATTTACTCTATGGTTTGATCTGTCATAAAAAGTATCTCAAATGAATCAGCTATATCGTACAATCCATTTCGACTGCTCTCATAACTATTTGCCCCTAAAAGTATGCCAAACGTTTCAACTTGCTTTCTTGTTGGTATCGCACATGTTCGTGTTAGTAATAATAACTTCATAAATATTTAATTTTACTTTATTCTTGAACAAAATACATTGTTATCAACCAACACACATAATTGTGGATGACTGATATTTCCCTCCGATAAATGAAAGACTGTGAACGGCTGATGGCCACTTCTTCCATCTCCACGAGATAAGGAGCAGTAAACGAAAAGCCTCCATCATGATATTATAATGAAGGCTTTCATGAAACCCATAATGATGATAATCATAGGGAATGGATGCATTCGTGGCGGACAAGCAGTATCACATATTAGCGTTGCAAAAGTCATTAACGTGATCACATCAATATGTATTTATGGTCATAACTGATAATATGGCCTAAAGTCTTGGGGACTGAATAAGCGAATGGCGTGGATATGTAATCACAACGTTTGATCAACATTGTTGTAAAGACAACATGCCACATTGAAGCATTGAAGCGCAAGTTGAGATGTAAGGTAACTAAAAGAAAGTGTCTTAAACAAAGTGTGGCCATTAAGCAGCGGCCAACCTGTTTTAATCAAATGCACGAAAAGAAGGAAGAGACAACAAAAGAAGCAGCAACATAACAATTAACTTGTACATAAACATTCGTAAGGTAAAGAAGGTACAGCCTTTGGAAGACCTCAGCACAAAGGGTACATATAATTTCCACAAAATTAAACGGGGTTGATGGTTAAATAATGGTAGCGGCATTAAATACACGTATGTACAAACTGCACTTTATGCCTCATCAAAGGCAGGTGGAAAATGCACCATTATGTGAGTTCGAATTTGCTACTTATTTGAATGCATTCCTTTCTAATGATGTAATGTATGTATGTGTACTGATTCCACGTATATGTTGCTGATTCTCGTCTCCTTCTGCAGCAGTAATTTCCGCCATTTAAGCCATGTTACGGAAACGGATATTACCAGTATCTTCATCTAACACATATAGATACATGTAATTATACACAGTATGACATTGTATCTATTTGCTATTAGTGAGTAATTACGTACGAGTAAATATTATGAAAATTATTAGTTAAGAATGTAATTATGTTCGTTAAACTGCAACGTTTTTAACATCTAACATTTAATAACTTCTACGTAGAAACATTAATACCATGTGGCATAGGGTGAATACGACTTTAAGCTTCAATATAAGTAGCTGGAACACAGTGGGCAATATAGAAATAGTCTTAAATACTTCCTTAACCATTAACATTTAGATGAATCTTCACAGAGGCATCATAGAGTAATGACGATTAGAGTAGCCAACTCCTTCCGAAAACTGATGACATTTGGTGTGTTGCAGATGGGCGGTTGGATGTTGCAAAGTATTGTTTTAATAATACCAGATAGAGGCAGTTGCTCAAACCAACCAATAATAAATCAGCAACGGCATTTCGTTTAACAATTAAATATAAGAAAAATGTCCAAGATACGTTTAAATTTCATAATTTTTCATCAAAACAACAATTTTTGTAATTCCACCTGGTGTAAGTCAATTTACGTCAAATAACTCTCGATCGCACTGACCGCACCACGAATAGTGTGAGAGGAAATATCAGATGAGAAAAATGACAGCTCTATATGACATTATCAATATCATCGTAGGATATTAATAGATATATTATATTAATAGTTACAGTACATTGTAAGTTAGTGCTCGAATCCTAATGATGGTGACATCCTGGAATACAAGAGACAAGATAATCTCAATCTATTCCGATTGATGCAGAGTAGATTTCGCCAAGTCCGCTCACAGTCTGCCGCCGCTGATGTGTTAATAATCAAAGTAAATATGGAATTTTTTGTTTGTGCCACCCACCCGTTTGTTTAAGAAGAGAAAACGGTTGCGGAGAAAGCGCCACAATGAGACAATTAGCTCTTACGGAAGGAACAATGGGGTCCGTAAATTCTACCGGAGAGTACAAAGCCAAACAGAAAATGGATCAGGGCTCCCCTTTTATACACGCTGAAAAATAACGGCCTCTCTGCACAATATGAGTATTCGAACCATAGAGTAAATCTAACTACAGAGAATATTTAGCTCATCTGACGTTACCTCTCACACTATTCTTGATGCGGTCGGTGTGATAGAGACATGCTTGACGAAAAGTGACATACACCAGGTGGAATTACAGAAACTTCTGACTTTAATTTTTCATGCCGTTTTGGTGAAAAACTATGACATTTAAAAATGTTTTACATTTTGTGAATGACTGTTATTGTTAGCATACATTTGTGTTGTATATAATACAATAATTTTAACATACAAAACGAATTACCGTTGTTGTTATTTTGTTGGTTGTTTTAAAGCATTGCCTCTATCTGGTATTATTGATGGAATTTATTTCGACATCCAACGTTCATATCACACCAGGCCAAATGTCAGAAATTTGCTGAGAGAACTATTCAGTCTACTATAAGTATTAGCCTATGATTCGAACCAAGACACCAACATTGAAAAGGCAATTAAGAACAGACAATCAGCAATCAATACATAAAGTCTGGTAGATGCTCCGTTCCGATTATGAAAACTATCTGAACGATATAGCGAAATAAACCCAAAAAGCTGCAAATACCGGTAATCTCCGAAAGGTGGACTCTTCAATCAAATAGATGAGCGACAATAATATCAAAAGTGCTGATCTTTAAAAGAAAGAAATGATGCACGGAGATAATATCATTAAATCAACAACTAGGGAGATGCCTTAAATTCACTACGACACAGTCTAGTCTTCCGAATGATGAAAATTGGAGTACATCTTCGGAAGCATACTTACGTCGCAACAAAACAAAGGGTATTCCAACGGAACCCCCATCAGAAACAGAAAGCAGCACTGCGAAAATTATGGATCACAAATCTTCTGACCCTGCTAACATTCCACCGGAACTGTTGAAATATTGTGAATCAGTTTTAGTAGATTTCATTACGACGATCATCAGAAGTATGTACTCGTGCATGGATAAACAAGCAAATCCCTAAGGAGGGAAAAGAATGGCATAGTGCTGTGCAAAAACTGGAGTGGTATTACATTGCCCAATGTTTTAGGCAAAGTAATTGCGCTCGTTATAATGGGTGACATCTGAAGCGTTCGGCTTAAAAAGCACAGAGAAATTGCAAATGTGTAAGAAATGATTATTAGGGCCGATAAATCAATGCTTATTTTTGGAAAATGTTTTTTTGTAAATGTTGACCTAAGAAATGTTGACCATGCAAGAAGTCCAATTTTGAACAACTTTTTCGAACATAACTACTTCTTATGGCAACGAAAATTTCATAAATAATGAATTCCGGTGTTTAGCAAGAATTGAATATGGAGTTTGAAATGGGGAACCTAAGTAAACGTAAAACATGTGACAGCTGTCAAAATGGCTGACACTAAATACAGGGTTGCAAATTCAAAATTGTATGCCCCTAAAAATACACCCATTATTAACTTTAAAGTTTAACTAAATACCCATATTGGCTCTATATCTTTTGATCTACCAAAACGTTTTCCTTGTCAGCAGCTTATACAAATTTCAATCCTTTCTTAAAACTTCGGTCCATAATAACAGTCTCATCACTGAGGAGACCACGGCTACTCGTGTTAAATATGTATTAATATTAATTTGTTATTGTTTGATGTTGTTCTTCATGTTTTCGCATTCTTAAAAAGTTATTTTTTTTATTACATTTTTTCCATCGACGTTGTTACCTCTTATAACATAAAGCCATATTTTATTTATTCAACAACATTAATTATCTTACAAGCTGCATTTTGCAACCAACTAAATACTCCAGAGTGTGTAGTAGTGCTTGAGGAGGTCGTTGCATGGCGGACGATGATAGATTGCGAGGATAACCAAGTGAAAAAAGTAAGATGACAAATAAAAGTGTTACTATTTCGCTAATAGAAGAATCTATTTTAAATTTTATTAAAAAATTGGTTAAGTTATAGCGGAAGTTTAAAGAAAATATAAAGGAGTTTACAATGTGACGAAACATTTTCGTCCGTGCATTGAATACCATTTATAACGACGAATGCGATAATATAATGAGCCAGTCTTTGCAAATCCCGCGAATAGTAAATTTATACGAATACTTACCAACACTGTCCACAATTGGTACACCCGTACGATATTTGCCATCTCTATTGAATGACAGACGATGGCATATGGGTTCATCTTAGATATTACGAAGACGTTGCTCCTCGTTGGCACTGTATCTTTGATATTACGAAAACGTTGTTATTACGAAGGCTATATTCCTCGTGAGTACTGTTCCTTTGTTATTACGAAAAGTTTAGTGCTTGAGGAAGGCACTCTGTAGTGCTTAAGGTGGACATTGCATGGCGATGATGATGGATTGGATAACTACGTGGAAAAAGTGAGATGGCATGCAAGTTTTCAGCATAATATTTAGCTAATTGAAGACACCGTTTTAAATCTATTACAAATTATATAAACATAAGTTATACCGGAAATTTGAGAGGAATTACAAAGGAGTTTGTAACGTAACGAAAACTTTTCGAACGTACATTCAATATAATTTATAACGACGAGTTTGTAAATATGTTAGTTTGAAAAGAGGGCTGCGATGTATAGTGTTAAAAAAGCACTCTGATCCTTCCCATGTTAGTAGACATATACTTAACCTTTTGTGCGCTCTCAATTTACCCTTCTAAGTCACTACATCTCTCATAGGAATTCGGTGCAATTCACGAAATTCCTTAAGATATTCCAGTCCAATCCCAAAAGATTGGTCATGTCCGGTATTATACTGTTCGAGAGATACTTGGATCTAGCTTGTGTGAAGACCGAGCATCGGCACAGGAATGGAGCATTCATCGTCCTCCATGCATGCCCTGCACTCACTATTCGCAACTAGTTTAATACCGTTCAGGTGGGCCGTAATCCCGAATGTGCCCTTACGACTCCCATCATTTTGCTCATTTCAGGCATTCCCAGATTCACAAAACCTTTTGTCCTTGATCCATCTGGGTCTCCCCATAGAATCGTTGTCATCCTGACTACTGTTTTCTGGTTCAGATTCCGCACATGTACCCAACTCAGCCTTCGTCACCCCAAAACGTTTCGCGTACTCTAGGCTCAGCGTTTGGAGTTTCCTAGCCTTCGTTGGCAGGAGTTTCGCACGTTCGTTGCCGACTATTCCACTATGTACCGGCACCCTGATGGTGTTGAGTCTTCCGTGTGTGGAATAATCGTTAATTACCTTCTTACAGTCAAGGACCGTTATAGATTTGACATTTTCCGACGATATTGCCCTAATTGCTATTTGGTTATATACAATCCGTAATCGCCCGAAATTCTGCTTTATAGTTTGTATTGTAATCCGGGAGGCGTAGGTGGGTTTCGGTTGCCGGATTTTCAATCAAAATTCCTAGGCCCATTATTTCCCCTAGCTTTAAGCCATCCGTGTAACAGCGGGTCCCATTTGTTGTTTGTGCCAAGGTCCCATCCTGCCAGGCGTCGCTAGATGGCGATAAAGTCACACAATTCGCCTTAACGCTTAACTCGGCTATTCGGTTGGATTCACTCGCATTTTGCGTGTAACCGGCCAAAGCCTTCATTATCCGTTGGTGTTTCGATTTCGATGGAAGCAGGAAGAGAGGAGAGGCGTGAAACGGTGAAGGATAGAACCAGTTGGAGAAATATGTTAAAATTTGTTTGCTTAATTAATATTTGTAAGACATCTGACCTCATGAGGTTGTAAAATAGTCAATAAAAGAAAAGTTTCGATTTAAAATCGCTGTTGACCCACTCACATATTTGACCCTAATTTTGATTGGCTGGATACATAAAATAGTCTCAATGATCCTTGTAGAGGTTGTCCTCATTGCACCGCTAATACCAACGCAACACATTTGTTGAACCCTCAATAGTATTGCGATATCACATTTCCTCTCAACTGCCGTCCACTGCCTACGATAATGTAATGGGTCAGTTTTTGCGAAACCCGCGAATAGTAAATTCAGTCTAATACTTGCCAACACTGTCCAAAAATGGTACACCCGTACGATATTTGCCACCTCTATTGAATGACAGACGATGGCATACCGGTTCGCGGCAGAATTCGAGACCGATGAAGATCAACCGTTTATACCGTCTTAATAGTTCTCGTTGAGGTGATAGTAGTCATTGTATAAATTGTCGGCTATGGTTTGAAGTAGCGGTCGGCTGTCACTCCGAAATGAAGTTCATTGTCATGTTAAGGAAAGCATACTCGATCACAATAGTTCGTCTAAGAATAATATTTTTAGAACTCTACGAAGACGTCGCTTTTCGTGGGAACTGCATCTTTGTTATTAAGAAGGCTTTACTGTTCGTGAGTACCGAACATTTGATATTACGAAGACTTCAGTTCTCGTGGCCACTTCATCTAAAATATTACGCAGACGTTGCTCTTCGTGGGCACTGCATCTTTGTTACTAAGAAGGATTTACACTTCGTGAGTACTGCACCTTTGTTATTACGAAAGCTTTACTCTTCGTGAGTACTGCACCTTTGTTATTACGAAGGCTTTACCCTTCGTGGGTACTGAACCTTTGTTATTACGTGGGCACTTCGTCTTAATTATTAAGAAGACGTTGCCCTTCGTGGGCACTGTATCTTTTTAATTACGAAGGCTTTATTCTTCGTGAGTTCTGCTCCTTTGTTATTACGAAGTATTTACCCCTCGTGGGTACCGCACCTTTATTATCACGAAGGCTTTACCTCTCGTAGACACTTCACCTTAGTTATTACGAAAACATTGCTCCTCGTAGACACTGCTTCTTAATTATTACGAAGGCTTTGCTCTTCGTGAGTACCGTTCCTTTGTTATTACAAGGGTCAATTGTAGATACTGCACTTTTGTTACCACCAGTTTACTAACCAGCTCCATTCTTCTTTAGGTGGTCTCAATCAACCCAAAGGCTTTACAAAATGAGGGTCACATATTTCTCCAACCGACTCGATCATCAGCTTTTCTCCTACAGTTGGTAACACCAAGCTCTTGCAGGCAATATTCCACCTGGTGTTTCCAGCGAAGTCTTGATCGTCCTACTTTTCGATGTCCTTCGAGTATGTCTTCGAGTACATTTCCCACTAATTCATTCTTATCCATTCTACTGACTTGACCTAGCCAGCGTAAATGCAAGCACATTCCTAGGTTTGATTTCCAGGCTGACGTTATTGCATCTGCTCACGGAAGATCCGAGGTACATGAAATCGTCCACTTCTTTGAAATTGTGACGGTTATCAACGTTCACCTTTTCATCCAATCGGACGGATGTTCTGCTTGTCGAAACCAATAACTTCGTCTTGACCTCGTTTACTGCCAACCCCACTTTTGCTGATTCCTTCTCAATACTTTAAAATACTGCATTAACTTCTCGCAGATTTCGCCCAATAATGTCCAAATTATCAGCATGTGATTTCTGCTGCTGGTTGTTTTATTTGAGTTGACTGCAACTGTTCTCACGTTGATCTCTATTAATAAGTTGAAAAGATCGCCTTATAGGTTTCCGCCCTACCTGATGCCTCAGCTAGTATTAAATGGTTCGGTGAGATCTTTCCCAATCTTTACTAATGATTTCGTGTCAGTCAGTGTTGTGATCGTCGGTGGTGCAATGGTTAGGGTGCCCGACTTTTGTACATGAGAACGTGGGTTCGATCCCTACTCAGACCTTACATATCTTTCGACGACGATCACCTCGCTTAGTGATGGTGACAATATCGAGTAATCAGCCAAAAAATCCGTTCCGAAACGGTTCAACACTGTAGGTCCCAATCAGTGATTGTACACGCTGAAAGATCTGTCTTTGTTTGTTGTTTGGATGCAAATATAAAGTGTGTTTGGAGCTTGTCCCAAATACAATATACTTGTGTCCAAACACATTGTGTTTGCTATTCAATATTACATGTTTGTGACACAATGATTATATGTTATAATATACGTGTTTGCGACCCACTTATATTGAAGTTTGGGATACAAATACAGCTGTGTTTGTTGCACTGTCTATGCTCTCTCGAGAGCAAGAGAATAAAAGAGGGACAACGAGAGAGTATATCTTGTAAGTGTGTATCTGTATTTTTGCATTCTTCTCTCAGTCAGTGAGTCATAAATATTCTTGAATGTGCGTGTAAACTACAGATGAAGTGTTTTTTATTTTACCTGATGTATTGGGTTTTAGTTTCATGTATTCAGTCGTCAATGGTTCATCGGACAGAGGATATCAAAAGCGCTTGAACAACGAAAAAAGAATAAACGAAGGCTCAGACGGTTACATTGTTTGTGATGTTCCTTTGGTTGTGTTGGTATGTGTTTCGTGTATATGTATGTGTGCTACCAAAGTGAGAAACGAATTTGAGGAGAGAAACTGGAAAGGGCAACAACGTGAAGCCTTTTTGTCTGTCCGAGCGGAACGGCACACCATTTGTGAAATATTTGTAATAAAAAAAAAATCCAATGAGTGTTCGAACTCACGGGCGATGTGTTAACACCTTTTTGCTACACGGTACCTGTTCGATTTCTATGAACACATTAGTAAATGTTACATTGGAAAATAAAAAACAACGTTCAATCATATGATGACGTTACATTTAAATAATATTAATACTTAAAATTATTAAAGACCAGTGCAAGCACATGTGTCATTATTTTCTTGCTTAATACTTTTTGTTTTATTCCCACAAAAAACAAAGAGAATGCAAAGCAACATACACTTGAACATACATACATTGATATGTTCGTACATACGCTACACAAGTTCACACAATTTTCGTTGGTCTTTTGCTATCTCATTTTTATATATAGCCACGTCATTATACTCTTTGCTCTGAGAGTGCTCCGCACCCATACAAGCCAACTATTCGCTGCCGCTACATCAGAGTGTGTTTTTTTCGCAGTCGGACAAATCTGTTTAGGGGTGGGTCGCCCTTATCATTTAAGGGTTTGACAAATAGATGTTGGCCGATTCAGAGACCTACCCGACATGCACACAAAATTTCAAACAAATCGGTCCAGCCGTTTCGAAGGAGTCTAACGCCAAACCAACTGTGATCGCAGTCGGACAAACTGTATTTGGATGTGTTCACTTTGTGAGTTTAGTTCCTACCCACGCCTATAGATGTTAACACATCAAAAATTAATTTATACGGATGAAAATCTATTCTGAACCACTGTGCGACGGTCACCTCGGTTAGTGATGGCGACACTATCAAGTATTTAGCTATGAAAAGGCTTCTCAAAATACCGCTCGGAACCGGTGTAAAACTAACCGGGTCCAAATCAGTGAGTGTAAAACTAGAAAGCCTGCAGCTCACTGGTTGTGAGAAGCTCTCATGTAATGGGAAACCATTTTTTTCTTTGTGAATTAAGCTAAATAAAACGTCGGCCTTAGTGTTGCCTAAGTCAGGGAAAATTTACTGTTTCATTTTGTAAGGTTGTGAGGGTCCTTACAACGAGCCTGGAGACGACAGAGACTACTTCAGTTGAAGATAAAACCACGTTACAAAATTTAACGTGAACTCCTAATTGTGCGAGTGACGATAAATATATCGAAACTAGGTAGCGCTCAGTTCGCTTTATTGTGAGACGCATTTCACATGACTACAGTTCAGTACCCGCAACTAGAATTTAAGAGTTCGCCTCTCTGATTGATAATGTTCCCTACCAAATCCAAAAGTTTCGCTGGGTTATCGTAAACGGTTTCTACTTTACCCCGTTTGTGTTGGTTAAGACTTTCCGTTTGATGTCCTTTTTATTTATTTGTATGCGCGCTTATAAGTATTGTCCTATCACACAGTGAACGCGTATAATAAGTGTACACCATACATCGTATCTATATATGTAATTGGTATGAAGTGTTGTTGTACCTTTCGTGGCTGTCGATATTACCACCTATGTTGATGGTTTATAATTAAGTTTATTGCACTCTTTCATTAGTCTTTCCAGGGCAGAATGATTACATAGAGTTTAAAGACTCATTTCAAACGCCAGATGATTTCTTTATATTTGAAATGAAAATTATATATTTCATACGATTTTGTTGGGGATAGGGTGTTTTAAGTTACAGCTGATGTTGTACCACAGCTGGGATTAAATTAACCTCTGAGTGTCGTGGAAGGTGAATTTCAATGATCTAATGGCTGGGACTGGAATTATAGCAATTTTGTTTAATAAATCAAGTCGAAAGGTTGCTTCTGAATTATAGAGGACTTTTGGAAGCCACGTATTCGATTAAAAGCTTGGTATCTTATTTCACATGCAGTTACCTTTTTATTAAATCCCACTAATCACAGTCGTGCCTTAGACACTCCTCTTATTTTTAGTTACATGTATTACTATATTTCCCCTAGCACCGTCAATAACATAACTACAAACCGCTTTTAAACACAAATTAAATGTCAATTATTGTCATACATATTTATTTCATGGAATTAGATTAATATAAATGTGTAATCAATTAAACACTTGTTTCGCTGTTTTCTCGTTTGTAATCTCGTTACTAAAGTGTGATATAAATGCACGTTTTGTTTTCTACGTTAGCGTAATTGAAATCAAATCAATTTCAAAACTAAACTTAATTGTTCTCTAATATAAAACTTAAATTAAATCTCACGACTATCATGTCAAATTGTTCAAATCGAAAAGCAAAACACAGCGTGACATTTGGGTGTAGCGTCAATTTTACATCAACAGCTAAATGTATATGAAGGAAATTATAGTCGGTATTTAACGTAACTTAAATCCACTACACAGATGTGAAGAATTTGATCCGAATATGCTTTGTCGGAAAAAATAAATTAAGGAAACAAAATTTTAACATTGATGTCAGTTTGTTCTCCTGGCCACCTATCTCATTGGAAATATTTCCAAAATTCCTTAGATTGTCTGTCCTATGGCGAAAGGTGGCGCACATCTTAACCTAAACCTAAATTGTACGACATTTAAAAAAGACATTACAATAACTCCAGTCAGGTGCACCAAATTAAACATACCCTCACCCTGAGATATATACGAGCAATTGGGTTGAAGTTACATTTAAAATAGTTGATACACATTACAAGAATACTTAGGCAATTGCTGCCGACCAACCCTCAGCTTTCCGAATTTTCGTACCAAATTCCAATTGATGTATTTTAAAGTTCAACTGATGTACTTTGGATGTCAATTGATGTGTTTTCAATTTTAATTGATGTATTGTATCGTGATGAAAACCTTTCGCCCGTACATTGAATATAATCTATAACGGCGAATACGATAATCTATTAGACCAGTATATAGGACACCCGCGAACAATACATCAATTATACGAATACTTACCAACCATCTCCACAAATAGTACACCCGTACAACATTTTCCATCCCTATTGAATGACAGACGATGGCATACTGGTTTGCGCCAGGAAATGGGTTTCGATGTGGATCACTTTCTTACGCCACCCTTCAAATTCTCGTTGGGATTATAGTAGTGATTGGATAAATAGTGGACTCTGGTTTGAGGTTGGGTATCACTCCAAGACGAAGTTTATTGCCAAGTCGAGGACATTATACCCGATCGTAATACTTCTTTTCAGAACTATACGAAGGCTTTACTCTTCGTGAGTACTGCGCCTTTATTATTACCACAGTTTTACCCCTGGTGGGTACTGCACCCTGGTTAATACATCGGCTTTACTCTTCGTGAGTACTGCACCCTGGTTATTACCAAGGCTTTACATATGGTGGGTACTGCGCCCTGGTTATTACGAAGACGTTGCTCCTCGTAGGCACTGCATTTATGTTATTACGAAGCCTTTACTCTTCGTGAGCACTGCACCCTGGATATTACCTCGGCTTTACTCTTCGTGGGTACTGCACCCTGGTTATTACCACGGCTTTACTCTTCGTGAGTACTGCACCCTGGTTATTACATCGCCTTTACTCTTCGTATGTACTGCACCCTGGTTATGACATCGGCTTTACTCTTCGTGAGTACTGCACCCTGGTTAATACCAAGACTTTACCCTTAGTGTGTACTGCGTCCTGGTTATTACGAAGACGTTGATCCTCGTGGGCACTGCATCTTTGTAATTTCGAAGGCTTTACTCTATGTGAGTACTGTACCTTTGTTTCCACTATTACCCGGCTTCATTACCTCTCTCATATTTGTCTATTACAGTGGAGCTAGCCGAATACCGATAACGAAGCGGAAATACACGACAATACATCACTGAACCAGTAACCAGAATACCGGTAATTACCGTCTAATCGAATGCCGAGTTTTCAGTAATCGGCCCGGAACCAACAACCTGAATCTACCGATTAAATCTCACCCCGTTATTACCGGTCATCTACCATCATCACCGCACCTGTGACCCGAATCTATCCATCAAAAGGATCTTGAATCATTTTCGTTAAAATTTGATATATGAACTCTGTGAATCAAACTAAATAAAACGAACACCTTATTATTGCCTTAGTCAGGGAGACATTCACTGTATCATTTCATAAAGTGTTGTGGGTACTTAGGACGACCCTGGAGATGACTGAGACTACCTCAGCCGAAGATAAAACCACGTTAAAGTGTTTTAAATTTCAATTGATGTAACTTTAATAAAAAAAAACGTTCGCATTACTTTCCATGAAGGGATTGGGGAGAGATACTCACAGCCAGTGAGCTGTGCGCTTTCTAATTTTTCACTCACTGATTGGGACCTACAGTTTTACACCGGTTCCGAACGGTATTTTGAGAAGCTTTTTCATTGCTGAGTACTCGATAGTGTGGCCATCACCAAGCCAGGTGGCCGTCGTCGAAGGAAATGTAAGGTGATCAGAGCAGGGATCGAACCCACGTTCTCATGCACATGAGCCGTGCACATTAGCCATTGCACGGCCGACGGCCATTGGTACTTCCAGTCTACACGCCATCACTTCCGATACGAAAACTATTACGAGATTCAGCATTACCAGATTCCAACATAAACACTACAACATGGCTACTTGGATATCCCATGATCTACAGCCGGAAAGCCACATAGATCATCCGGTAATTGATGGAAGGCACTCTACTACACCATTTCCAATTAAAATTAAAAAAAAACAATTTCATTTTGAAACCCATCACTTGAAATTTGAAAATTGTATTTGATATATAAATTGGAATCAATTGGAATTCAAAATTTCTATTTCAAATTTGAAATATATAAATTGAAATTTAAAACATATCAATTGAAATTCAAAACCTCTCAATTGAAATTTAAAGACACCAATTACAATTTAGAAGACATCAATTGAAATTTAAAACCCATTAATTGAAATTTAAAACACATCTATTAAAATTTAAATATCGAATACATGAAAGCAATTAATAATTTTCAAATTTCAACCGACGAATTTTAACATTCAATTGATGTCTTTTAAATTTCAATTAATTATCTTATAAATTTCAATTGATGTGTTTTAAATTTAAATATATATCGTATACATCAAATTTCAAAAAGAATTTTTAAATTTTAAGTTTTTTTTTTTTAATTTCAATTGAAAATGGTGTGATGTACTCATAGAGTAATTACATATCTAGAGGGAATATTTCTCTCAGAAAATTTGTGTCATTAGGCCTGGTGTGATATGAACTTTAGATATTGAAAAGAATTACTTTAAAAATAACAGGTAGAGGCGTTCGAACATTTTGTGTGTGTATTAAAATACAGAGCGGCGCGCGAATCCTGCTGCAAAAACAAAATGTAAAAACTTTTTTCTGTGTGAGTAATTGGCTTATTCTTGTTTATTTGGTACGTTACTCTTTAGATTTATTATACCGATTATACCGAATTTGGATAGTGCAGCGGTACCATGCTTTGCAGTCCTTCATTTCCGTCCAAATGAAAATTAGGCGGGAGATGGACCATTATGAGGTGGCTAAACATATTTGCCGAATCTGGAAGCATCGCACGAAGGCCATACCAGCGAGATCCCTATGTTCGGGTTCAAGGCACAATCGCGGCGGTTAAACCCTCTGGATTTGCCTATTTGGCTGGCATTTTGCCCAAAAATTATTGAAATGACCTAAGAAGACAACAACTTGATAAATTATTTGATTATGTCTGAAGAGGAGCATTTTGATCTAAACGGCAATATACACCAACAAAATTGCCGTATATGGAGTGAATCTAAGCCAGAAATACTCCATGAGACGGAATTGCTTACAGACCGAGTCACTGTGTGGTGCGCTGTTTCATCAAGGTGCATTGTGGAGCCACACTGCTTTGAAGAAAACGTTGTAACAGTAACTGTCAATGGGTAGCGTTATTTAAAGATGTTGAAGGAGATTTTTTACCCAGAACTGCCCCGGAGACGTATCCGTTTCAACAGTATTTGGTTCCAGCAAGATGGAGCAACTGCACACTTGCCAGACCGTTATGACGGACCTCCAACGAAAATTCCCAAACAACTTAATATCCTGAGACTCCAATTTCTGCTGGCCCAAAGTCACCTGACCTGACTGCAGCAGACTTTTTTTTATGAGGTCATGTCCAGCAAGACGTGTACAAAACGAAACCAAGGCATTTGACTGGGTTGGACTGCGTCAAACAATAATTGAGGCAATCCCGATTTCAACCTATCCGACCGCAATGAATAATTTTCTGATCAGGTGTCGCATATGCGTGGGTGAGCATGCAGCATCTTCAAAACCAATTAGTTATATAAAATAAAACAGAATTTTCAATTCTGCAATTCTGCAGTCAGAAAGTGAGCACATTGAATCTTACAGAAGGAAGAATGAGGCCAGTAAATTCTATCCAAAAGTACAAAGTCAAACCAACGGCTATAGATCAGGATTCCCCTTTTGTAGACATAGGGACGAGAATCTTGTCGAAGATGTGCAGAGTATGTTGGGAATATGGAGATATCACTCCTCTGCTTTACTTCCCCAAGAAGAATTCAATATAGATGAGGGTGTTGACGATGACGTCGATTGTCCCCCTACAAGCCAAGGCGAAGCTAGAACTGAAATTGCCCGGCTTAAGCCTTTAATGCCACGGCCGGTATCACGCAAGATGCGAGTGAATCCGACCGAATATCGGAACTAATGAACTGCGAACTGCGTGACTATGACACCATATTGGGACGCTTGGCAAGATGGGACAGTGGCACAAACGCCTATTTGAACCCCCTGTTCTACAGATTGCTCAAAGTTAGGGAAAATAGCAAGTCTAGGATATTTCGTTGAAAATCCGATCACAATACGAACTTTCAAGCGGAAGTTCGTGCGATTATAGAGTGCATTAAATGGCTCGACAACACTACAACAAGACAGAATCACGAAACTTGGTGTTTACATTCCTCTTAACACATAGAAACGTGGGAAGAAAGTGACATTTAAAAACTTTTGCTTTTAGGGAGAAAAATAGGGCAAACCCGAACGAAAGTGCTACCACTGTAGATACCATACGGCTGAAGACAGAATCATGAAATTTGGGTTGCACATTCCCCTTAAAAATCAGACATAGGAAGAAACGTGATTTTCAAGATTTACACTTTTAGAGACACAAATATGGCAAAAAGG
Source organism: Phaonia tiefii (assembly GCA_963931995.1). Classification (NCBI taxonomy): domain Eukaryota; kingdom Metazoa; phylum Arthropoda; class Insecta; order Diptera; family Muscidae; genus Phaonia; species Phaonia tiefii. The sequence continues at coordinate 12,722,965 of OZ008368.1, read as the reverse complement.
GGAAAAATATAGTACTGTCGTCAAAATCAAACGGTTGGAGATGGAATTATGAATTTTGGGGACTATATAACAAAAAAATTATACTTTTACGTACATTATGGTACTATTTTTGGAACTTTTTCGGTACTTTTTTGGTACCATTTTTAATACCTTTTGATTCCTTCTGTGCTATTTGTCTTATACTCTGTTGTAGTTCTCTGTACCTTGTTTCGTTCTTTTGGTACGTTTTATGCACTTGTTGGTACTTATTTAGTACTTATTTGTCCCGTTGTTCAACATCTATGTGATCATACTTGGCTTTTCAGAGTTCATTTTTGGTGTTAATAACAATGTCTGTACTTTTTTACATTATAGTACACTTTTGGGTACTTTTTTTGTTAGTTTCATCACCTTCTGATACAATTTGTCAGTTGTTGTCACTTTGTTAGTACTATTTTTGGTACTGTGTTTGTATTTTTCTGATTACTTTTTGGTACCATTTTTAGTAGATTTTGCAAACTTCTTTGCGAGTTCTCTAGGGTAGACAACCAAACAACCACTTGCAATCAGATTAGATTTGACAACTTTCACCTAAAACTCTAACTTTTGACCCCAAATACTCATTATGGCCTCTCCTGCAACAAGTAGTACTTTAGATAGGGGCAAGATAGGGGCCATTCCACTGTCTTCATTACATAAAAAAACCAACCCGTAAAAAACATAGTTTTTGACTATAAATTCTTTATATATGACCACGCCCCTTTGTCCTATCCCGCCTATATTTGCCGCAGATCTTAGAATATGTACACCTAACCAACAAACCCAATTTTGTTCAAATACCGTTAACAGGAGCATAAATAATGGATTTTAAATTTGTGATTTGTATGGGAGGTACCACGCCCCTTTGTTCACTCCCGCCCATATTTTGATAGTTAATTTTTGTCGTTTGCCTGTGAAGTTTTAGCTCGATTGGATCACGGGAAAGGGGTTAAAACTCAATTCAAAGTTTCCTCGGCATGCATACAGACAGGTGAAGTTAATATCAAGAATTTAAAAAATCGAATATCTGCGTTAAATTTTATTTCAAATTTTTTAAAGTATCATCTTGGTAAAATAACGAAGTTAAGAAAGTTCGAAAGAGACCAACGATTTGGATATTTTTGAGGTTGGGTGGTCTGTTTCCGAAGTTCAAGCAATTTTTTGATTTAGCACTTTTCTTTTGTTTTAGTTTTTTTAAGAAATCAATTTCCCATGTGTACAAAAGCCCTTATTTTTTTTTTGATTTCACAAACTGGTTAATAGATTAATATATTACAATGGGTAGTTGTTGACGGTCGCCATCTGGTGGCAAATTTAAATATTCAATTGTGTGATATCTTTCAATAATATTTTAGGTACCATGTTGTCAGCACTGATCTTTAATCTATCCTTAAACTGCGTCGATTCTAAGGTGAAGTGAAATAAAATTAAAATATTTTAAAGTGCTTAATTCAAAAATATTTAAATTAGTGTAAAAAAAGAACATTTTATGGGATTTAATTTAAAACGCTACACACTACATGTGAACTAATCAAAGTGAAAATAGTTTGAAAAAATCTGTCTTAAAAGGAGATTTTTTTATATTAATTCATAAAAAATAATATTTATAAAAAATATTTTTTTTTTTTGAAAAATGGTATTGTTATACAAAGGAGCAATAATACAGATTTAAAAAGAAAATATATTATTAACTTATAAAAAACGCACGCAAAGAAAATAAACGTTTATTGCTCGGTTGCCACAACAATAGTTTGATTGATTTGTATTAATTTATTAATCGCAACCGTTTATGTAGTTCTCCCAAATAAACTCATATATCGCAAATGTGTATCATGTTGTTGCAAACGAGATGTCGTTTGCATTAAACGAGTACAAAATTACATTTGTCGCAAGTTAAAAACCGTTTGCGATAACTGAAATTAGCCATTTTTCTAATGAGTACGAAGAACGTAAATTTCTCTCATTCTCTCTTTCTGTCGACTGTATACATAGTCCACTCGCTTGACATACACACTCACGCATACACATAAAAGGCTTTTGCCTTGTCAGTATATCTTGGATGGACAACTGGAGCGTTGTAGTTTGCTGCACTTTTAGTTGTTATTTGAATGCAAGTCGAGACGGACGTGTTCGTAGACACTGAAAAGATAGACAAAAATTCCAACTTTTTTAAAACAAACTTTATGGGTAAAACCAAAATCATAAATGTTGGAAATTTACACAAAAAAGATTTTATGGAAGTCATAAATTTTAATGTATAAGTAATGTACTGAATAGAGTAACTACAACTCGGTTGCTGTAACTACAACTCGGTTGCTGTAACTACAACTCGGTTGCTGTAACCGAAAGAACAGTTGGTGGAACCGTTTTTCGTTTATTACAAACGTTGTTTCAGCTTTAATTTTTCATAACTCGTTTACTGCAAACGTTTTTCAGTTCTCGCAACCGTTTTTTTCGTTAGGATCAACCACAACTCGGTTGCAGTAACCGAGGGAACAGTTGGCGGAACCGTTTTCCCTTTCTCGCAAACGTTTTTTTCCGCTTATGTTTTTCATAACTCGTTTTCTGCAAACATTTTTCGGTTCTCCCAAACGAAATGATATGTATGGCTTAACAGAAGTTCGTTTCTCCCAACTACAGTCCCCAAACGAACTTCAGTTATCTGAGATTTCGTTTGGGAGGAACGAGTTTTTTCTTTCCGTGTGCAGGATGGGTTTTATTCATTTCCTTTTTCTAATCTATTCAAGTGCATTAAAAAATTAATCACTCTCATCTGATCGAATAAGATAATATCTAAATGAATAGTTTTGTAGGCAGTACGAAGTCTGCCGGGCCAGCTAGTGTAATATGTTTTCGTATATCAACCAGGACTTACACACCGCATAATATTGACTGCAGAATTGAGTAGTAGTGACGTTTTATATAACTTTGTAACAGACAGCCTCAAACTGGCGCGAAATTAACACTAAACAAGTAAGACAATATTGTCTTGTAGGGTACGCCAATGCCTAACAGTGGTTCCCCAACCTCGTTCATGCGAGTCAATTTCAATTTTGCTAATATATTTTACACTCACACTATCATTCGATTATCCATGCAAAAGCGAGTGAGTATGAGTACAATTTAAATATCCACTCAGTGTTCATGTCATATTAACGTATTTTATCTTGTTGTTGCTGTTGTGGTTGTTCAATTTATTTATTTATTTATACTTAACATTATCTTTAGGCTGGCTGTTGTTGCGTTGTCTGACTGTCCCGTCTGTGTCTGTTCCGCTCAACTGTCTGTTTTTTTCTCCATGATGTCTGTTAAATGCTGTTACGTCTTAGTTGTCTCAATGTCTGGCAGTCTCTCGCCGCTATCTTTGTTGTTGGTTGGCGTTTTCTTTTTCCACTTCTTTTGAAAAGCATTTGAAAATTTGTTAAGTTTTACTTAAATAGCGCATTATGATATAAACTGACAGTTTTCAGTTAAGTTGTTAAGACTTTTAACATTTGGAAACGCACACACTACCCCCACAACAACAACGAAATCTTTTCGCAAAACTCTTCTGTTGGCAGTTTAGTCAGTGTGTAGTAGTAGTAGTCATATCCACTCGCTCGTAAGCATTTTAGTTTTCTTTCTTCCTTTTGGGTGGGAAATCTTGATAAGCGTAAAAGTTTTCCATTTAATTTTTTCGACACTTTTAAGTGATTTTGAATTTATGTGATATGAATATTATTGTGGTAGGGGGTGGTGGGCAAAGGAATTGTATGTGTTGAATATATAAAATAGGGAATGTATATACAATAGGGTGTCTCATATTTTATAATATTATTTTCTTTTAACGCACACCCTATGCGTTTTTTCGTGTTGATGTAAAAGAGTTGTAATTTGGTAAGGAATAACACGTGTCGATTTGCACCGAAAGATGTTGAAGCACAAAGTACTAAAGAGTTAAAAGCCAAAATAAAGGAATGTCGACGAACGACGAAACGACACGACATACGCAGGCTTTATTTTTGTTATTGTTCTTATTGATGTGTGCTGACAGTTTGATTTTGCACAAATCACTCTATCTAATTTCTCATCCAAAAGTAAATACAGGGTGTCCGGAAAACTGGCTTATAACGCTTGAAAGAGAAGAGAAGAGAGAGAAAGAATATTGGAAAATACATTAAAAATGCATCCTCTTTAAATTATAATTCAATAATGGTACCTTTTAGATATGTGCAGGAAAAACAAAAAATGCGGACATTAATATTTTGCATTTAAAAGTTTTCCGGACACCCTGTATAAGTTTTATTGTTTGTTTTGATTTTTTCTATCTCCGTGACAATTTTAAACGCCTATGTGTCTAATTTTGCAGTCAATCATAAAAAAGTGATAATTTTAGGAATACAGTTTAGTAATTTTTAACAAAACATGTTAATTGAACTAAGGTGAGATAAAAATACTATAGACTTAATCGGGATATCAAAACAAAATGCTCGAATTTGCCTTAGAATCGAAAGGTGCTCGAAGTATTGTTTTTAACATGCGTGATGTGAACTTGAGCCTTAGTGAAAGTGCTAAGTTAGTTATTCACAAATGCGTTATTTTCTCTGAAAAGGCAAAACTATCTTGCGTGTTGAGAAGCGTTTTCATGTCTATGTACTCGATAGCGTCGCCTTCACTAGGCGTGGTGACCGAGGTGAAACATAGTGCGGTCAGTGCAGGGATGGAACCCACGTTCTCATTTACATGAGCTGCGCATACTAGCCATTGCATCACCGGCGGCCGTAATATCGATAAATCCATAAGATTCCCCAACCCAATATTTCAGGAAGTGAAAAACAAAAAGACGAACATTAACCTTTGTGCGAACCAGTTAGTACCCTGTCCGGAGACAACTCAGATAACTCCCTACCACGATATTTCGCACTTTGTGGGAGAAGACGTGGTTGGCATTTGACTTCGAAAATATGTCTTTAGAAAGTGTGTATTAAGCAGGAGGTCTAACGATTCATCACTCTATTTCGTCCACTACTCACGTTGCGGGATGGGGGCTAAATGAAAAAAAATTAAACAAATTTTTTTTAACACTATTATGCTACAACCCAGTATTATCAACTATATTGGGTATTTTAGCCTTGGTTTCTGTCTAGACTACCATATGTTGGCAATTTTCTTGTTAATGTGTAGTTGAGACTGGAACCAATATTTATATTGTAAAGGGTTATCCATTTCGTAGTTTCAAAAGTATAGGGCTGGAATTCGACATCTGTCAAATTAAGTTGTTAAACCAATTTTTTTTCTTTTCATTTGAAAGTCTGACATTGACGAAAATGGATCGCTTAACTATCACACAACGCATAAAAATTATTAAAACCTTCTAAAAAAATGTTGATTCTGGCACAGCCACATATCGTGCTTTAAGAGGAGATTATGGTTTACATAATCGTCCAACTACGCAAGCAATTGGCAAAATTGTGAAGAAATTTGAAGAGACTGGAGCGGTTACAGATATTGTAAGGCCTGTGCATCATAGTTTCGCTCGTTCCGCTGAATATATCGGTGCTGTATGTGAAAGTGTTGCCGAAGACCCGAATGTGTCGATTACTCGTCGTTCTCAGGAATTAGGACTGTCTTACGGCACATTATGGCGTATTTTGCATTTGGATCCACACCTACATCCACATAAAGTCCAGCTCACACAACGTGGAATGGGTGCTTGAACAACAGGCGGTGGCCGGCGATTTTTCGAACAAAATTTTCTTCAGCGATGAAACACATTTCTCACTCGGTGGGTATGTTAGTAAACAAAATTGTCGTATTTGGGGTTCTGAGAATCCTCAAGTAATTGAAGAGAGGATATTACATCCAGAAACTGTTTGGTGCGCTCTTTGGTCCGAAGGTGTGATTGGACCTTACTTCTTCGAAAACGACGATGGAACGACTGTCACCGTCAATTCGGAGCGTTATGGTCATATGATAACCGACTTTTTTTGCCTGCTATTGAAAAATACGACTTGGAGAATATGTGGTTTCAATAAGACGGTGCCACATGCCATACAACTCGAGCGAATATGGCTTATTGCAAGAGATATTTCCTGGCCGCGTAATTTCTCGTCGTGGCGATATCAACTTGCCACCAAGATCATGCGATTTGACAACATTAGACTTTTTTTGTGGGGCTACGCGAAAGAACGTATTTATGCAGATAAACCTTTAACTCTTGAGTACTTAAGAACCAACATTCGTCAAGTTATGGCTGAGATACCGCCCAATATGTGTCAAAAAGTAGTCGAAAATTACCTTAAAAGAATCAATGCTTGCAACACTTCGCGTGGTGGTCATTTAAATGACGTAGTGTTTCACACATAATGTCAACGTTCAAACTTTATAATAAAAAAGAAATATCATGAAAAAAAAATATTTTATATGTCTTTTATTCATGTTTACTTTTGAAACCGCAAAATGGATAACCCTTTAGGTTTGACCCAATAAAAAGTAAATTTAGAAAAGCCAAAGTGAAGGAAGTTTTAAAAAACAACATCATCTTAAAGCTTAAAAAAGTAAATTTTCTTACAAAAAGTACCTTATCTTAAAAGAAGTAATTTTTTTAATATAAATACCTTTTCTTAAAAAAGCAAATTTTCTCTAAAGAGTACCTTTTGTGTGAAACAAAATAACTTTTCTTGAGATAAGTACTTACTCTTAAAAATGTACGTATTCTTGAAAAAGGGACCAATTCTAAACAAAAATTTGTAAAAAAAAATTCTCTTCAAAAAAAATATCTTCTCTTCAAAAAAAAAAATTTCTTACAAAAATGCATTTTCTTAAAAGTACAGTTTGTTAAAAATAAAATAATACCTTTTCTTTTCTTGATATAAGCAGCTTCTGTGAAAATAAGTACATTTTCTTAAAAAAATGTACTTTTCCTAAAAAGAGTACCACTTCTTTAAAAAGTACCTGCTCTTAAGAAAAGTACTTCTTTGTAAACAAATTCATACTCTTATGGTTTTTCCTTACAGAAAGTACTTCTTATTAAAAATAGTACCTTTTCTTAAAAAAACCTTAGATTTTAAGAAAAGAAGTAACTCTCTTTAAAAAAGGACCATTTCGGGAAAATATGATACATCTTCTTATAAAAAATTCTATTTGCTTAAAGATTCATTGAAATTATCGTATTTTTCAACGGGCGCCCTAGACGTGTTGGAATTGCTTGTTTTGTTTTGAATCTGCTGCTCTGTTGTATCTCCTTTCTTTGTTGTCTCTCACGTTTTTGTCTTCAGAATGTTTCACGAATGGTACACGAACACTATACTTATATACAAATCTAGTTTATGCAAGGCAAGCGTGTATTAAATACTTATGTTTTTTTATCATATTTCGAAAATGGTCCGCCATTCCGAAATTTCCAGTAAAGGCTCGGGCAGTAAAAGGGATTCACGTTGTGGCCCTCTCCAGTTTCTTTCCTCAAAAACGTTTCTCACTTTGGTAGTACACATAAATGTGTGCGAAACACATACACCAAAAATGGGTCGTATCGCAAGCAGACGTAACCTCTCTAGGAGTCTTTGAGAGAAAAATACTCCGAAAAATTTATGGCCCTATAGTGCAGAACGGCGAGTATTGGCGACGTATGAACCATGCGATGTATGAGCTATATATCGACATTGACATAGATAAGCGGATGATCAAAATATCGCAATTGCGATTTCGATGTCAGTAGAATGGATGAAGACGAACCAACACGAACGGTGTTCGAAACCGAATTCGAAGGAAGGCGGAAAAAAGGACGACCTTGACTGCTCTGGAGGGACCACGTTGACAAATACCTGCGTACACTTGCTATTACCAACTGGAGAAATATAGCAAAAGATCGAACTGGTTGACGAAAAATATTATCTTCGCTTTGTAAGGTCCCTGACCCCCCGGGATTGTTCGAGACCGAATAAGTAAGTACGTAAGTCTAGTAATATTGTGTTCTGTAATCTGCTTCCATTTTGTTATTTCTCAAATTGTTGGGAAAGGGATAAAAATCAAATTTCCTGAACTGCAACTCCCAAACTCTAGTTACGACCCCACACCCCTGGTAGTGATTGAGATTTAATCAATAGGAAGACATAGTCGTCACCGTTTGAGTTTTTGGGGCCTCTGAAAGATTAAAGAAGACCAACTGTTTCCGTCAACAATTTGGTTCCGTAATGAGGCCCATTCCTGCCTAATCTCGACGCCATTCGGTGCCAACAAGATAGCGCTACCTGTTACACAGCCCGTGAAACCATGTCACTGTTAGGAGACCAATTCTGCGGAAAGTTCACGCTTCGGACCGGTGAATTGACCACATTTTGATATCACAACTCTAGACTTGATCCAATCCAGTCCTTTTTCAAGTCAAAGTCTACTTGGATAAGCCAGCTAAAGTTGGGCAGTTGGAAGCCAACATATCTTGCGTTATACGCTAGTCAACATGTTCAAATAAATAATGCCAAAATTCAATTCAACCAATTTGACATGGAGTTCCACAGGGCAGTGTGTTAGGACCATTGTTGTTTTAATTGTATCTGAATGACATAGCAAATTTAGAGCTTGATGGAAAATTGTTTATGTATGCCGATGACTTGTGTGTCTTCTATCCATACAAAATATGCCAGAATAAATAAACTATTGCTAAATTCAAATAAAACAAAATTCATAAAATTTAGACCACAGCCACATCGGTATGAGAACAACAGCTCGATTTTCGTAAATGGTCAGGAAGTTAATGAAGTTTCCACTGTTACGTACTTGGGGATAAATTTTCAGTGCAACCTATCTTGGAAGGGACATATAAATCGAGAATTGCACCAGCGCTTGGGATAATATACAAACTAAAAAATAAGTTAGATGAATACACGAAATATATTATATTTGTATCACTTATTCAAAGTCATTTAAATTATCTTCCTCTTGTGTATGGTTACAAAAAAAACTCGGATTTGAAATCCTTACAAATAATGCAGAATAAAGCATGAAAAGCAGTCTACAATTTACCTCTGTCTTTATATACTAACTTCGCAAAAAAAGTTTTATCCTGTACATGGACTGTACAAAAGCCAATTATTAATCTATGTTTATAAAATCATAAATAATATTGGGCTACATACCATTAGTATTCGCAGAAATAGTCACACATTCTGCACTAGAGTAGTACATTAGTATTAGAATTCTGTACGTGGTAGTAAAAAGGTGTCGGTTGGAAATGACGAAACAACGGGTGGAATACATGGGCTGTGTTGAATTTAATAATTTACCGCACTTTATAAAGGATTCGCCATCGATTGGTGTATTTAAGAAAAGGTTAAAAGAACAATTATTGCAAAATATGGAACTGCTTCTCGTATGATGTTATATATTTGTTTGAATAACGTACATATGTATATACGTATATCTTCAATTTTTATTTTGTTCTTTTTTTATTATTCTGTTTTCCTCTCACATTTTATAAGTAATGTTAATTCAAATATTTTTGTACAATTGTTGCCAGCTAGCCTCAATAATGCCCTAGTGGCGCTGAAGCATTAGAAATACTGATTGTAAGCTTTATAACGTGATAATAAAACAAAAAAAAATAAAAAAAAATGTTCGAAGCTGTCATCGAAACTAGGAATCTCAAAATGGGACATGTTAGCCGCTGTTAGGCCCAACATTTGAAACAAATAATGCTTATAAAGTAAATATAAACAATCTGTAGTAGTCAGGGTTGGTATTGGCTCGTTCGCGAGCCGGGAGTCCGATCTATCGGAGCCACGGGCCGTTAGTTGCAATTTCGGCTCCCGATAATCGACATTTTGAAGTTTGGCTCTCGGCCAACAAGCCGACAGCAGGGGCTCCAAACCAGGTCAAACTAAATATATTGAATACTTAAAAATAGAAAGAAATAAGCGAAAATTTAAAAAAATATATCCCATAAATATAAAAATTAGATAAATTTAATAATTCTTATTTTTATTTCGCTGTTTCCAAAAAGGCCAAAATAAAACTACCAACTATTAATTTTCTCTACGTTTCACATCTTGGAGATATGATTTTAAATTTTCCGATTATTTATATGCGTTTAAAAACTGTCAATATTTTTAGTTTGAATTGGCTTGCGGGAGGCCGCTCATGCGCCGGTAGGTAAAGTTGAACCTGGTGACTATCGGATCGCCAGACGTGAACTAAAGTCCTTATCCTTATTAAAATCTAGGTATCAGCTCGCAAGACGGGAGCCAAAGTTGAATGTGGCGGCTTTCGGCTCACGGGCCGGCTCCATATTTTGGCTCCCGGCTCGTGACCCGAAATCGAGATTTTAGCCCACGTGCAGCTTGATCGCGTGCTAATATGAACCCAGGTAATAAGAAGGACATCCCAAATAAAATTTAATTCTTTATTTACATAGTGCAACAGTGGTTCTGCAAATCAAGCATCACTATGACGGTTCGTTAGTGTATCCAAAATGATGACGATGGCATTCGTTGGACGCCCGGACGCGCTCCCCCTCCGCCTTTTGTTATCTTATGGTCTTTCGTTTGTCATAACTCGAAAACGGCTGTGCCGACTTAGCTGAAATAAATTACGAAAAATTAAGAATTACTATTCCTTTAAACTCTATATTACTCTCTATATTACTAACAGTTTCGCAGATATAAATGAATTTATGAAGAAAGCAAATAATTTTTTGCCTAAAAAATTTAAATTTTTAGTTTTTAAAAATCATTATAAATCCAAAACGGCTCAAGGCTTATTACTTTCGGGTAAACCTACATAACTTATGAACAAAATGAGACAAAAGCGTTCATCGATTTTCATGGTTTAGAGAGAACTTCTCATAAACAGTGCGCATTCTAGTTTTACGCTCACTGATTGGGACCTACAGTTTTCCACCGGTTCCGAACGGTATTTTGAGAAGCTTTTTCATGGCTAAATACTCGATAGTGTCGCCGTCACTAAGCGATATGAAAGCCGTCGAAAGAAATTTAAGGTGGTCAGAGCAGGGATCGAACCAACATTCTCATGCACAAGAGCCTCGTTATTCACATCTTTCCTGTGTTTGTCTGTTTGGAGACTTTAAACACGACTGTATTAGTATGAGGTATTAGTATGGACTCTCACTTCGAAGAACTACTTTCGGGTTTTATAACCGAATATTGTGGTAAATTGACGTTGCGAAATTTTCGAGTTCTCAAGCTATCAAACATACAGTTTACAATACAAAAATTAGCTGTTTAGGGCAATGAAATCCCGAAAACTGCGAAATCATGGTATACCTGAATATGAGCTAATTTGAGCTGAAAATACAAGCAATGGTGATTTGAATTTCGGAGGTCAATATGTACATAGTACATAGTTCATATTGTTTAATCCCAGTTGAGTAAACATATATAGGTCCTATATTTATTTACACAGAATATAACAATATTACATTTTAAAGTTTATATAAAAAGTTCACAAAGTACACAGGGCGCCAACGAATTCTCTCCATTGAATTCTGTAGCTGGCAAGTGATTTAATTTGGTTCCATGATAGTCGAGTTTGTTTGTAATATTTTTCCAGGCACCGTTTCCATGTAGTGATGTTAAATAAATAAAAGTGTAAACACCGTTGACAAGATGCTGGATGCTGGAGAGTTTTGTTTACCGACAAGGATGCTCGATTCCATGTCTATGCCATCGCCTTGCACACATACACAATGTGTATGTATCCGTGTAACATTACAAGCAGCGAATACACTTTAAAATATATTATAATTTCAAAACTAGAAATTCCACTCAAAACTAAATTCAGTCCTTTCAAATACTTATTCCTTCTCGTTCAAACAAAGCCATACATACAGTAGCATCCTTAAGTCATCTGGAAATTTTGAAATCTTATGAAAGCCATAAATAACAAAACACCAAAATATTTTTGCAAAACATTTTTCAAACATAATTCATATTAAATGACAGATACTAACACAAATACATGGCAATACTCTTACACAGAGATTTAAGGACATGTATACAGATCACAAACACTCACACATGTTATACATACATACATTGATTGTATATCCGATAGAAGAAAACACACACAAAGAAAGATGACATTATGGCAGAAAGATGTATAAGACAGGATGACAACTTAACAATGATGTATAATAATAGTTTTCAAAAAACATAATTCTCTCGTACACTCACACACATAGACATATACACACACCTACATGTACCCTTACGCGCCGTGACAATAAGGATATTCAAGTGACATATGCAAGTCAGAGAGTGTGTATGTCATATGTCATGTGTAAATGTAGTAAAACATTTTAACTTTCTATTCTGTCTTCTGGTTTGTTTTCTTTTTTTCCTTTCTTTCAAAAAATCCATTTGTAAAAACCACAACAACACTGACATTTGATATGTTTTGCAACAACCACATTGGCACAAATATAGGATCCCATGAGCAAAAGTATGAAAAAATCAAACTTCAATTTCCTAACAACAGCAAGAAAAAATTGAATATCCCCAGCAATGAATATTGAAAGTGATGATGTATTAGTACGAGTATGGTAACATGAATAGGAGGAGAATGTGTATCGAAGAATATTCATATGCATACTTGTATGTACACACATACATATGTGCATATTGGTATGCGTGTGTGCCTTGTCGGTATGTGTACTTTGATATCATAAATAAAATATTGACAGCTTATGTCACTCAAAAGTACATAATAAGGCAACATTGTTTAAGTCTTGTCACAACATAACAATGTTATATCCATTGTCATTCGATGTTGTTAACTTTCTGTAATGTCATGTCAATGGTGGTGGTTGGTATGGAATGGAATGGAATAACATGGGGGGGGGGGGGGTAATATGTGCAAAACTTAGCATTGTAAATGTATCATCTAGCAAGTGGTAGTGAAACGAGGAACTTATGTTCAGGGAAGCACAAGACAACTATCATAATTTATTTGACTTCCATTGGACATTTACATCCCGTTTTGATAACAGATACAACATATGGGGCATACTACTGACTGTGGAGGTGGAAAGTTTCTGATAGCCACTCACTTAGTAGTGGCGAGAAAAGATTCATAGAGCAGTCCAAGCAGCTCACTACTTTCGGTGTTAGACTAAGTATGTTCCGGACAATGGCTTTATCGAATACCTCAATTAGCTACCTATAGTGAGAAGACAAAACGAATGAATAGCCTGATTGGTTATGCGATCACTGATGCGCCTCAGGTTAAATTGATGACCCATGTCATTGAAGCTCTTGGTACTAACGTCCACATTCTTTTGTCCTTTGAAGGTGGATGAGCCAATACCACTGGCCAATGACGGATAAAAAATAATGAAACAAAAACACAGTTTCAACACACTGCATTCTGGTCAGCGTCTGATCCGTAATGGGCGGCTGAAAGATAATAATCCTGGCAATAGGTAAACTGCAAAACGACGGTGAGCTGGGCTTGCCTTCCATCACTGTTATATTAGCAATGAAAATACACATTCAAAGAGGGAAACATCAAACCGCCTATTTGTTGACGACCCCCGCAAACATTATATGGACATTATATGATATGGAACCGGATATGCTTCTAAGTGCAAAATACTAGAATACTATACAGATCCAGTGGCTCTTCCCAAGGGTGCCATTAACCTTGAGAATTATAAGGCCGATATTACTGCTATCCAGGAGATGCGATTGACAATGGACAACGAAGAACTGCGACATATACTACAGCTGTCATGAGAAAAACATGGGACATGGGACTGTCCGTGGAGGTGGAAAGTTTCTGATTGCCATTCACTTGGGAGTGGCCAGAAATGATTCCTTCATTGGGCAGTCCAAGCAGCTCACTACTTCCACGCAGTATGTCCTGGGCAATGGCTTTTCGGAAACCTCCGTTAGCTAGCTAGAGTGAGAAGGCGAAACAAATGAGCATCAAATCAGGTATAGTAGGTGACTGATGTCACTGAAGCTCATCAAACAATCGGGCATATTCTTTTGTCCTTAGAAGGCGGATGAGCCAAACATACGGGCCAACGGCGGATAGAAACTAAAAGAAGAAAATCCAGGTTCAACATATCGCATCCTGGTCAGCGTCTGATCCATAATGGGCGGCTGCAATCAAATATCCTGGCAGTAGGTAAAATGCAAAAACCCGGTGGGCTGGGTTTGCCTCCCGCCACCGTTTATAATGGCAGTGAAAATACAAAAACGAAACAGAAAACATAAACAACCCCTATTTGTTGACGACCCCCGCAAACGTTATAAGGACCACGATTTACGGATATGCACTTGGAATGTAAGAACTCTATATAGATCCGGTGCAAGTATCCAACTGGCAGATGTCCTCGAAAGTTATAAGGCTGACATTACCGCTATCCAGGAAATGCGATGGACAGGACATGGCTGCACAAGAAAAAGAAACTGCGATATATACTACAGTTGCCATGAAAAAAAACATGAATTTGGTTGTGGATTTGTAGTTGGCAAAAGACTGCGACATCTAGTCTCTAGGTTCAATCCTGTGAGTGAACGAATAGCCACAATCCGCATAAAAGCGAAATATTTTTATATTTCCCTAATTTGTGTGCATGCCCCGACAGAAGAGAAAGATGATGATGCCAAAGACATATTCTATGAGCTCCTAGAGGAAACGTATGACCGCTGCCCTGGCCATGACATTAAGATTGTACTAGGAGATTTTAATGCCAAAGTAGGAAGGGAGAATGTGTTTAATCCAACTATTGGCAATTTCAGTCTTCATGCTGACAGTTCCGACAACGGTATGAGACTGATTGACTTTGCCGCGGCAAAAAACATGGTCATCAGTGGCACAAGATTCCAGCATAAAGACATCCACAAGGCTACTTGGGTATCCCCTGATCAAAGAACTAGGAACCAAATTGATCACGTGGTAATTGATGGAAGGCACTCATCCAGTGTAATGGACGTACGAGTGATCAGAGGAGCTAACATCGATTCTGATCACTACCTGGTAGCAGCAAAGGTTCGCACAAGATTAAGTAGAGCGAAAATCGTACGAAACCAGACGCAGAGGAAGCTGGACATCGGAAAGCTGCAATTACCAGAGGTAGCCACAGCCTACTCAAGGAAGCTCTCGCAACTTTTGGCACAGAACCCACCCCCTCCCGATGACGATCCTGATGCGCAGTGGAAACCCATTTCCGACTCTATAAAAACTGCCGCAACAACCGTACTTGGTTTCGAAAAACCGCTTCGCAACAAACCGTGGTACGATGAAGAGTGTCGCATAGCAAATGACGAAAAGAACGCTGCACGTATGGTAATGCTTCAGTCAATTGCAACGCGAGCTGCAACTGAGAGGTATAGGGAGAAGAGAAAGGAGGTAAACCGTCTCTTTAGGCGTAAGAAACGGCAGTGGAGAAAACGCGAGAGTGAGAAAATTGAGACATACAGAAGGAAGAACGAAGCCCGAAAATTCTACCAAAAAGTTAAAAACGGAACTAATGGACATGGTTCAGGGCCCCCCTTCTGTAAAGACAAAGACGGAAATCTCGTCGCAGATGTGCAGAGCATGTTGGGAATATGGAGAGAGCATTTCTCCGCGCTACTAGTACCTGAGATATCCGATGACGATGGGACAATCGATCACAATATGGACGACGACGTCGATTGCCCCCCTCCTAACCAAGACGAGGTCAGAACAGCTATTGCCCGGCTTAAGAACAACAAAGCCGCAGGAGCCGATGGATTACCGGCGGAGCTGTTTAAGGCTGGCGGCGATGAGCTGATAAGGTGCATGCATCAGCTCATTAGCAAAATTTGGTTAGATGAATGCATGCCCGGCGATTGGAGTCTCAGTGTACTATGTCCCATATTTAAAAAAGGTGACCCGAGTATTTGTGCCAACTACCGTGGAATAAGCCTTTTATCCATAGCATATAAGGTTCTATCAAGTATAATGTGCGAAAGACTAAAACCAATTATCGCTGACCTGATTGGACCATACCAGTGTGGCTTTAGGCCTGGAAAATCGACAACTGACCAGATTTTCACGCTACGCCAAATCCTGGAGAAGACACACGAAAAACAAATCGACACCTATCATCTATTTATCGATTATAAAGCAGCCTTCGATAGTCCGATACGGGAGAAACTCTATGAAGCAATGTCTGAGCTTGGTATTCCTGCAAAACTCATACGCCTTTGCAGGATGACCTTGACGAACACCAAATCCGCAGTGAAAGTTGGTAAGGATCTTACCGAACCTTTCGAAACTAAGCGAGGCCTCAGGCAAGGCGACACCCTATCGTGCGATCTCTTTAACATCTTAATGGAGATCATTATGAGAAAAGCTGCAGTCAATATGAATAAAACCATCAGCAGCAAAAGTCACATGCTGCTCGCGTATGCTGATGATATAGATATCATTGGGCGCACAATTAGAGAAGTTACTGCGGTTTTTTCGAGAATTGAGAAGGAGTCAGCAAAAGTGGGTCTGACGGTGAATGAGGACAAGACAAAATTAATGGTTTCAACGAACAGGGCCTCCACGCGATTAGACCAAAGCGTGAACGTTGATAACCGTTATAACTTCGAGGTAGTGGACGAATTTATATACCTCGGATCTGCCGTGAACAAAAACAACAACGTCAGCCTTGAGATCAAACGGAGAATTGTGCTTGCGAATAGATGTTATTTTGGGCTAAGCAAGCACTTTAGAGATAAAGCCCTCTCTCGAGTAACAAAAGTCCAGCTGTACCAGACTCTCATTCAACCTGTCTTGCTTTATGGCGCAGAATCCTGGGTCCTATCGCAAGCAGACGAAACATCTGTAGGAGTCTTCGAGAGAAAAATACTCCGAAAAATTTATGGCCCTATAGTGCACAACGGCGAGTATCGGCGACGCATGAATCATGAGCTGTATGAGCTTTATCCTGACATTGACATAGTTAAGCGGATCAAGATAACGCGATTGCGCTGGCTAGGCCATGTCAGTAGAATGGATGAAGATGAACCAGCGCGAAGACTTTTCGAAACCGAACTCGAAGGAAGACGAAAAATAGGAAGACCAAGACTCCGCTGGAGGGATCAGGTTGACGAATCCCTGCGTACACTTGGTATTGCCAACTGGAGAGATAAAGCAAAAGATCGAACTGGTTGGCGAAATATGTTATCTTCGTTTTGTAAGGTCCCTGACCCCCTGGGGTTGTCCGAGACCGGATAAGTAAGTAAGTAAGTCATGAGAAAAAGCATGAATTTTGTTGTGGATTTGAAGTTGGCAAAATACTGCGACATCTGGTCTCAATGTTCAACCCAGTGAGTCAACGTGTAGCCACCATCCGCATAAAAGCAAAATACTTTACCAAATCGTTACTTTCGGTACATGCCCCGATGGAAGAAACAGACGATGACACCAAGGACATGTTCGATAAGCGCCTACAGAAACATGCAAACCCTGCCCTGTCAATGACTTTAAAATTGTTGTATGTGGTTTTAATGCTAAAATCGCCTGAGAAAGTGTCTTTGAACTAACCATCGGCAAATTCAGTCTACACGCCATCAATTCCGGTAACGGACTGACACTGTTAGATTTTGCAGTGGCGAAAAAAATTGTTCTCAATAATACGAGCCTCCTGCATGCATCAGCTCATTATCAATATTTGGTTAAATGAATGCATGCCGGCGATTGGAGACTCAGTGTTCTATGTCCCATATTTAAAAAAGGTGATCCGAGTCTCTGTGCCAACTACCGTGGAATAAGCCTTTTCAAAACTCAAAACTTCAAAACTTTATCCATATCCATAGGATATAAGGTTTTATCAGGTATAATGTGCGAAAGACTAAACCCAATTATCGCTGACCTGATTGACCATACCAGTGTGGCTTTAGGGCTGGAAAATTGACAACCGACCAGATCTTCACACTACTCCAAATCCTGGAGAAGCCGCACGAAGAACAAATCGACACCTATCATCTATTTGTCGATTATAAGGCGGCCTTCGATAGCCCGATAGGGGGGAAACTCTACGAAGCAATGTCTGAGCTTGGTATTCCTGCAGAACTCATACACCTTTGCAGGATGACCCTGACGAACACCAAATCCGCAGTGAAAGTTGGTAAGGATCTTACCGAACCTTTAGAAACTAAGCGTGGCCTCAGGCAAGGTGACACCCTATCATGCGATCTCTTTAACATCTTAATGGGATTATTCTGAGAAAAGCTGCTGTCAATATGAATAAAACCATCAGCAACAAAAGTCATGGTTTTATTCATATTGGCAAGGTGACACCCTATCATGCGATCTCTTTAACATCTTATAGGGATTATTCTGAGAAAAGCTGCTGTCAATATGAATAAAACCATCAGCAACAAAAGTCACATGGTGCTCGCGTATGCTGATGATATAGATATCATTGGAAGTTACTGTGGTGTTTTCGAGAATTGAGAAGGTGTCAGGAAAAGTGGGTTTGACGGTAAATGAGGACAAGACAAAATTAATGGTTTCAACGAGCAGGTCCTCCACGCGATTATACCAAAGTGAACGTTGATAACCGTTATAATTTCGAGGTGGTGGACGAATTTATATACCTCGGATCTGTCGTAAACAAAAACAACAACGTCAGCCTTGAGATCAAGCGGAGAATTATGCTTGCGAATAAATGCTATTTTGGGCTAGACAAGCAGTTTAGAGATAAAGACACCTCTAGAGTAACAAAAGTCAAACTATTCCAGACTCTCATACAACCTGTCTTGGTTTATGGCGCAGAATCCTGCGTCTTATCGCAAGCAGACGAAACATCTGTATGAGTCTTCGAGAGAAAAAATACTCTGAAAAATTTATGGCCATATAGTGCACAACGGCGAGTATCGGCGACGCATGAATCATGGGCCGACATTGGCATAGTTAAGCGGATCAAAATAACGCGATTGCGCTGGCTAGGGCATGTCAGTAGAATGGACGAAGACGAACCAGCACGAAGGGTTTTCGAAACAGAACTCGAAGGAAGAAGAAAGATAGGAAGACCAAGACTCCGCTGGAGGGATCAGGTTGACGAATCCCTGCGTACACTTGATATTGCCAACTGGAGAGAACTGGTTGGCGAAATATGTTATCTTCGTTTGGCCCCTGACCCCTCGGGGTTGTTCGTGACCGGATAAGTAAGTAAGTAAGTAATACGAGCCTCTACCATAAAGACATCCACTAGGCTACTTCGATATCCTTTGATCAAATTACGAAAAACCAAATTGACCACTTGGTAATTGACGGAAGGCACTCTCCTAGTGTTATGATCAAACGTGTGATTCGAGGAGCTAATATCGATTCGGATCACTATCCGGTTGCAGCAAAGGTTCGCACAAGTTTAAACAATTGGTTTCCCATTACATCCCATGAAGGGATTGGGGAGAACTTTTCACAACCAGTGAACTGTGCGCTTTCTAGTTTTACACTCACTGATTGGGACCTACAGTTTCATACCGGTTCCGAACGGTTTGTTGAGAAGCTCTTACATGGCTCACTACTCGACAGTGTCACCATCTCTAAACGAGGTGACCATCGAATGAAATGTGCGGTGGTCAGATCAGGGATCGACCACCTTGAACATGTTCTCACACACTAACCATCGTCGCTCAAAGTTAAGCAGATTGAAATTCGTACGAAACCAGACATATATAAAGCTGGAGATCGGAAACTGCAACTACCAGAGTTAGCAATGGCCTATGCAGAGAAGCAGACTCAGATATTGGCACAGAACGCACCCTGCATCATGATGTTGAAGGGCAGTGGAAGTACATTTCTTAATCTTGTCGCAGATATGTTGGGAATATTGAAATTCTCTGCTTTCCTTGTCCCAGAAGATGTCAATATAGATGTTGAGCAAATACAGGACGGTAGCGTCGACTGCCCCCTTCCAAGACAAAGCCAAGTTAGAACTCCGTTTTCCAGGCTTAAAACAAAGCCGCTGGTGATTATGGACTACCTGCCGAGATGTTTAAGGCTGCCGGCTATAAGTTGGAAAGCTGTATGCATCAGTTCATATACAAAATCTGGCTATAGAATTGCATGCCCGTCGATTGGAAACTTAACGTACTAAATATATAGTGTTTTCAAAAAAGGTAACTCCAGTATATGTAAAAACTTTCGTGGAATAAACCTTTTATACATCGCATACAAGATCGCAATGACACACAACGTAAATACGGAGTCGCCCTTCTTCTTTCTTCTAGAAATGCTATAATATAGGATCGCAATTCGAAATTCCGCAGAATTTCTCTGGTATATAGGCAGAGGCATCCACTGAGCCTGATGAGGAAAATTTGGGTTTGAAACTCTAAAACATAACAATGGGCAGTTTATCGGCGGAACGAAAATTCCTCAGAAAAAATTTACATAACTCTACACGCTGAAAAAAACGGCCTCTGTAGTATATTCACCCAAAACATATTCTGCAGGATCCATGTATTGTTTGGAACACACTTCAAACATTTATATGTTTGCAAATCTAAAACAAAGGTGTATTTAAATGCAAACATTAGCATGTTTACTGACAAATATGTGTGCTTTTACGTGGAAACATATGCGTGCTTCATCCCAAACATCCATATACTTACGTGGAAGCATTCGAGTGTTTCACCTAAGCCTCCATATACTAACCTGGAACCGTATGTGTATTTTCTCCGAAACATACACATATTTAGAAATAAATTATTATTTCTTTCTTTATTTATTATAATTAATTTTATCAATATACTATATCCACATTTACTTATATCGACAATTAATGCAAAAAATTAAAAAATTTAAATGATTTTTACATTTACTTGCATTGAATGCATTATTTGTTTTGTTTTGAATCTTTTGCTCTGTCGTTTCTCCTTCCTTTGTTGTCTCTCACAATTTTGTTTTCATTATTTGTTTTGTTTTGAATCTTTTGCTCTGTCGTTTCTCCTTCCTTTGTTGTCTCTCACATTTTTGTTTTCAGAAGGTTTCAACTACGCCTTGGTTATCACTATGCGTTGGTACACAAACAATTTACTTACATACAAATCTAGTTCATGCAAGACAAGCGTGTAGTAGATACTTGTGTTTTTTTTATTATATTTCACAAATTGCCCGCCATTCCGATTTTTTCAGTGGAGGCTCGGGCAGAAAAAGGGGTTCACGTTATTCCCCGTTCCAGTTTCTTTCCTCAAACATAGATATATGCAAAACACATATACAAAAACCAAAGCAACATCACAAACCATTTAACCGTCCGAGCGCTTGTTTATTCATTTTTCACTGATCAAGCGCTTTTGATATCTTTTGTCCGATGAACCAAAAACATGTTATATTTCCACCCAAACAACAAAAAAACGACAGATTTTTCAGCGTGTACATCAGAATCACCTGATGGTCAAACATTCCATCAAATCGATCATATACTTGTCAGCAAGATGTTTTTGGGCTCCCAGCTGGATCTCAAATTTAGCCGTACGAAACTGCGACAGAGGTACTTGGTGAGAAAAGATTTGAAAATAAACCTTGGATTGCCCTGGCAGAAAAACGCTTCGTTACATGGATGAAACGTTTCCGTTAATGTATTTACGTTGCTACAATGAAAATCTCGTATATCCGACAATGTGGTTGTCGCTGCAACAAAAAATTTCATTTACGTGATTTCTTTGACAATTTTTCGTTTCGTTGCAGCAGCAACTTATTTTTCGTTCCAGCTTCAATTTTATTTAATTTGAATTTTGTGGAAAAAACAATTATAAATTTAAAAAAAAGTAAGAGTATGAGATTTTAGCTGTTTATGTTTGGTTTATCTCTTATTTTTATAGCTTAATTTTATTGTTTATTTATTTTAGAGGTTTGCCAACATTTATAGTTGATGAAACAATTTCGTTACTGCAATAAATCAGTTGTTAATGCAACGAAACTAATTTTATGAAGATCAAGAGAGAAAAGCAGTCCACAAAATGTGAGAGCGTAAAAAAGAGGCCAGCAGGAGAAAATGGTGAGCATCAGTGGTGGGTAACGTACAGATATTAAATTAGTTCCTTTGCTGGTTGTGACCAGAATATTGCCACTGTTTCTGAATATATCGCGGAAGGTCTGTCAACGTCGTCCAGACTATGTTCCACGCAATTGGGCATTACACTACACCACCTTTTAGATTTTTGTCAACACTTATAGTTAATGAAACAATTTCGTTACTGCAATGAATCAGTTGATAATGCAACGAAACTAATTTTGTGAAGATCAAGAGAGAAAAGTAGTCAACAAATTGAGAGCGAAAAAAAGAGGCCAGCAAGAAAAAATGGTGAGCATCACTGGTGGGTAACGTACAGATATTAAATTAGTTTCTTTGCTGGTTGCGTCCAGAATATCACCATTGTGGCTGAATATGTCGCGGCAGGTCTGTCAATTTCAACCAGACGATGTCTCACGCAATTGGGCATTACATCTTAGTGTCTGTGGCGCATTTTTAAAAAACTTTAAGATGATCCCTTACAAAGTTCTGACAGCCCATAAGCTACTGTCTGCCGACCGTTAGTCGCCTCAAAATTACGTTCACTCTCTCCTGAACCTCAACGACGCCATGAACGATATCGGTAAAAAATTATAAGGAGGGACGATATTCGTGCTTCTGGAGCACAGAGAATCTACGTATCATTCATGAAGAACTATTGAAATATTTGGTTTCCCATTATATTCTTGAAGGGATTAGGGATAGCTTCTCAAAACCAGTCAGATGTACGCTTTCTCGTTTTACACTCACTGATTGGGGTCTACAGTTTACACTGGTTCCGAACCGTCTTTAGAGAATCTTTTTCATGGCTAAGTGCTCAATAGTTTCGCCATCACTAAGCGAGATGATCGTCGTCGAAAGAAATGTCTCATGTCCCTCATATACAAGGACCGCGGGCTCAAACATAGCATCACCAATGGCCACCACAAAGGGCTACTGCATGGATGACGCTTACTGTGATTACTGTGACTGGTGGCTGATAAAACACCATTAACAACGAGTTTTATTATCACAAATTTATGAATTGGGACTGGAAGACTTGTGTATTCAACAGGATGTTGCAACTACATATACTTTGGGGTTTTTCGAAGACATAGGTCTATGTAAATATGCCCCAGACCCCTGAAGATCTCAATGAGAATATCCGACCAGAGTGCGACAACTTATCGCCCGAAGTAGTCGCCAGATCGATTCAAAGTGCGGTAAAACTAGCTCAAGACCATTCAATATCTCTATTCAAAGAGATAGAGTCCTTACGAAGAAGTTTCTGCAAAATGAATCTTGATGACTTCTGGCAAACCGTATAGCTATTTCAGATCATCAGTAGGTGTTTGGAATGATACTATTGGAAAATTAATCAACCTAAATGCAATTAGAATAAATGTATATCGAACTGGTTGGCGAAATATGGTATCTCCGTTTTGTAAGATCCCTGACCCCTCGGAGTTGTTCGAGACCGGATAAGTAAGTAAGTAAATGCAATTGCATTGAGAATTATATGCTCTGCAAATTATCGAAAAATACCGCCAGCATAAAAATACTAGCCATTCGTAACTTATTTTTACACGATCCATCGGCTCGCATCAGATATGATTCGTGTTACAGTAAATCTTACAGTACCCATTCAGCGATAGTCCAAGTCGGTTTCCTTGCTATAGATGGAGTTAAGACACAGCTAGATGAGATTTTGGGAAATATGTTATATAATAGCTGAAATACACACACGTTTCACATCGGTTATATAAGACTACTAAGCATGACCGTTTTGCAAGGATCAAAAATTTAAAAATTCAGCCTTTGTTCCTTCATAGGTATATCAGATTTTTTGAATTCTGTCATTACTCTCAAATTTACTATTTATAAAACAATCAGATTCAAAACGACGTCAATGTATGAAACATACCATTTCCACCGAAATATTTGCCATTCCTCGTACACCTGACATGATATTGTACAAATTGTCATTTTTATAACAAACCTGCCAACACAGAAAACCAAATAGCAAACATTTCCCCTTCTGCCCGGCAAGTCAGAGCGAGTCATCCATAGTGAAAAAGATGGAACTGAGTAGCACAGCGGTTATTTGGGAAGAGTGTCTGACATTTTTACCTTCTTGCCAAAATGAAAGTGTCATGCTGTGACATCGTTACACATGTGACCTGTAGTGCCATAGATACCGGATGTCCTAGTGAGTGTATATGAGTTTGGCTGAGGGTGTAAGGACGACATTCGATATGATACGAGTATGGGTGAATCCCATACATACATAGATAAATGTATGTATGCGAAAGTGATGTTTCTATGGTAGCCTATAACTGGGTGTTGGTAACTTATGGCATTTTCCATGTTGTTGTTGCATCTATTTATTATCTTCGTCATCCGAAGAGAAATTCAGACACCAGCAATAACAAGAGCAATGACATTTCAGAATTAAACACACACACACATGTATGCAAGTCATACCTAGAAAAGATGTCATTTTTAACAGACAATGACAGATGACTAAAGTGTCTATGTGTTGGTATATGTCATTTTATCAATGTTTGTGTCATTGCTAGGGTTACCATTCGGTTATGTATTTCAAAAAGGTTAACTTGAAGATAACCGGACAAGTATTGATAGCCTTCGGGTTAAAGGAATTTGAAAAACAATAATAATATATGATATGAAATTAAGTTGATATGTTTTTTCCTAGTTAACTATTAAATTGAACATTTTTTTCATGTAGGAGTTTATAAAAAACAGGTGTGGATAATACTCACTGGAGAAATAAAAACATCTAGGTTAGGCTAGAGTAGCAGCCTGAATGGCAGGCTCACTTAGACTTTGTAGCCTATTGTGATACCACAGGAACAAAAGTAAAAATATGATATTTTCCTAATCTCTCCCGTTGGACCAGTTTGACTGTTTTCACAAGCTCAAGTGTTGGCGGATGGTAACAACAGCCAGATTTGCCAACACCTCAAAGAAATGTGAGCTCAGTATCGAACTCCGGCTTCCGTAAAAGCTGCGCACAGACACAGAAGGTGTTCCATTGACTTCACCTCGTCGTCGTTACCACAGCGCCTGCAAAAGTCATTTCTCAAGACTTTCAATCTCTCTGCGTGCCATTCAATAACATGACAAACACGATAAGAGTGAGACGTCCGGTCCCGATAACGACTGCACGGCATTAGTGAGTTTCAAGATTTTTTGGGGCCACACCATCCTGGAATGTACGCAGTTCCCTACTAGTAACCACCTACCGTTATTTCTCAAGAGGAACTTGTAACTTGCTAGAGGCATGCTCACAGGTTCTAAATCCCCTGGAGTATGTTAGGTAGTCCCCAGTCGCATCTCTCATCCGCTTTCGTGTATCCCTGTGGGCTGGAACCCAAATAAGTTGAATATTAAACTGTCCAGCCATCTCATTAAGGGATATAGCGACAGTCAATGGGAGTTCACGAATTCATGAAGACAATTTCCAGGGACTAAATAGCAGCATGAATATCAGAGGAAATATTGACTTTGGCTACCCTCTAATAATAGCCACGATTTCTCCCTAGTAAACACTAGAGTGATCAGCCAATTCTTTCGCAATGCATAGCCGTAGTTCCACCAACGCTTACTTTATCGTCAAGTTTTGAAGTTCATGAACCTAGGTTGTCCGGAGATGCGAACATTCCTTTCTGAATTATCAGGTACTTCTTGTCAAAGAGCGGGGGGAGCGGAGCCATAGAGTAATCGACAAACATATCTGGAAGGTCAGGCATTGTATTGAGAATAACACTGTGTCCGAAGCACTAATGTCCCTAAGTTCCCTAAGTCTAATAGCAGTAGCCATGGCATGCTGCCTAACTGCAATGTCCAGTGGTATTAAATGTAATATGGCATTTTTTGTGCATCAGGGTGTTGCTCTCAAAGTACCAATCATACACATAACAATCATTCATTGAACTTTATTCAGTATCGCGGAGGAGCACCTGTTCTCTACACGTTTGTCAACAGACTTAGATAGATGGATTTTTCTCCAAACGACAACCTAAACCCTATAGCCCTTCGATGACCGTTTTACAGAAATATAATGTCACTGTAGATCTACTGATCCCACCCATAGTGTTTGGCTTGAAACTAAACGTTGGGTGAGTTCCAAAAGGTCAAAAGACATTGTAGTGATGGGGTTTAAATCATAGCTGTTAAATTTCCATTACGATTAGTAATCAATTAGATTTCTTTTTCGCGATTTGGACCTTGAATATGAAGTTTTTTTGATTTTATATGTTAACAATTTTTGTTCTTTATGACAAGACCTACAACTTTGCCTCAGAGAGTAAATCAAAATTTCGAACGGTTTGCAAGATATGAGTTTGAGAAAATGATCACTTTTTTGCAAAAATGACACCGAGGCCCCACTTCTTTGGGGGCCCATAAAAAAAAACCTGGAGGACTTTGGGCAAAACTGGGAGGCAGGGGGCTTTTTTTGCTCTTTTATCACGTAGTGGTGTCCGTATATGGTTATATTTTTTCGTGTTGCACTGTGTTATTTATTGAAATTACTATAATTTTATATTTCAACGCAACACAATACATACATATATAAATAATAAAAAATATATCGAGGGCTTAAAGATGTTTTTTAAATTATATTGTGAAAGGCCGATTGGCTCAATATCATCTTCGAAAAAGTTAATTCCTACACTGTAATCTTGGAACCATTGTCTGTAACGGTCAAAGCGATGTTTGAGTTAGTCAAATTAAACGAAGTGTTTGATTTTAGCAATCATCTGCGCAATATCCTCAGCATTGTGTACTTCAAAAATTTGTGTACTCCAAATTTTCCGCTAGCCAATGACACTTTTATCCAAGGAAGCTTCTCTGGTACCCAAATCAGATATCTGCTGTGATACAAAAATAGTTGGAAGACAATATGGTTTCTTTTATATTTTGTACCATGGTGGTGTATTTTCGCTCCAATTTTGTAGCCGCTGTTTGCTTGGTCATCACCTTCATACCTGTATTGTCAAAAAGGTCTACAAACGATATCTTTTCCAGAATGGAAGGGGGCAATGAATAGTCAATAATAGGGGGTAAAATTGTACTAGGAAACTCATTTTGCACTTTAACGCCCTAAGGGCTACTTGCATTATAGCTTTTATATTTTCTGAAAACTTCACTATGCTTGACTAGCAAATGTTTAATGAAATTGGAAGTCACTTCACCACCCCAATTTAGTAACTTGCAAGCTCAATTTTTCAACTTCTGTGTAAAATTATAACAATTTGTTTGTGTAAACTTTTTACAAAATTTTCTTCTATTTCCCAAATGACTTAGACTTCAAAATAATCAAAAAGAATCAAAAGTAATCTCTGAAAGTAGTGGGATTATTTTCTGATTACTTTTGATTATTTTATAATAATCGCAAGTAATCCTGATTGCTGTTTGGTTATTTGTAATTGTAATCAATTATAAGTCTTGAGAAACTGAATATAATCGTAATTTAATCATTACTGCACCTCTAAAAAAAATGTAATTTAATTAGTAATTATTACGATTACTTAATCATTACTTAACAGCTGTGGTTTAAATGCTGTTTCGATACAATGCAAACAAGTGTTTTGTTTACTTTGTAATAAAACACATTGCATATGTTTTACGTTTAATGGTAAAAAAAATAATATGGTGAACAATTTAATGGAATTACTGAAAGAAGCACCTCAAAATTACTTTTAAAATTTTACAAAAATATTCTAAAAGTCAAAGAACAAAACGCTTTATTGCTGAAAAAACAATGACAGAAAAAAAGTTGCGGAGACGTATGCCAAAATGTAAAGAATTTACTAAAATCGCCTTCACTTTGAAGGCGTGTTGTCAAAAGGAGCTGCTTCCATTCGAAAGTCTATAATATTTCACTGAATAAAATTAAAAAAAAGTTTCTTTAAATAATAATATAATACCACCAACAAAAATATTTCCTTACTCTTCCTCCGCTGTTGTTGTATTTGCACTTTATGTTTTATAAAAGTTAAATGTCTACAAAGCATCAACAAAATTAGTGATGCACAGTTTGCTTTTTGAATACGCACTGATTACTTTTATCATACGATGCATGACATTGTCAACGTTTACACGGTTGCGTTTAGGAATACATGACTTTGTTCAGTGGCATTGCAAATGACGTTTTGGAACTCACCCTTTCTGTCGAGAATCACCCCTAGATATCTTGCAATATGCTTATACAAATTTCTCTACCAACTAGAAACCACAGCTGTATTTACGCATACTTCGGATATCTGGTAAAGAATACGAGCTCGGATTTCTTCAGATTTATACTCAACCACTTTCTAAGGCCCTGGATCTTCTATTAGATCTTGCATTTCTTCTTGGAATTTCCATAAAAATCACACTCAGAGTAAAGAACTTTAAAACAATATTATTTTAAAAGAGGTTGTAACAACCGTAAATTTGGTTGCTGCCACCGAATTGCGGTTGACACAACCGAATTCCGGATGCCACAACCGAATTTATGTTCTAAAGACCAAATTTTGTCCTCGCAACTGAAATTCGATTGTAAACAACCTGGCTCCGTAATTGATTCAGTTGTGACAACAGAATTTCCAATTATATTCGTTCCATCAATGAAATGTTCTATAACCTCGTTTGCAACAACCACATTTGGTACCAATTAGGTTCCAATAAACAAGTATGGCTGCACTTGTTTGTAAAATCCGAATATGATATAAATTCGGTATCCACAACCGAATCTGGCATTTTGAGATTTTAGTAAAATTTCTAACTTGACATTAAATTGGTTGCAACCAGAGCTTGCAATAATTGGTCTCTATCGTGCTCTTGGTCAGAAAAAGCCATTTGTCCACTGACACGATGCGAAACCGTCCAGACAAAACCCTCAAACTTCGTTCTTCTTTGGCTTGCTCTTCGCTCAACCGATGAGCGGTTTTGTTCACTCGCTCGGCTCATGTGTTCACTCGAGACACTTTACTTCGTAAAAACTCGGCGAACGGTCTTTTGAGCATGCATGTGTGTAACGCGTGTGGATACCCTGCAGTTTTAAAAGTAGAAATTGACTTAAAATCGTTAGGTATTTAGCTAAAGAACAATTGACTAGTGAATCCATATGCAAGAGTTCGCCTTTTAACTCTCAAACTATTGATTTACTTCTTAGCTTTGTTCTTACTTCTTTGTGTCGATTCACATATGTATATTTGCTCTTGATGAAAGTGATTAATATTCTTGCTCTCATATTCCCGTAAACCATTTCAATGTTTTTTGCTCATTAACGATTTCATTAGATAAAAGTTTTGCTACGATGGATATGTTCATGCCTACTTGTTGATCGTCATTTCTACAACATCAAATTTTTTTGGGAATGCAAAAAAAAGCTGTACCGTTATTCCAAAGAAGATAAACAAGAAAAAAATTGTTGGCTTGACTATTAGTTTTTTGTGTTGGCGTCAGTTGCAATTGGAAGTTCGTGGTTAGTGAATGTGAAATTTGAAGCAAATAAATAAATATATGATAATATAATAAAGTCTCAAGCAACTGGAAAATGTTTACTCCGTATTAATAGGTAATATAAATTTCAAATAATATAATATATTTTGTTTTCAGATTATTTTATAACTTACTTTATAACATTACTTTATAACATACCAATAAACACGAAATTCCCTGGGCTTTTATGTTTCAAAGAAAAGACATAAAAAAATTACAGCAAACAGTTGTCCGAGGCCTTCGGCCACGGACTGTCCCTGCAGGCTGTGTCAGAGACACGGCCATTAAGTTTAACGTAGAATACGCCATCCGATAAGACAAAAAACATATATTATTTATCATTTATTGTTATATATGTTTTCTGTCTTATCGGATGGTGTATTCTAAGTTAAACTTAATGGCCGTGTCTCTGACACAGCCCGCAGGGACAGTCCGTGGCCGAAGGCCTCGGACAACTGTCTGCTGTAATTTTTATATTTACCAACGGCATTTGATTCAAGTCCGTTTAAAAAAAAAATATTATGTTCAATTTTTTTAAACTTAATTTAATTCATGTATTTTAATTAATATTTTTATTGAAATAAGTTCTGCGAATGTTGAGAGGGCCGCCCTAATATTAAAAAAGGTTTACCTTATCGAGTCTTCGCATTAGCATTCGAGCGTTGTGTGAAAGCTTTACGCTATACAATTCAAAATTAATGTTACAACAGCTTTATTGAAGCTTTCGCAAAAAAGCTTTATTACGTTAGCTTACTGGTTGTTTCACTTTTTACTAGATACATGTTGCCAAGCAACATTAGCTTGCTGTTCGTTTCACTTTTTACTAGATACATGTTCCTAAGCAATGTTGAGCAACCAAAAACACTCAACCAAACACCACACATATGTTTGAGTGTATGTGTTTAAACAATTTTCATTTGAGAAATTAAAATACTAGAAATATATCAACCAATATGAAATGTATATCAAACGAAAGATAACATCTTCATTTACCTACAAAAAAAATTTTAAAAAAATTCATCTAGCCGTTTCCTCAAATTCAATGAAATAAAGATTACAACAATAAAAACCTGACATGACTCCTCATACCGTAAGGTAAGACGTATTCTACGTCAAAAAACAAACAACTGATAGCTGTAGAGTCGTATTTAGTTTGTCCTTTAAGTTTTTTTTATCTTTTTATTAAACGTATTTTTCATCTTTTTATTTTATATTCTTATGAAAAGCGAAGAAACAATAAACTCGTAGATGTGAAGCTCTTGAATATAACTATCAAAACTTCGGACCAGTTCATGTCAGTTGGAAAGCACCGTGTAAGTAGTGATATATATCACTCAACACGAAACCCAAAACTTCGGTTAGTGAACAGTTTGAACGACAGTCCGCTGGATTACCCTGTCAGATCTTGCTAAAGATGGCGTTTCAAAACCATCGAATCCTATCAGCGACTGTTTCAAACATACAGTAGGACTCCAGTAGTACGAATACACTCTTGGTTGATTGGTTTTCGTGGTTGCTAAAGATACTAGTTAGCATCAATTAGTGTCTTGAGACACCGTTTTGCATACCATATCACTCCGAAAAGTCCAAAGTACCGTGTATATATCCAGCCTGTTAATGGGAGATACCTCATTAGATCCCCTAGATCTATCTCGTGTATCTCAGTAAGGTTATGCAGGAAGGGACGGACCATAGTCTTCAGGCGTCTATTCATCACAGCCGGCCAACTGCAGAGGAGATACTCCACCGTCTCCTCCTCTTCTGCGTCATCGCAGGCACGGCAGTGATCATTATATGGCAGCTTCAACCGTCTTGCATGATTACCGATTGGCCAGTGCCCGGTCAGCACGCCAGTGTGCCTAGATATGTCTCCCCGGCTATGGCTGATCAAGGAGTTAGTCCGGTGAATGTTATATTCTCGCCATGTGTTTCTGGATATGCGGTACATTTCCGTCCTATCCCACTGGTCTTCGCTCGTTCAAGGTAATGCAGGAAAATACCTCTTTTGACCAACCGTATAGGCATTGCGACTGACACCATATGGAGTTCGGTGGAATAGGATCCTGCACTAGCTAGTTTGTCTGCCTTTTCGTTCCCTAGGAGACCCTTGTGGTGTGGTAACCACGTAAGAACCACATTGGCCAGCCGGCCTAACTCAATAAGTTGTTCCCTACATTCACTAACGAGTTTAGATGCACTGTTGTAAGATTTGAGTGATAGGAGAGCCGCTTGGCTATCTACAAATATTCCGCTTGGAAAACGCTACACTTGCTGGGAGTTTGAATGATAAATTGAGGCCTGCGTCTTCGGAGAAAACACCCGAGCCGGTTCCACATTCCATTTTGGATCCGTTCGTAAATACTTTTGTGTCAAAACCTGTAAGTGGTTCCCCTTTATGCCACTCTATTCTCTTGGGAAACCAGACATCGAATAGGATATCGAACGTCAATGAGGGGGTGCAGTAATCGGTTGTTATATTCAGTTCTCTTGGGATTGTCTGTAATATACTCGCATGTCCATATGCGTTGCTCTTCCAGGGACCAAGAGCGTTTAGTCGGGTGGCACTCCAGGCCGCACTAGCTGTGATGTGAAGGTCGATTGGTATAATATGAAGCATTGCATTAAGGGCTTCAGCTGGACACGTACTCATTGCCTCCGTTATGTCGATGCAAGCTGATCTCTGTACTCTATTCAACAGTTTCATGGTGGACGTCTTTCATGCGACAGGCCATTATACCGTTGCTCCATAGGAGAGTATTGGTCTGATTATGCACCATTTTCGGTCGGAGACCCCACCGGCTTCCGAACATTTTCCGACAAGCGTAGTACGCAACGGTTGCCTTCTGTGCGCGGTGCTCTATGTTACGCTTCCAGGAAAGTTTAGGTCTAGAATAACGCCCAAGTACTTGACAGTGGAATCTCTATTCCACTTAGCCGAGGAGGATTAAACTTTGGTATCTTGGTCTTCGTGGTAAAAAGCATGACCTCAGTTTTCCCTGGATTTACTCCAAGGCCACTCCCAGTGGCACTCTTACTCGAATATGCAATAACACGAATGAGAAGTTTGTTACGTTGTGTATTCTAAAGTACGGGGACATGGGACTGACCGCGGAGGTGGAGAGTTTTTGATTGCCACTCATTTAAGAGTGGTCAGAAATGATTCATTAAAAGGGCAGACAAAGTAGCTCCCGGGCAATAGCTGTATTGCAAATCTCCACTACCTATGTAGAGTGGGGAGGCGAAACGGATAAGCAGCTTGATTGGTTATTCGATCACTGAAAAATCTCAGGTAAAATAGGTGACCCTGTCACTAGCGGACATACTCTTTTGTCCTTTGAAGGCGGATGCGCCAATGTTCGGATTAAAATAAAGAAACAAAAATCCAGTTTCGACACACCACATAGTGGTCAGAGTCTGATCCGCAATGTGAGGTTAAAACATAATCATCCTGGTAGTACGATAAACCACGGCCGTCGGTGGTGGTATGGTTAGTGTGCGCGGCTCTTGTACATGAGGAAGTGGGTACGATCCCTGCTCAGACCACCTTACATTTCTCTCGACAATGGTCATCCCGCTCAGTGATGGCGATACTATCGAGTACTTCTCAAAATACCGTTCGGAACCGGTGTAAAACAGTAGGTCCCTATCAGTGAGTGTAAAACTAGAAACCGCACATCTCACTGATTGTGAGAGGAAGTAAGAATGAGAAACATAAAACGCCATATTTGTTGACAATCCCCGGAAAAGTTATAAGGCCCGTGATTTAGGGATATGCATTTTGAATGTTAGAACACTACACAGATCCGGTGCCAATATCCAACTGGCAGATGTCCTCGAGAATTATAAGACTGACATTACTGCTATCCAGGAAATGCGTTGAACAGGATACCGCTGTACAAGAAAGAAGATCTGTGACATATACTACAGCACCCAGGAGCAAAAGCATGCATTTGGTTGCAGATTTGTAGTTGGCAAAAGACTGCAGTATCTGGTCCCAATATTAAACCCCGTGAGTAAACGTATTACCCCCATCCGCATAAAAGAGAAATACTTTAACATATCGCTTATTTGACGGAAGAAAAATACAATGCCACCAAGGACATGTTCTATCAGCGCCTAGAGGAAACATACGACAGTTGCCCTGGCCATGATATTATGACTGTTGTAGGTGATTTTAATTCTAAAGACGGCAAGGAAAGTGTCTTTGAACCTACCTGTTACATTTTGACGCGGCGAAAAACCTGGTTGTCAGTAGTACGAGTTTCCAAAATAAAGACATCCATGAGGCTACTTCGATATCTCTTGAACAACAGACGAAGAATTAGATTAATCACCAGGTAATTGATGGCAGGCACTCTACAAGTGTTATGGATGTGCATGTGATTCGAGGTACTAACAACGGATCACTACCTGGTTGCAGAAAAGTCTTGCTCAAGGATAAGAGAGCTAAAGCCGTACGAAACCAGACATAACGGGTCCGCCAAATAACTTTTTTTTTTGAAAATGCTATAATAAAAAACTACTGAATATTTTCTCAAATTTCTTTTTTTATTTGAAAGTACAATCCTTCCGGTTAATAATGGAAAATAATTTCATTCAAATGGCTGCCTCGGCTGGTCATGCAGTAGCCTACACGATCGGTCCATTTTTTAAGCACATTATCGATTGTGTGCAGCTGTATTTCACCAATGGCTTCAATTGTCTCTGGCTTGTCGGCGTAACACTTATCTTTGAGGGCACCCCACAAATAATAGTCCAACGGTGTCAAATCGCAGCTCCGAGGTGGCCAAACGACATCAGCTCTGCGCCTGATAATGCGATCTTCAAACACAGGGCGCAAAACATCGAGTGTAGCTTCGGCTGTGTGGCACGTAGCGCCGTCCTGTTGGAACCAAATGTTGCCAATATCCTCCTCTTCAATTTTTGTGAACAAAAATTCGTTCAACATGGCCCGATAACGATCGCCATTGACTGTAACGGCCACTCCTTGCTCATTTTTGAACAAAAATGGCCCAATTATGCCTCTGGACCAAAATCCGCACCAAACAGTGACTCGTTTTGGGTGCATCGACTTTTCAATGTATGCGTGCGGATTTTCTGTGCCCCAAATGCGACAATTTTGCTTGTTTACATACCCGCCAAGATCAAAATGAGCTTCATCGGAAAAGATGATTTTTTGGCAAAAACGGCATCTTCTGTAAGTCGATCGCAGGCCCACTTAGCGAAGCGAAAACGCATTATTTCCCAGCGTTGTTCAAGCGTATTCACAACCATATTCGTTCAGCGGAAGGATAAAACTAATTATCTCTCCAATCAGACATGAGCTAAGTGTTACCATTCACGAAATAAGCACTAGTTGAAAAAAAAAAGTTAGATGGCGGACACTTTATAAAGGGTGGTTCAGTCACGACTGGACAAATTTCACCGGTGTATTCCTTGGCTCATCTCATGAAACTATGTCCATCTACGACCATCCCCGGAAATGCAAGTGGGCGAAATAGCAGCTGTTTGAAAAATTCCGGGTTGGTGGGCGGAGGGTACTAGGGTAAAATTGCTAAGTTCTGAAATTGCAGAACGCACCCCCCGCCTCATGATCCTGAAGCGCAGTGGAAGTACATTTCCCTCTCCAAGAAAACTGCTACAGAAACCGTACTTGGTTTTGAAAAACCCCTTAAAGTCAAACCATGGTACGATGACGAGTGCCGCATGGCAAGTGTTTATTGTTCAGAATTTATTCACGTCAGTCAGGAAATCGAATGGAGAATTGTGCTTGCAAACAGGCTAAACACGCACTCCAGAGATAAGGCCCTCTCGAGAAGAAACGAAGATCCAACTATATCAGACTCTCATACAACCTCTCTTGCTTTATGGCGTAGAATTCTGGGCCACATCGCATGCTGATGAAACATCACTGTGGGTCTTCGAGAGAAAAATGGTCTGAAAAATATATGGTCCCATAATAGAAAGACGCACGAAGAATTTTCGAAACAGAACTTGAAGGAAGGCGAAAAATAGGAAAACCAAGACTCCGCTGGAGAGCTCAAGTTGACGAATCCTTGGGTACACTTCGTATTACCAACTGGAGAGATAAACCAAAAGATCGAACTGATTGGCGAAATATGTTATCTTCGTTTTGTTAAGTCCCTGACCTCCAGGCGTTGTCCGTGACCGGATAAGTAAGTATAGACGCCGGATAACCCACGAGTAGTATAATCTGTATCTTGACATCGACGTAGTCATGCGTATCAAAATAGCGCATTTACGCTGACTAGCCCATGTCAGTAGATGGACCAGAATGAAACAGTGCTCGAAGGCCATCGAAAATTAGGACGACCAAGACTTCGCTCGAAGACCACGAGGAATATTGCCAGCGAGAGCTTAGTGTTACCAACTGGAGAAGAAAAGCTGAAGATCGAGCCGGTTAGAGAAACATGTTGTCCTCATTTTGTTAGGCCCTTGACCCCTCTGGGTTGTTTGAGGCCACCTACGTAGATAAGTTAGAACGAAAATCAGATGATTTTTGTGCCTCCTGATTTTACTTTATGGTGTAGCAACTTTACACCGTCTCCGAAGGGTAATAATTTGAAACGTTTGTTCTTGGATTTGTGCTCTGTGGCGCCTGTCTCCAACACTAATCGTGGTAAATAACAAACTTCTATATCCGACCCCATTTTATCGTTTTTCAAATATTTTATCACATTAAATGTTGCGATTCCATTTTAGATTTCGTTAACAAATTACAACTGTCATCTTATGCTCACATAGATAACTCAAAATGGTTGGACACTTAGCATTTAACCTAATTTCCATGCCATTTGATATGGCCAGCAGGAAAAAAAAGAAAAAATATTCAGCTGGAAACCATATGCCGACTTATGGACATGTAGTATTAAACAAGTCGCCTCTGATACAGAGTGTGACTACACTTAATATATCTAAACACAACTTTCAAACATACTGTCACTTAATGTGACAACTGTCAAAAAGTGTTGTTGCTGTTGCTTTTTTTCTTGGCTTTTGGCATAGTTGGCCGAGAGTTTTGGCGATAGGCGGCAAATTACTGAAACCATAAAATGAAAATTTGAAAACAAAACTATCTTGTTGCAAGACATGAATGCGGTACAATTTAAAGTAATTTTTCTTCTTAAAATGTTGATATGGAACGACAACATGTACATGGTTGTATATTTATGTAGAAATGTAATATGCATGGGGCGATTGACTATAATATATAGCAATTTAATTAAAAGGCTTGTCGGCCAAAATTGCACATTCGTTCACATTCAAAATGTAGTTTTCCTTAATGGTTGTTACCAAGTCACTAGTGCGAATGGAAAATTATACGAGTTACTTGATTTGATAGGAGGGATTGGAAATCACCGTAAACGAAATCGTTAGAGTTGGATTGCAACTATTGAAAATACAACTAATACCAATAACAACTGTCACCAAGCAAAGCAATACATCCAACAATATCCTTGGCAAATTAGTAATGTCCTTATTATCAGTAATGTCCTTACTAGTATTAACAGAGTTGACAGTTGGCAGGAACAAAGTGGGACAGATGTCAGGTGTCAAATCAAAAATCTAGATCAGTGCAATTTTAAACGGTTTATAAAAAAAATTACACGAGGTGTCAGGGGGCACCCGGTTGGAACGAAGTTCCTTTCGCTATATATTATGTACTAGTTTGTTCCAATACTATATAATAATAATTTATAATTTAAATGGATCTTTAAGAAAAATACTTACGAAGTTTTTTTTATTTTTTTGAATGTAATTTTTTTAAAAAAAAAGTATGTATATGAATATGTGTGTAAGAATATGTATTATATTTTGCCGAAAAGGTCCTTTTTTTAATGAGAGGTACTTCTTTATTAAAAGCTAATGTTTTTTTTAAGAAAAAGTACAATTTTTAATAAAAAGTGCTTTCTGTAAGAAAAAGCCTCAGAGTATTTTTACAAAGAAGTACTCTTTTAAGAACAGGTACCTTTTAAAGAAGTGGTACTCTTTTTAGGAAAGGTTATTTTTTATTAAAATTTACGTATTTGCAGAAAGGCTGCTTATCTCAAGAAAAGAAAAGGTATTATTTCATGTTTAAGAAAAGGTACTTTTAAGAAAAGGAATTTTTTTAAGAATAGGTATTTTTTGTAAGAGAAGGTATTTTTTTTTTGAAGAAAAGCTTTTTTTACGAAATTGTAAGAGTAGGTACTTACAAAAAAGGTACTCTTTAAGAATATCAATAGGTATTTCTTTTGAGAAAATTTACTTTTTTTAAGAAAACGCACTTACCTAAGAAATTTTTTAAACTTCTTTCACTTTGGCTTTTCTAAATTTACTTTTTATTCGGTTCAAAATTACAAAATGTAATAAACAGGCTCCACCTAGAAAATTTCCCATTAAACAAGAAATATCCCCCATATGTTAGTCCAGACACAAACCACAGCAAAAGTACGAGTGTAAGAGTAAGTGTGCTGCCAAATGTAATTCCATGTTCAGGGATGTATTTCATTGATTTGCCAGTCCTGCACTTTGGCTTTTCTAAATTTACTTTTTATTCGGTTCAAAACTACAATATGTAATACTTCCCTTTAACCCAAACCAAACCAAAGCAAAAGTACCCAAAATAGTTGATAATAATGGGTTGTAATAAAGTTGTTTAAAATTTTTTTATTTAACCCCCATCCCGCAACGTGCGATAAGGAACTTCGTTCCAAAAATGGTTTCCCATTACATCCCATGAAGGGATTGGGCAGAAATTCTCACAACGGAGTATCGTGCAACATTAAACGTACCTTAAAAAAATTGAGATTACTGCAAACAAATTGAGATAGCTACAATGAAATTTCATAGTTGATTCGGTTCAGACACAGATTTTTTCTCTCACTTCGTTTCCAACAACAGAATTTGACATTTGTATTTGATTTTAAGAGCAATCCACAATGAAGTGAATTATATGACACTCCTGTACTCATATCCCTAATAAGCAGGTCTGGATTGGGCGCTTACCATATAATAGATTCTATTTAGTATTCTATCCTGATGGCTTCAAACTTCCTGGTCATTGTGGTGTCTTTCACACAGAAGTCAATGAAACCGGAGAAGTAGCCCGTTGGCTGGGACGAAACGTCGTCACCGCCTGAGGTATCATCATCTACTCTGATAGCCAGCCTGCTATACACTATCTGCAATCTGTATTCCTGACTTCAAGAACTACCCACAGCTATTAAATAAATAAATGGTTTCCCATTACATCCCATGAAGGGACAGGGGAGAACTTCTCACAATCACTGAGCTGTGCGCTTTCCAGTTTTCACACTGATTGGGATCTACAGTTTTACACCGATTCCGAACGGTATTTTGAGAAGCTTTTTCATGGCTATATACCCGATAGTGTCGCCGTCACTAGGCGACGTGACCGCCGCCCAAAGAAATTTAAAGGTGGTCAAGAGCTGGGTTCGAACCCAGGATCTCATGTACAAGAGCCGCGCACACTAACTATTGCACCACCGACGGCCACTATTACTCAACTCTAAATCGGATGATCAAGCAGTTACATGTCAACCTTATACGGGTGCAGAAGTATAAGAGAAGACGGATCATTTTGCATCAGGACAATGCGACGATCACTTTGCATCACACATTAGCTGACGGTCGGTGGTGCAACGGTTAGTGTGCACGGCTGTTGTGCGAGAGAACGTGGGTTCGATCGCTGCTCTGAACAACACCGAGTTAGAAATAGCTTCTCCAAAACCCGTTCGGAATCGGTGTAAAACTGTAGGTCCCAATCAGTGAGTGAAAACTGGAAAGCGCACAGCTCAGTGATTGTGAGAAGCTCTCCCCTGTCACTTCATGGGATGTAATGGGAACATATTTTTTATTAGCTGAAACAAAGCGTTATTTGAGCACTCAACATGTCGAATTGATGGGTTATCCGCCCCGCAGCCCTGACTTGGCACCCACTGACTACTTTTTACTGTGTGGTCCACGTCGAAAAAGTGAAATCGCCGAGATAAGGAGTTTTCAAAAAAAAAATTGGAAAAAAAACATGAAATGTTTTTGTCCCTTTGTGTTTGATTCTTCAGCCAAAAATTTCAATAAAATAAAATCTTAAGCGTGTTAATTTACAAAAACAAATAAATGTGTGCTGTTATTTCGCTTCCAACAAATTTTGCATTTCAGTCAAATAGTCATAACTTTGGAACGGTAAGTCCTCTGGGCTTCGTTTAGGTAATTTTGGAAAGTTATGAGGCAGAGCTATTTTTTACGTGAAAAGAAAACAAGTTATGTGCCATCTGGATGAGAAAATTGAGGTTATTTGTACGCTCTTATGTCTTTTTTCCAAATTTTTTTTTAAAGCTCCGTATCTCGTCGATTTCACTTTTTCACCACTGGTTGAGAATTAAGCAATTTTACCCTAGTACCCTCCTAACACCAATTCAAAAATTTTCAAACCGCTGCCATTTTGCCCCCTTGCATTTTTGGGGATTATCGTAAATGGACATATTTTCATGAAATGAGCCAAGCAATACGCTGGTGAAATTTGTCCAGCAGTAACTGAAGCACCCGTATATTAGACCATTCTTATTTGAGCAGTTATTTGTCGACATAGAGATTCTACTTGTCTATCTCACTGTGTAATAGAGCACAAACTATTTAATATCGAATTAAAATAAATTGTATGGATATAAATTCGAAAAACGTTAAAGTTACCGATACCCCTTGCCGCTTTCGAATACGATTTGTCTGCCACAGCTTTTAAAACATAAATAATTAATATTTTTTATTTTTATTTTTTTATTTATTTATAACCGTACAACGACGGAAAACAAGAAAAATACATAGAAAATCTTGTTTAGGTGTAAAATTTCAAATTTTAATTGAGTTTAAGTTAAATAAATTGGTCAACATGTTAACACAAGCGGGCAATGATAAATCTCTGCTTTACATTTCTCACTATTTTATCATAAATTAAAGAAAAACGAAAAGAAATATCAACGATTTCCAAATCAAAAACTCCACCTTAAGCAAAACACCTTCCATCATCTCCCCTTGTTGACCATTTTCATGTTGCTGCTGCTGCTGTTGCTGCACATGATATATTGTAATGGAACTTTTGTTGCTGCAACATCAAGCGTCGCCGTTGTTGCCAGTTCCGCTGAATGACATTTACAAATGGTGTTGTTTGGTGCGGCAAATGTGTTGCTCGCTCGCCTTATGTGGGGCTGGCTGGCTGTACGTGCCTTACTTGCTTTGTTGTTGCGGCATTTGTTATGTTGTTGACATGTTGCAAGTGTCTACTAGCGGGTATGAATTCTTTTTGTACCAGTGTTGAATGTGGGCAATAACGGCCATATAAACTTCTATTGCAGTCACTAGCCTGCAGCTTGAGTTGAGATTTTAAACGTTTACGTTTTCTTTTCTCGTGTAGTAGTTTTATTTTATTTTCTTTGGCAATTTTCTGCTTTAAGAAATGCTTAATCGTTCGATTCATGGGCGAGTTTGGTAAATCGAATTGATATATTACGGCGCTTTAGACCGCCTGACAGTTAAGGTTAAAGTTGCTGATTATTTGACAGATTGTTAAGTGTTTGTTCGTTTTGTTCGTTTGTTTGTTATGTGATTGGTGTGTTAACGCAACATAAACGTGGACAGAATGTACCAACGTTGTTGGTAATACGTATAAAAAGAGCGTAAATATGTTCCAAAGGTCAAATTTGAAATTAAAAGCAAAACAAAGTCAGTGTAACCCATTAATGCCAAACTTTAGAGAAATCGAACAGTACAGTTTAGGGATGTACGATTTATTGCCTAATCGGGCAACCTGATTAATCGACACCCTGATTAATCGAATAATTGATTAATCAAATTTACGATTAATCTTAATTTTGATTAATCAATATTTATGATTAATTAATTAATCAACAAATTTTTTAACAAAAATTTGAATAATTGAGCTATTCAACTCATTAATAGAGCTACTCAATTGAGTTGTTGTTACGATTTTTCACTTTGACTCATTTCAGTAACCTTCCTTATTCAAAATGTTCAAATGTTTCCTTTTGTTTGTGTGTTATGTATAAAACCTCTGCAATGAATGTCTTGACTGTCATATCAAAACATTCACTTCAAAAGCGAATGTTTCAAACTGCTAACAAAACAAACTAGTATATATGAAATCATTCATTTAGAAACAAAATACAAAATAAATGACAACCAAAACATCAAACATACAAACACATCAAAACAATTTGAAGCAAAGTAAAAGTACTACTCTTTAGAGAACACTGAAATGAGTACTCACTGTCGTTTCTCATGTAAAAACAATCTTTGTGTCTAGAGTGGTTGCCTATATTCATGCTTATTAGGGTGCACTCATTTTTTGGAATTTCAAGAGTGCTGAAATCGTAATCCACTGGTATTGAAAAGCTGACATTTAATGCCCTACCGGCGGTTCAAATTTCGATTTCCAATTTTTCCAATTTTTTATTTTTTAATTTACTTATTTATTTCATCAGCTAAAAACAGCAGGTATATAAAATAAAGTTTAAAATCTTTTAAACAATTACTTAACAATTAACTTAAAAAAATTTTTTTTTGACTTAAGAAACAATTCTAACAAATATAAAAAAAAACCAATAACAAGAAAATTGGAAAAATGCATAAAACAAAGGCAAAAATATAAATATAAAAATAGTCAAAGATTTCTTAATAATACTAACAAATAGAAAAAAAAACCAATAACAAGAAAATTGGAGGGAAAAAAATGTATTAAACAGTCTCGAAATTATTTGAACGTAGCAACAGGATTAGCGTGACTACAGGCACCAGGAACATCAGGAACACAGGAACACTGGAACAACAGGAATGCAGGAACATCAGCAGCAGGAATTATATAAACCCGAAAATTTCAAAAGAAGCAAGAACAGATGACACAGGAACAGATGAAGCTGGAACAGATGAAGCAGGAACAGATTAAGCAGGAACAGATGGGGAAGGACAGAAAAAGCAGGAATTGGTGAAGCAGGAACAGATGAAGCAGGAACAGATGGAGTAGGAATAGATATAGCAGGAACAAATAAAGCAGGTACTGTTGAAGCAGGAACTGTTGAAGAAGACTGGAACAGATGAAACATGTGCAGGGAGCGAGCAGGAACTTTGATGACAGGAAAAAGAAAACAGGAACTTTTAAGAAGTGGAAGAACAGGAACAATGAAGACAGGAACAGAGAAAACATATGTAATTGATGAACAGGAACTTTAATGACGGGATAACAAAACAGGAACCAATGATAAGTTCAAGAAGGCGAACAAATCGGGAACGATGAAGACGGCAACAGATGAAACATGAGGAGGAATTAAGCAGGAACTTTAATGTCAGGATGGAAAACAGGAACCATTCAGAAATTGAAGAAGACTTTGATGGCTTGATGGGAAAAAAGGAACATTGAGAAGTTGAAGAAATCGAATCGGATCGATGAAAACAGGAACAGGTTAAATATATTAAATATGTGCAGGGGAGAGCAGGAAAGTAGCGATGATGACAGGAACATGTGTCGCCGAGAAGCGTCAACTCTGATTGGTGCACAAATTTTAACAAATACTTTTTTCTTGCAGCATATTTGAAGAAAACGAATCAATCAAAATATGTGTCGCAAATACGAGCGAAAAATGTTTTGGGTTTCCTCAAA
Source organism: Phaonia tiefii (assembly GCA_963931995.1). Classification (NCBI taxonomy): domain Eukaryota; kingdom Metazoa; phylum Arthropoda; class Insecta; order Diptera; family Muscidae; genus Phaonia; species Phaonia tiefii. The sequence continues at coordinate 12,679,787 of OZ008368.1, read as the reverse complement.
ACAAATGCCACATATTTTGAGTATAGCATGTATATAATATACACTCGTAATTGACGACGTCAGCTCTTTAAAAATTCCAAAATGTTTCAGTACACCCTAACATGTGAAACGGGTATGGAATCAAATCTAATTTGTTTTTCGATTAAACCGTTCCAAAATCAATGATTCGTATGCGATTCCGAGAGTGTTTCCGCCAAGTTGATGACCAATATTAAAAGCATTTTATTTTTTATAAGGAATAATTAAAAATTTTTGATTTCATTCATCTTCTTATATAAACATAAAACAAATCCAAGAAATACATAACTAAAATGTGATCTATTCAATATTTCATTAACTCTTTTTCAATTTTATCTATGTTTGAATGTAAAACCATAATTTGATTAGTGGAAGTTTCATTTGAAGCAATGCTACCTCTTTTGTTTGAAATTAAATTACGAGCAACGGAAAATGTCCTGGCCGAGGTTCCACTGATTGGGGTATAATAAAGGAAACTAATTTTTGGGATTTTTCCAGCACAGCAAAGTGTTAAAATCATCATGTAGCATTACTTTAACACTTTCATACATATGTATTTCACTGACGATTTGGTCACCAGCATTTATATTACGATCCAGAACAACAAAATCGGAAAACATATGAACGTCGGTATTGGAAAATCGTGGTTTGGAATCACTTTATTCTTCTATCTTAGATTCATCTTCCACGTACCGTTCCATTATGCGTTTACACTCAGATTTTATACATTGTTTCCCATGTTCATTGAAATTAAGTAGCTTATTAGCTGGAGGGAAAGAAAAAGAACGATTTTATGGTAAATAGCTAAGTTGTCCATTACAAATTTTTAATAATTATCAAATATTCTGAACTTTCAGGACATGTTTTTCAGATTTAATAGCGGAATTGCTAAATAAGCATATATTCGATTCATCCGCGTCAGAAGAATGTAAAAACAACATTATTTTGGAACATGCTTCAAATGTTTGTGAGGCACTCAAATGTAATTCTTTTTACATCCCATAAGAATAAAATGCCAATTAACATACACCTCCTTTGTTGAAAGCTAATTAGCTATTGAATTGAATTTCTTTCAGATTCTCTTATAAAAATAATGAAAAATTCAAATTAATTAAAATGTTTTGGTGTACTCGGTGTATTTTTGTAACGGGGTTTTCAATAACAGCGCTACAAAAGTTTTTTTTAAATAAAACAAAACCGGTTTTAGATACCAATGAAATTCTTTATTCCTGTGAAAGTACGGTCGATGCCATTATGTATGGAACTCGATTTCTTTTGCATGGCCACCACGGGCACGCTTGCAGAAGTCCAGACGCTGAACCCAATTTTCGACGGTTTTCAAGCATAAATCGGCCGATACTGCTGCAATTTCACGTTCGATATTCGTACGAAGTTCATCAATCGTCGCTGGCTTGTTGGCATAGACCATAGACTTGACGTAGCCCCACAGAAAATAATCTAACGGCGTGAGATCGCACGACCGAGGCGGCCAATCGACTGGGCCATTTCGTGAGATAACACGTTCACCAAACTTGGTTTCCAATTGTGGCATTCGCTGTGTGGCTTGTGGCGCCGTTCTGTTGGAACCACATGTCCTCCAAGTCCATATTATCCAATTGGGGCCAAAAATATTCGGTTATCATTGAACGGTAGCGATTCGCATTCACAATAATGTGCCGGTCTTGATCATCACGGAAGAAGTACGGCCCAATGACGCCGCCGGCCCATAAACCGCACCAAACCGTAATTTTTTCGGGATGCAATGATGACTCATGAATTTTGCTTATTGACGAAGCCATTCAGCCAGAAATGAGCCTCATCGCTGAAGATGATTTTCCGATGAAAATCCGAATCATTTTCAAGTTGTTGCTCAGCCCAATTCACGAACATACGACGCTTATGGTGGTCAAACGGCTTCAGTTCTTGCGTCAATTTGATCTTGTAAGGATGTACGCCAAGATCTTTTCGCAAAATTCGCCACAACGACGTCACAGAGATGCCCAAACGCTTGAGAACGACGTGTGAGAGACACATTTGGGCTTTCTTGAACTGAAGCCTCAGCGGCAGCAATATTCTCGACACTACGGGCACTTCCTTGTCTCACTAGTACGGGAACATTTTGTACTGTGCCTGTGGATTCAAATTTTTCCACTAGACGCTCAATTGTTGATCTGGTAGGACGATTATGACGACCATAAATTGGACGTAGCGCTCTTAAAGTTAAACTCCAAATTTCGGTAGTAAATTTTAATAATTTTGACTCGTTGTTGGCTCGTATGTCTTTCCATGATGAAATGGCAAACCTTACTGAAGAGAAATGTCAAAAGAGCGGGAAAAAATATGGCGTCGTTTGCTGTCCCTATCGATTTACTTTTGTAGCGTCTCTGTTGAAAACCCCTTTATATTCCAAAACATTTCAATACATCAAAACATTTCAATAAGGGAAGCAAACATTGTACATAATTCATTTCGAAATACCAAGTGGTGTACTGTGTTTGGATTTCATTTTAGAATACTCATTCCTCTATCATTCATTTCAAAAAGTACTACTTTATAGAGTACAATGAAACAAAACTAATGCGTAGACGAATAAATGAATGTCTTGCTGCAGACCTTTATTATGTATTTTCCAATGAAAGACGAATAAAATTATTCAAATATTATAAATCAATATTCAGTATTATTTTGTTATTTTTTCCTATTTAGATATTTAGACGGAAAATTGTGAATGCTTATTCTTGTGGAATATCACAGAAAGACATTGCCAAGAAATATACTGTTCATAAAAGTTCAATATGTGTAAGCGAGGTATCGAAAGATATCGTGCTGCCGAAAATCATTATCGGATCGGCATCGCCTGTAAATCATACATCCACAAGTTAGGTTAGATTAGTTAGAAGTGGATGTCGCTATTGGCATACTTAGTGGAAATGGGGATCGTTCTGTAATATGGGATATCATGTTCCGTCTGCATCGTTTAACCTGTAAATTGACCTGGTGTGGTTAAGGGGCGTTCATGTCATTTGATATTCCATCTCAGTATACCAAGGTGAGATGAGGAACCAATTTGTGATCCGTAAAAATGCTGAATGTTTTCCAATATCTGAAATACACTCCATTTCTTCTTAGCGTCCAAAGGATCGCTGATATGTTCTTAAATTTCCCTCAATATACAGAAATACAATCGTCAATACACAATAAACCTATTGCAAACTATTATCTTAAGAAATTTACTAACATCAAGGAACACGTTCCTTCCTTTAATTATTTTCACAATTGAAACACAAAGACTTATTACTGTCGTCCTCTGTACCACATCCTCCTACCAAATTTCAACATAGCATATCAAAAGTCAACAATCACTTTCAAATTTCATATAAATACATAAATTTTACTCAAGCGCTCATCCTTCTCAGAAACATCCTTCGTAACATAAAATCCTTGTTAAAATCCTATGCTTGGTTAACCTCTTGAAATGTGCAAAATAGTTCAACACTTCTCAACTGGTTTCATCTTAATAAAAAGATTTACAGCTTCCAACAACGTCTACCATAATAATGCTTGTTCATACGTTTGTTGCTACATGTATGTATACGAGGAGTATCCTCATATCCTTGTACACTTCACAAGGATAACACAATTTATGTTACAAAATGCCATAACATTAAAACCATAAAAGGTAACAGACAATTTAACCTTACTCGTTGTGATGGTGACGGAGACGGAGACGGCCATGGAGTCGGGTAGAGCTCTGGAGCTCTGAGGCTCTGCTGTGTGAGAGAAGGATGATAAAATAAGAAATTATTGCTCAATCCAATGAATGTAATGTGCCGTAGAGAAAGAGCCAAGTCGTCTCTGTTTACGTCTTATCCAGGTTACCTCCCCTTCCCGCTCAAAGAAATGGGTTCCTTTTGAGGTGATTAAAGGTGAAAAAGGATAAATACGTAAATAAATTAAATAGAGGAAATGATATGAAAGAAATGAAGAATAAATTTATGTCGAAAGGGTGTCGTCATTATGTGTGATGTGAATTTTTAATGAAGATAAGTGAATGTGCCTATATAGTGATACAGATAATTCTGTTTTTAATTTATTTTATCTTTACACGTAACGAAAAAAGTTGAGAGGTCGTTTGACTCAAAAATGTACCGTTTGCCACGAAAAAGTTGATTCGTTTCTCGCAAATACAAAATTTGATTCGTAAAAGTTGTTTCTTTTATTGCAAACGAATTTTGTTTTACCACAAAATTTTGATAATTTACTTTTGTGGCAAAAGAAGAATCACGTTTAATACATGATAATGATTATCTCTTCTCTGAGCGAAGACAAGATTATACACGCTGACAACTAACGGCCCCAGCAACATATTGCAGGAACCATGTACATATTTGCAAACATTGTTTTCGTGAATTGAAGACCTGCATATTTTTTTCTTTATTGTCTGTCATGTTTTTGTTTTCATCAGTTTTCAACAAACAAAGCTACACTTGTGGCACAAATACATATGTTATAACCTACTAAGCATTGTGTCTCAAATATGTAATATTGAATTGTAAACACTATGTGTTTGGACACAAGTATACCATATTTGCGACAAGCTACAAACAAGTTATATTTGCATCCAAAGAACAAAAAATTAAAAATTTTTCAGCGTGTACAATCACAATCATACACTGATCTGTCTATTGAATTGGTTCTATCTTCTTCAAACAAGCAAATGCTAATGTTCTTCTTTGGCTTAATATATGTGATTCCTCAGTGAATACACAGGCTCAATGGACATACTTATGCAGTGATAGTGCTTGGGTTCAACTCCATTTTAGGGAAAGCATTAGTACTCAAATAAATTTATATATAAACTTCAATGAAATACTTCTATTGATGAGGTTTCACTTCCATCCAAAATTAATCCTTTTCAATGAAATAAAATTCATTTTCTTTAAACGAAAAATACGTTTTCGCCACACATTTTTAATTTCATGTAAAAATTTTTTTAGTTTGGAGTTACTATCACTCATTTGCAACAAACGGAAGAACAGTTAATGGAAACGTATTTCGTTTCCCGAAAAGTTTGTTTTGGTATTCGTAGTTACTACAACTCGTTTGCGCAAAAATTAAAGAACAGTTAATGGAAACCTTCAGTCCGATTTTGACCTACGCCGTCGGTGATGCAATGGATAGTGTGCGCGGCTCTTGTACGTGAGAACGTGGGTTCGATCCGTGGTTTTACATTTATTTCTTAACCATGTACAAGCTTCTCAAAATACCGTTTGGAGTCCGTGGAAAACTGTAGGTCCGAAACTGTGAGTGCAGAACTAGAATGCTCTCTGGTTGTCAGAAGGTCTCTCCTTCATGGGAAGTAATGGGATACCATTTTCTTTTTTAACAGTATTCTAGTGGTAGGCAATGGAAAATAAGTGCTATATTGAAAAACTGCATAAGGTTGATGGCACACGCTGTCTGGATGTCAGCGTAGGGTTAAGAACCATATCCACCAGGACAATGCATCGATGATGGCAATGGCGGCCGTACTTTCATTACACCACATTGAGGTACCAATTAAAGACGAGGCGGCCTTGATGACATAACGGCTACAGACAATACGGGAATGGCTCCGAGGGAAAGACAAATCTTAGAAAAATTAACGGGATTATCACTAACGAAACAGAGAGGCGACCGCATTCCGGAGAAAATGGTAACTATGAACTGCTACACAACTATCCCACGGAAGGAGTTATGAGTGGAGGGCGTTCTTGTCTTGAGCAAAATCCACTGTTATACTTATGGATCTAGGACGGATGAAAGAACGGGAATAGGACTCTTCAACGAGGGCATAAATACTGAACAGTACTGTTGCCTTCCTGATCACAATAATACTATGTTTCAGGCAGATGTTAAGGCGATCAAAGAAAGTGTATGATGGTTGAACAATGAAGGTGAACACACAAATGTGCAGATATATACAGACATTCCACCATCGATCAATGCGATAATCTGACAAAGTGTTAGATCGCTTAGGTACTGGAGTGTAAGGAGAAGATAAACAAACTCTTCTACACTGGCTGCCTTGGAATCATATGGACTACAGGGCAAGGCGGAATATTGAGAAATGGCAAAGCAGATGAACTGACAAACCAACAGACAAACTGTGAAAACTAAAAACGCGAAACCTTTTAATACCATAAATGCCATATTTCTACAATGGGCATAGCAGGATGGAACGCACCACATGGGAGGAGAAAGGCAAATAGCCTGTGGACGACAATGATGAGAACAAGAACAGAGGGCTGTTATGCTGGACATACTTGAACTGAGGCGATTCATAGCTGTCCTAACTGGATAGTTCATTCTGCTGGCATGTCTGCATAAAATTGAGCGGGCCGATGCAAGTGAATGAATGGAGTACAAGGAGCACATTGAAACGACGGGACACTTGCTTGTACCGCTTTTGAAGGATTTATATTCCAGCACCTCTCAGGCGATGCAATACCTAGTTGGAAGAATCTTAGAGGAACGGAATAGAAAACACTAGGGATATTTATTAACAGCACGAATTTCCTATAAAAATTTAAGTTTCTTCCGGGAACGCGACAAGCGCAGAACAGGCCTACCCCTGGCTCCAGAAATGGGTCACGAATCGAGACACAAATACTGAGAATCCTCCTGCGCAACTGAACCTAACCTAATGGAAACATTTCTGTTACATTTTTTTTCAGTTACCATATATCGTTTATTGTAAACGCTTTTCGATTGTTTTAGACGATACTATTAGTAAAGGGTGTTGCAGTAAGAATGCACTTTTTCACTTGAAAATTGTAAGGTGGTTTTGGCGAGGGCTGAGGTAAGCTCAGCCATGTCCAGAGTCTTTCGTTAGGATCCACCAAACCTTTCTAAATAAGAACAGAATTGTTTATCCTTTGCGGACTCGTAGATTCTAAGATGAATGGGGACTCATTGTCTTGCAAACGCGATTATTCGGATTCGCTGCGTGGATCGGTATCGGATATGTCCGGTGGGAATGTGTCGGTATTGGTTAACATCGGATGGGTTACATGGGAACAGTGAGCCGAAGCCCCTAGGAACAGTGAGCCGAAGCCCCTGTGTAGGAATAGTGAGCCGAAGCCCCTGTGTAAGAACAGTGAGCGGAAACTCCTGCGTAGGAACAGTGAGCCGAAGCCCCTGTGTAGAAACAGTGAGCCGAAACTCCTGTGTAGGAACAGTGAGCGGAAGCCCCTGTGTGTAAACAGTGAGCCGAAACCCCTGTGTAGGAACAGTGAACAGAAGCTCCAATGTAGGAACAGTGAGCCGAAACCCCTGTGTAGGAACAGTGAGCTGAAACCCCTGTGTAGGAAGCCTGTTTGTAGCAATATATTTACACCGTCTTTACTAAAGAACGGATCCTAAAATTGTTCCTGTCGTTTGCAGAACTAGAGCCCCAGGTAAAATGCTATAATCTTATCTAGTTGTTCCCTCGGAGGCGACGACTTGAGTCTAATCAACCTTAACACCAAGCACCATCGCTGTAGTCACGTAAATAAGAATTGCATCCAATCACTCATCACGTCAGCTGAGCTTGTGGGTTTGTCAGTGAGTGTGATTGTTCGCTTGGAATCAAATATATGTCGCATAGCCCCCACGGCTCTGATGGCAGGTCATTACTCTTTTCATAAATTTTCCATAACTTTTTTACAGAAATATGGCTGTATCTCACCGATGTCGCTTTGGATTTCGGATTTGAGCTCAGGAATTGTTTCTGGTTTATTCGCATAAACCCGAGATTTCACAAAACCCCAATATTTCCATATTTCAAATGAAAAATTTCAATTTCAAAATTTGTTGTCAAATTTAAATTACAATCTTCAGGTACTTTTGTAATTTAGTTTGATATTTTCCCAATTTTAAGCGAAGAAAAAATATTTTTTTTTTACTTTTCCGCATTTGAATTGGAAATTTGCAGTCGATGTTTTCTCTCTATCTTCAATTGCATTTCTATCACCCCATAATACGTATCCTCTTTCCTTTATTATATTCTGTTTATAAAACGGAAAACTAGTATTCATTGGAACATCTAAACAACCCGTAATATAACCCAAAACAATTTGCAATACAAAGGAGCCAAAGGACGAAGAATACTACGATTGTGTGGTTGTGTGCCTGAATCCAAATGAATGGATATATGCATTTCAGTTTCTTTCGGTGTATGCATTTATAAGTATATGTTTGTGTGTGTGTTAGCATCTTTTTAAGTACATTAGCACATAAAATTTATGTTATCCTGCAATCATATTTCATCGTCTCTTACACACACACACCACACCACACACACTGTAACAAATATTATACACCCAATGCATTCCTTGGCGTTTAAATGTATACATAGTTATGTGTAAGTGCAAGGACATACATTCGTTCATATTTGTTTAGTTAAAATTTCCTTTCTGAATTTGCTTTTCTCAGAACACACATAGGTAATGTGAGTTAGTGTGTGCGTATGTGTGTGATAAATCCTTTACGGTTTCCAGTGTGGTGCCTTCCATTTCCATTCGAATGATTTATATGCAAAAAAGATTAAGTCGAAAATATGCTATAATTCTTAAGACTAATTTTGACGTTGCCATGAAAAACAGCAAAAGGAGTAGCAGCAAAGGCGGGAAAAACACAAATCACCAAAGGTTACCTACCAATTTCAGCTTCCTGCTCCTCTCATATCTACTGGCTGTGCAATAATTTAAGACATTTTCTCCTTTTATGTTGAGAAAATTTATGAGAAAAAGTGATTTATATGCCAGGGATAAATACGAGTGAGGAAAAAGGTTAAAATTTACATTTTCAGGTTATAATGAAATGGGTTTCACCATTGAGCCTTTGACATAAGTCATTTAGATGGGACATAATACATTGTCCAACCTGTCTTTGAAAGGTTGTATGTAGTTTGGAAGGCAATGAGTTAATGTACAAAGAACTGTCAAATATAAACAGAATTGGGCATCCTAGGAGATTCATGGGATCAAATAATGTTAGTAGGAATTGTAATATTAAATAAAAATGAAATAAACTTATTCAAATTTAGTTAGGAAATCTGTATCATCAACCGGTGAAATTACCACTGTGTACAGAAGATTAATAATTTGGTTCTTTAACATTCACAGGCTATCAAGTAGCCGTCGTTAACGCCGAAGAAATCGTTAATGATGCTTCCCTTCAAGAGTCCAACATGGGTTGTTGAACCAGCATGGGTTACTGAACAAGTCCTTACGCTTATTACGTCCAGGTAATCTCCAACTGGAGAGATAAAGCAATAGAACGAACTGGTTGGCGAAATATGTTATCTTCGTTTTGTAAGGTCCCTGACCTTCCGGGGTTTTTCGAGACCGTATACACAAGTAAGTGAGTAATGTCCAATATCCTTATTTTCCACCAGAGATGAATACATCTTTCACTGTCCACAATTACGAAAACGAAATGGTCGATAACGACCGACAAATCGAGCAGGTTAAACGGGTTATGGAATTCTACAATGTGAGGATCCTACACTCACGGAACTTATTGTTTCAACAGACGTTCTAGCAACCGTACATTCGGTTGTTGCCACCGAATTGCATTTACCACAACCGCACTGATGTTGCCTTGACTGAATTTTGTTCCCACAACTTAAATTTGGTTGAAACAACCTCGTTTCCTAATGGATGCAGTTGTGGCCACGAATTGTACTCGTTCGCTCTAACCTATCATAAAAATTCTATAATTGCGGCTGCAATAACCAAACTGATTTCAAATTTATGTTAATGTGGCATCAATTCGTTAGCAACAACCAAATGTGGTTTTTATGGGGGTTGCAAAACGCCGAAATTGGCATAAATTTGTTTGCAACAAACAAATTTGGCACTAACTCGATTGAACACATCGGATTCGATATCAGTTTGGTTTCAGCAACCGAATTTTGCTTTATGCCGATTATAAAACCGAAACTTTCAATAGACTGGTTGCCAGAACCGTATTTATGAATAATGCGGTTGCTGCAATTATAATTCTCTAGTTTGCACTCACTGATTAGGACCCACCGTTTTATAGCGGTTCCGAACGGTATTTTTGAAATGCTTTATCATGATAATATCGCCGCCATTAAGCGAGACGAAAGAACTCTTTGGTGGTCTAAACAGGGATCGCACCCTCGTCCTCATTTGCAAGAGCCTCGTACACTTCCATTGCTTCACCGACGGTCAGTGAAAATATACACCAGTGTAATTGGAATCACCCACTGGTCAAACATTCAACTAAATTGGCCATATACTTATACTTGTCAGCAAAATGTTTTTGTATTTACTGCTGGACGTCAAATCTGGGTGTTGTTCTGTATTGATAGCGACCACCAAATCTTAACAGGCACCTTCTGTCTAATGTCACTGGTATTACAGGCAAAATCGTAGAATTCAATTCAGATCAAACTCTTTTAGTTAATTTGACACAGAACTTTCAAAGTATCTGGTCAGGCTTTGTTTGAGAATTGGTGAGAAAAGAGGTTCAAAATCCTAAGCCGAACTTAGGAATCATAAGCACCTGAATGGCATTCAGGACATCCACGATTAGGGAACAATTAAGAGCAGACTAACTATAATCAGCACATAAAGTGGGCTGCATGGTTTGTTAAGATTACGATAACTATCTGAACGATATAACGGAACACATTGAAAACGTTGCAAATAGGGGTGCACCCCGAAAAATCTGTATTTTTTGTTGTTTGGATGAAAATACAACGTGTTCGTAGATTGTCGCAAATATAATATACTTGTGTCCAAACACATTGTGTTCGCTATACAATATTACATGTTGGAGACACAACCCCTTATTCATAAAAAATTGTGAGAGATTTGAGAGACGTTTTTTGTATGATGAAGGGTTTTTCAATCCTCTCATAACTTTTTATGAATAAGGCCGACAATGATTAATATATTACGAGGCGGATCAATAAGTTCGTGACTTTTCGAACTTCCCTCGCAGTTATATGAAATGCAACACTGCTCCCATTAGCTATTCAAAACATACAACCTCGTGCATTTTTTTAAAACTGGAAAAAAATTAAATTCGAGTACTCATTAAACATTATTTTTTGCAAAATAAAAAGCGTCAATCAAACCAAGGACTATGGGGACTCTGCACCATCGACTTCACTGTTAAAAAAGTGGTTTACTGACTTTCGTTGTGGTCGCACAAGTACAAATGACGCTGAATGTTCTGGACGGCCAATTGAGGTCAATACACCCGAAAATATCGAAAAAATCCACGATATGGTGTTGGCCGATCGAAGAGTAAAAGTGCGTGAGATTGTTGATGCCATAGGCATTTCATATTACAGTGTGGTTTCGATTTTAAATGATCAGTTGGGTTTAAGAAAGCTGTCTGCAAGATGGGTGCCGCGTTTGCTCTCAATTGACCATAAACGTGATAACTTCAAAGGATTGTTTGGAATTTTTTTGCGGCGTTTTGTAACTGTGGATGAAACATGGATCATTTACAACACTCCAGAGACCAAGCAGCAGTCTAAACAATGGGTTTCTCCGGGTGAACCGGCTCCGAAGAAGGCCAAGGTAAGTTTGTCAACCAATATGGTGATTGCAACAGTTGTTTTTCTGTTTTTGGGATGCACGCGGTTTAATCCACATCTATTACCTTCAAAAGGGAAAAACAATAAACGGCGAATATTATGCCAACTTATTGGACTGATTTAACGAGGATTTAAAAAACGACCCCATATGGCCAAGAAATAAGCTATTTTTCATCAAGATAATACACGTGTGTAGTCTCAATGGCAAAATTCCATGAATTGGGCTACGAATTGGTACCTCATCCGCCATATTCTCGGGATTTAGCACCCAATGACTATTTCCTATTTCCAAACCTAAAGAAATGGCTCGGTGGACGATGAAATTACTGATCAAACAAATGTTTATTTTATGGACCTCGAAAACTCCCGTTTTTTGGAAGTGATAGAAAAGTTGGAGAAACGTTGGACTAAGTGGATTACGTTGAAAAATATTTTTTTTTTTTTTTTTGCAAAGTCACGGACTTATTGATCCGCGTCGTATAACACATGTTTTTGTGACCCAAATATGGCTTTTTTTGTTGAAAATTTCTGAAAATCAAAACGCGACATGCAACAAAGAAACAAAAAGCAAACATATAAATGGTTCCTTCATAATGTTACAGGGACCATTTGTTAGCGTGAAATCTGCGTAGAGTGTATTGAATAAAACAGCTGAGCGGTAAGAATACCAAAGGTACTGCATCTTTAAAGGCTTATACCTTTACAGAGATAACATCCGCAGATACACAAATATATATGGTGTGAATTCAATTGCAGCACAGTCTGTACTGCCGAATAATGCAAATCGGAATGCTTCTTTGTTGACCTACTCACAGCGGAACCCAACAATGGGCATTCCAACGGATCCCCTCGAGTATAGAAATCGTGGCGGCACTGAGACACATGAACTATCACAAATCTTCTGGCCCTGGCAATATCCATTGAAGCTGCTGGAATATGTATAGACCATTAATGTTAGTAGATGTCATTATGACGATCATCAGAAGTGTCAGGATTTGCTACCAAATCCCAAATCCCTATTTGGTCTGGTTCCCCACGTCTTTCCTTATACTTATGGGTGAGGTAATATAATCGACCAATACAGGACCATCGTTCTGCAGTCAGTGGAATATTGTAATGATCCCTGCAAGAAACCTATCTGGTAATTACTAAGTAGTTATCGAATAGTTTACCAGATAAAGCTTCAGTTAAAAAGACAGGCGACAGGACAAAACTACCCTATATACTTCTTATGTGTGAAAATACATAAAAGATAAAATTGAAGTAAACTACAGGATAATTACCAGTAGCAAAGTAGATAAACTACTTGTATTAATCATGGGTAACACACAGAAAGTTACTAGAATCGGAAAAGAAATTTCCCAAAATTTTAAAAATTTTCTTCTGGGTTATATCTGATGAAAAAATTCATGCATTCCGCAGGCCTTATTTTAGGAAAGCATTACAAAAGAAGCATTCCGCATGCCTTATTTGTGGAAGGCCTTTCGACTTCCGGCTCTGGGGTGTGATCACTTTTATGTGTATGCCAGAGAGTGTATGCCAAACGAGTGGATAAGACTGTGTAGATTCGACAGAGCGAAAGAAATTTACGTTCTTCGTAATCTGTGATCTCATTAGAAACATGACTAATTTCAGTTATCGCAAAAGTTTTTTTAAATTTGCGGCAAATGTAATTTTGTACGCGTTTGATGCAAACGAAAACTCGTTTGCAACAACATGATACACATTTGCGATATACGAGTTTATATGGGAGAACTACATGAACGGTTGCGATTAATAAATTAATAAAAATCAATCCAAATATTGTTGCGGCAACCGAAAAATAAACGTTTTTTTGTGGGACCTCACTAGCGTGACTAGTTTCGAGCTCCGTGATAACTTCATGCACAGATGCTTACTCACTGTGCTAAAATTGGTGTCATTGTTTAGATCATCAATCGTATATACTTACATACAAACAAACAAACTTTTTTTCAATTTGCATATGCGAATTGGTATCCATCGAAAATCCCTCAGTACCTCAAATCCAATTATTCTAACAACAAGAGCAGAAAGCTTTTTTCCTCCACATTCTCTTATTCTCTTACACCTAGCACGGCTGCAGGTATTTTTAGATATGTTTATCTATAACACACAGTTACATTTTTGCGTGGGATGGCGTTTTGAATAACCGTATTGAATTTTCGTAATGACCTTATATTTGTTAATTTTGAATTTTAATGTTTGAGAAGTTCATACTACAGTCTGTCAAGGTTTGATACAGTTTACTAAGTGAAAAATGGTTGGTTTTCGTTCAAACAATAGATAATTCATTTGTATATTTCATTTATGCAACCAGATTAATCATTCTTATGAAAATTTCCTAAACCTCAAAATATAACCTAACATGTTTGTATCATAACTACATGTAATACCCACAAAACTTTCATTCACCCTAAAAATATATAAATTTATAAATGTTCAGTTTTCATAGATCCATCAAATTGCTGACAAACGTCAGTGTTTGTATGTGTTTAACATTATTTATTTATTGTGAACAATTTTTAAAGATTCTCGGCACCAGTACTCGTAGGAACGGGTACGAGATGCTTTCACTTGACAGCTTTCGTCTGTGCCATAATACAATATTTAGCATTAACGTTTGTCAATTTATCTTAAAACAAACTGCCATACCAAAACTTGACAGATGGTTTGAAGTGAAACGTATGAATAACAACAGCAAAAAGTTTCATTTCAAGTGTCTGGTTTAAACAAATGAACTGTCACTCATTGTCAGTAATTTATTTGTTTGTGATGTTGTTGGTTTTGTGTTGCCGAGTTGATTTTGCGCTATGGAGTTTTGGGGAATGGCAGTGAGGACAACTAGAGGGATGCATACCCAGCGACGGAGTTTGATGGGCCTTCCTCACATAAAGCATGCGGAAGTCATTATAGGGCTATGCCTTCCTGTAATATGACCAGTGAAACTAATGATTTTTGATCACTTGCAGACTGTCCACAGCTAAGCCATTGATTGATTTCCTCTTTTAATTTATATATGCAGGAGACTTTCTAAAAAGAATGCTGAGTCAATGCAAACTCGTTCCTCTAGGATTTCTTTAAAAAATCCTAATGAAGGTCTTACAAATGGAATGCGTCTTCAGGTCACAATCACACATTCTCAATTTATTACTTTAGAAGGTCTGCGAGAGGTCTCCGGAATAGAATGCAGAGAGAGAGAACATACAAATTATTCTCTTTCTGTCTTTCAAAAATGACTATTAAGGGCAGTTATATTCCTTCACGATCAGACACCTTCCATTTATTTTTATGGAAGGACTGTTAGAAGCTTTTTCAATAGAGTTCAGGGAGAAGCAAATACGTTTATCTTCCCTTCCTTTATACTGGCCTTTTAGGGTCCTTACAAACGTAAGGTAAGGACAACAGCAAAAACAAAACACACTTTCCCTTTATGCAATTCGTAAAGAAGTTATTTTGTGTAGAGGGCGGAATGAAAAGCAAGTGAAAACATAGAATTATAGAAACATTTTTTGAGGATTGAAACAATTGGCTCATCGGTTGATCCGTAAAATGACAAACTGAATACACACAACAAATATACAGAATTCTACGAACAAAGTTCCTTATCGCACGTTGCGCGATGGGGGCTAAGCGAAAAACAAAACTTTTGTTTTAACACTATTATGCTATAACCCACTATTATCAACTATATTGATCACCTTTGTTTCGGTTTGTGTCTAGACTAACAGCTTGGATCATAGAGAAAGATATTAACTAGATGCATAGATAAATAGCAACCATAGATGATGCATTTGCTTAATCACAATGTTTCCGTGCGACCATTTTTCACACGGATGTGACGAAAAAGCACTCAAATTTAATTTTTATTTCGATTATGTTTTTGAATTTGAAAGTAGAATATTAATAATAGAAATGCATATCGCTTTTATTACTTGACAATACAAAAATCAATAATGCATGGTTATATAGTTGTTTCAACAGTTTTTGTTTCCGGGGTAATTTGCCCATATCCACCGCTCCGGCGTCATTTAGAAAATTTCCCTTTACTTTCAAATCCACCACTTATCTTTCACCATCAATGGTTTTTTTATTTATCTATGCTAGATGTCTCACAATGTTGGGAAATTCATTGATTAATGGGAAGTTTTCTACTAGATGGAGCCTGTAACCAATATGTAGTATATATTGTAGTTTTGAACCCAATCAAAAGTAAACAAGTAAATTTTCTCAAGAACGTACCTATTCATATTCTTAAACAAAGTACATTTTCTTAACCCTAGAAGGGTAATCTTTGTCGACTCGACGAACTCTGTTGCTCTTCTTCAATTTTTGCATCAAATGGACTGAAGAGTGAATTGTTCAAAAACCAATCAAAAGCTGTAAAAATTTACGGTTTGTGTGTTATATTTTTTGATTAAGACTGTTATTGCTTGTACCCTAAACTGTTCCATAAAAATTTGGAAAAAAATGGGATTTCGTTGATTCGACGAAGATTACCTTTAATATATGTAAAATATGATTACCATTCTACACCATTTCCAATTGAAATTTGAAAATAAAAATTTAAATTTAAAAATTCTATATGAAATTTGAAATACATCAATTGAAATTTGAAAATTCTATTTGAAATTTGAAATATATCAATTGAAATTTGAAAAACATCAATTGAAATTTAAAATACATCAATCGAAATTTGAAACACATCAATTGAAATTTAAAAGACATCAATTGAAATTTAAAACACATCAATTGAAATTTAAAAGACATCAATTGAAATTTGAAAGACATCAATTGAAATTTAAAACACATCAATTGAAATTTAAAAATCTAATACATGAAACTGGTTAATAATTTTTAAATTTCAAGTGACGAATTTTAGATTTCATTTGTTGTCTTTCAAATTTTAATTGTTGTTTTTTAAATATCAATTGATGTATTTCAAATTTCAAATAGAATTTTTAAATTTCAATTGATGTATTTCAAATTTCAAATATAATTTTCAAATTTCAATTGATATTTTTCAAAATTAAATTGGTATTTTTCAAATTTCAATTGGAAATGTTGTAGTACATAATATATAGCGAAAGGAACCTCGTTCCACCCGGGTGTTCCCTGACACCTCATGTGATTTTTCCCCTCCTTCTTTATTGCAATCTATAAAATATTTGACAATAGGGAACTTGTATAAAATATTCAAGGAAATTAAAAAAAATCAAATTCATCTCAGTCTTAACATGAAGAAAAACAACCAGTGCTGGTCCTCATTTGTAGTGTGTGTATAGAGTGCTTACTAGATGCGTAAGTTGGAAGCTTCTTAATCTTCTTCGTGCGCTGTTACTTCTAGAAGAATGCGTGCCAAGATATTAGTATGAGATATGTTGATCTCCTGTTGAACTGTATTTATACAGAAGTCCCTGTGAAGGTATTCATTTCTTACATGGTTGGGTGCATCGGAGAAAAGACGTAGGCATTTATATTGGAACAGCTGTATGACTTGAAAGTTTGTTTTTGCCGTTGAATCCTAGAATACTGCTCCGTATGTCCACATATGTTGGATGATTTCTGTGTACAGCAGGAACTTATCTAACAATAACTTAGAGTTTCGCATATAAGCTTGTACATATAAGTAGATGTTAGTTTAAGACCAAGTTGATTCCTCTTCGTTGTAATATGTTTCTGCCAAGTTCGGCGTCTGTCCCGGTTTATGTATGTTTTACGCTGCCGTCAATATACTTGGCTCTTAATGCTTTTAAATGTGAACCGATGTGAGCGACTGGCCCGGTTTGACAGGCTGATCTAATTTTAAAGGTTCAGTTAATTAAAAAACATCCCATATTTGTACAAAACTGGCAAAACCAAGAGACGTCAACTTAAGGTTTCTGTTGTACCACCGTCTTCAATAATTTTGTCTCGGCGCGGAGTTTGTCTAAGCACGGAGTTGCCAACTGAAATGTCAATTTAATCTCAAATTGGGTGGTGTAAACGACATAGATTAGAGTACAAGGTTATTGCTAACCTGGATGTGATAAACGGCAGTGGAAATGCGTTATAACATTGCTGTGGCGTCTGCAAATGTAGCTGTTACAGTAATTTCGCATAGTGGAAGATCTGCAGTAATCAGAGTATATAGCAATGGCCCGAAAAAACTACCATGTGGTATGACAGATTTTATTTCTTGTAGGTTCCTTTGGAATCCATTAACATCCACAAAGAGGTATCTACACGCTGAAAAGTCTGACTTTTGTGTTGTTTGGATGGAAATATAACGTGTTTGTAGGTTGTCGCAAATATATTATACTTGTGTCCACACATATTCTATTTGCTATTCAATATTATATGTTTGAGACACAATGACTAGTAGGTTATAATATATGTTTTTGTGACCCAAACGCCGCTTTGTTTGTTGAAAATTGCTCCAAACAAAAACGTGACAGAGCACCAAAGAACCAAAAATTCATCAGATCATTAATTCATGAAAACAGCGCTTTCAAGCATGTACATGGTTCCTGCAATATGTTGCTGTGGCCATTTTTTTTTCAGCGTGTACATTCTAAGTAGGATTTAATTAGTTCTAAGAAGGGATACGGTTCTTTTTAATATTATGGAGTTAACAAGTATACCATATCTTGTCGGAAGCTTGATTAACATCCAAGAATATTGCTGAACAATATTTTGTTTTCTTCTAAGGAAGTTCTTATTGTGTTGACCGTCCTCTTCACCTATTCTACGGTTGTGTGTCTGTCTCTGAAGCTGAATTGATGGTCAGGAATAAGATGGTATGTTTGCACTATTAGGATTAGTCGAAGAAGTATAATTACTGAATTATTTTACCCATTACATGTAGAAGACTTATTGGTCTGTACGATTTCACATCTTCCTGCAGTTTTCCTATCTTCGGAATCATTATTATTTCAGTCACTTTAAGCTGCACCGGACAATATCCAACTGTGAATATTGAGATTATAATATTTCTCAGGTATGTACTAGCTTTATATGGGAGTTCCTTGAGAATTTTCGACGTGATCAGATCAAAGCTTGGTGTCTTTTCCTATTTGGAAGATTATTTATCAAAATTGTTATTTCATTGGTTGTTTTCCTGATTGGCAGGTCCATTTGAATAGGTGATGTTAGAAAATCATAGACCTTTGAAGAGTTATTATTTCACGGGATTGGTTGCAACGCATTTGATAATTGCTCACCAAAGATGTCATATTTTTCTTTATCCGTCCTGGAACAGGTTCCATTACACGATTTTATTGGTGGTATTCTCTCAGTGGATGTACTAAATTTTTTGTTGGCTTTGCATAAATAAGAAGCTGAATCCTCCGTGGTTCAAAAGTTGGAAATAAGGAAGTCAAACTCTAAACTGTTCTCTCCTATCAAGGTTTTTTGTTAAGCCGGGTATTGTCTGCTGGAAATCTGGGTGTTTTCCAAATTTTTACAAGATTCGCTTTTGATGGAGGAGAGTTTGTATATTTCGACTGGTGCCTTCAGTGTTGATTTTAAAATCTTCTCCCAGTTATTGATTTCTAAGCTGCTTGTTTTATATTTAAAATGAAGAAATATATTGTGTTTTCTATTTCATATCTATTTTTTAGAGGAGTTGTTAAATTTTTGAGATCCCTGCAGGTTTCCTGATCAGTCCTGTCAGTTTGCAGTTTTAATTGTACTTCGACTTGTTTCACTGATGATTTCAGAACGCTATGATTGGAACATGATTAGAAAATATCTCTAGACATGGGTATATTTCGCATTTATTTCTGTCAAAAATTTTTAGCATACAGAAATCGATAACGTCAGGAGAGGAATATATCCCCAGTCGACAAGTACCGAAGACGTTCGTCTTTCATGGCTTTGTACAAATACCTACCAAAGCCCCAGTCTTGCTGCTTTGCATTGTAGCCACTTCCTAACAAATTATTTTGTACCCAATGATATTGAAATATGTGACGAAATATTCTTTGGTCGTAGAGCACGAAGGCAGACATTAAATCGATGCTACAACGATTGGACTATTATTTTCTTTCAGTTGTATGGCAGTGAACTGTATGTTTTCTTCCTATAGACATATAGAGGTGTATGTTTTATATCTTGTCTAATTCAAATTGCGGTACCACCTCGGGCTGTATTCGCCGAATATAGAATGCGAGGGTGGAAGGTCTTACCTCCAAATCTTTCGTAATGTTAACTACAAAGGAGAAGGAAGACTGAATGTGTCCTATAATAGGCCTAAAATAAGGCCTGACAGCTCCTGATATCTGCCGCTGTACAAAGTTGCGTAGATTAAGGAGGATTAGGTGATAATTTTGGTTACGTATTTACCTGAGCAGCTTTATATGGTCCACAACTTGGTATACCTTCTTACATATATCTATATATATACTAGGTGGCCCCAAAAAAGATGATGCAGATGATCACAGTTGTATTGGAATCAGAAACAAAAATGTATTTAGATCACAATCACATATATTATAACATATTGTTACGATTAAGTAAAAGCTTTTACTTACTATTAATAACCAAATTAACATATTGTAAATAACAGAGCGATTAATGCTGCGCCTGAAAGTATACCCTTACCACAACCAGTTGACGAATCCGTTGCAAATGCGTAAAGTCTTCAAAACTGCCTGTTCTGGAATCGGGTAGAACAATATAGAAACCGGGTGACGAGAAGCATAACTCGTATAAATAGCTCAGGTTTTTGGAACTTTGAGTCAGTATGTGATTAAACGCCGGAAAGTAAGCAAAGCGAATTGATAGTAAAAAAGGGACTTTTTGTAAAGTGTTGATTTAAAAACTGTATAAGTAAAATAAAAGGAATTAAAACTGTTGTACATATCGTAATTTAAAACCGAACCTTGTTTTATTAACGGGAGTAAAACAATGCCCAAAACGACGATTAAGGAAATTCGTCGGTTGTGTTGGTGAAGCGTGAATTTCGTCGCAGGTTTCCTGGCCGTCCGACAAAACCTATACAAACACTGCGGCGTTTGGTCACTCGCCTTGAAGAAATTGGGACAACACGAGATTTTCCCAAGGCTGGCCGTCCCCGGAGCAGCCATTCTGCTGAGAATATCGCTGCTATTGCCCAAGATGACGAAGAGGAGCCCCGAACATCGACCAGACGACGTGCCACGCAATTGAGCCGGTAGTCCCTACGCAGAATTTTGGTGAAAGATTTGAAGATGCTCCCGTACAAAGTGCTGTTGACCGCCAAATGCGTGTAACCCACGCTCAAGCCATCCTGAATCTCAACGAATAGGAGGACGATTTTTCATCGAAAATTATCATGAGCGATGAGACTCATTTCCATCTTAGCGGTTTCGTGAATAAACTAAGTATTTATTTCTGGGGCACCGAAAATCCGTGTACCACCCACGAAGAAACATTCCACCCGCTCAAAGTTACTGCGTGGTGTGCTGTTTTCGCTGGAGGAGTCATCGGGTATTTTTTTTTTTTTTGAAAACGCCGGGAGCCAAACGACGACTGTGGACAGCGCGCGATACAGAGCCATGATTACCGAATTGTTCTTCTTCAATTGAATGAATTGGGACTGGAGAACATGTGGTTTCAACAGGACGGTGCAGCGGCGAACACTGCTCGAGCCACAACCGCAATTCTGAAGGAAGCATTTCCGGGTCGCTTAATCTCTCGTTTTGGTGATTTGCACTGGTCGGACAGATCACCCGATTTAACCGTTCCAGACTTCTTTTTATGGGGGTTTTCTGAAGTTGCGGGTTTACGTCAACAACCTCAGCCTCTTGAAGCCCTTAAGGAGAATATTCGCCCAGAATTCGAGAACCTGTCGTCCGAAGTTTTGGCAAGAGTGATGGAAAATGCCATAAAACGAGCCCGTATGGTCCGCGCCACGCAATAACCCACAAACTCGAAATGAAATAATCCCCAAAAAAATCAGGAAACCCGAATTTGGGGATAATTTTCTAATTTTCGGGAGTTATTTCATTTTTAATTTGGGGATTAAGCTCTCCCAACTTTTAGCACAGAACCCACCCCCTCCCGATAACGATCCTGAAGCGCAGTAGAAACCCATTTCCGACTCTATAAAAACTGCCTCAACAACCGTACTTGGTTTTGAAAAACCGCTTCGCAACAAACCATGGTACGATGAAGAGTGTCGCATTCCAAATGATGAAAAGACGCTGCACGCATGGCAATGCTGCAGTCAATTGCAAAGCGAGCTGCGACTGAGCGGTATAGGGAGAAAAGGAAGGAAGTAAGCCGTCTCTTTAGGCGTAAGAAACGGCAGTGGAGAAAGCGCGAGAGTGAGAAAATTGAGTCATACTGAAGGAGGAACAAAGCCCGAAAATTCTACCAAAAGGTCAAAAACGGAACTAATAGACATGGTTCAGGGCCCCCCTTCTATAAACACAAGGACGGAAATCTCATCGCAGATGTGCAGAGTATATTGGGAATATGGAGAGATCATTTCTCTGCGCTATTGGTACCTTTGATATCCAATGACGAGACAATCGATCTAAATTTGGACAACGACGTCGATTGCCCCCCTCCTAACCAAGACGAGGTCAGAACAGATATTGTCCGGCTTAAGTACAATAAAGCCGCAGGAGCCGATGGATTACCGGCGGAGCTGTTTAAGGCTGGCGGCGATGAGCTGATAAGGTGCATGCATCAGCTCATTAGCAAAATTTGGTTAGATGAATGCATGCCCGGCGATTGGAGTCTCAGTGTACTATGTCCCATATTTAAAAAAGGTGACCCGAGTATCTGTGCCAACTACCGTGGAATAAACCTTTTACCCATAGTATATAAGGTTCTATCAAGCATAATGTGCGAAAGACTAAAACCGATTATTGCTGACCTGATTGGACCAGATTTTCACGCTGCGCCAAATCCTGGAGAAGAACCACGAAAAACAAATCGACACCTATCATTTATTTGCCGATTATAAGGCGGCCTTCGATAGCCCGATACGGGGAAACTCACGAAGCAATGTCTGAGCTTGGTATTCCTGCAAAACTCATACGCCTTTGCAGGATGACCTTGACAAACACCAAATCCGCATTGAAAGTTGGTAAGAATCTTACCGAACCTTTTGAAACCAAGCGAGGCCTCAGACAAGGTGACACCCTATCGTGCGATCTCTTTAACAACTTAATAGAGATTATTCTGAGAAAAGCTGCTGTCAACATGAATAAAACCATCAGCAGCAAAAGTCACATGCTGCTCGCGTATGCTGATGATATAGATATCATTGGACGCACGGTTAATGAAATTACTGCGGTGTTTTCGAGAATTGAGAAGGAGTCAACAAAAGTGGGTCTGACAGTAACTGAGGACAAGACAAAATTAATGGTTTCAACCAGTAGGTCCTCTACGCGATTAGACCAAAGCGTGAACGTTGATAACCGTTATAATTTCGAGGTGGTGGACGAATTTATATACCTCGGATCTGCCGTAAACAAAAACAACAACGTCAGCCTTGAAATCAAGCGGAGAATTGTGCTTGCGAATAGATGTTATTTTGGGCTAAGCAAGCACTTTAGAGATAAAGCCCTCTCTCGAGTAACAAAAGTCCAGCTGTACCAGACTCTCATTCAACCTGTCTTGCTTTATGGCACATAATCCTGGGTCCTATCGCAAGCAGACGAAACATCTGTAGGAGTCTTCGAGAGAAAAATACTCTGAAAAATTTATGGCCCTACAGTGCACAACGGCGAGTATCGGCGACGCATGAATCATGAGCTGTATGAGCTTTATCCTGACATTGACATAGTTAAGCGGATCAAGATAACGCGATTGCGCTGGCTAGGCCATGTCAGTAGAATGGATGAAGACGAACCAGCACGAAGGGTTTTCGAAACCGAACTCGAAGGAAGACGATCAGGGATCAGGTTGACGAATCCCTGCGTACACTTGGTATTGCCAACTGGAGAGATAAGGCAAATGATCGAACTGGTTGGCGAAATATGTTATCTTCGTTTTATAAGGTCCCTGACCCCTCGGGGTTGTTTGTGACCGGATAAGTAACTAAGTAGTATTATTTCATAATGAAATAACCCCCAAATATAAAAAGCCCCAAACTTATTGTTTGTTGGATAGTTTCATTGTGGTTTTGGTTTCCGCAAGAAATTACCCTTTTTACAATAATGAATTCCTCTAAATTCTTTAATAATAATATTATAATTAATAATAACTATTTTGGGGTTTATTTCATTTACTTGGGGCTTGCTTCAGTGGGGGATATTTCTTTTCTATTTTGGGGGTTATTTCATTAGGCTGTAGTACCGATATCTTTTGGGGGTTCTTTCATTTCTAATTTGGGGTTATTTTCATCTTGTTTGGGCTTTATTTCATTTTTCATTTTGGGGGTTATTTCATTTGATTTTGGGGGTTATTTCATTGGGGATTATTTCATTTTCGAGTTTGGGAGTTGTTTTATTGGGGGTTATTTCGTGGCGCGCCAGTATGGTCATCAACTCACAACTTGATGAAATAAATTCTAATCGATTAAATAAACCAATTTCACAAGCAGAACCAAAGTTTTTCATTAAAAAAAAATTACAGCAAAAGAACATTCAGTGATTACTTTTACCCCACCTTGAACTGTTCGGTTGTAGTTTTTTCTGAAACAAAATCTGTTGCAAAAGTCAACATTTAATGGAGGTTGGATTCCCTTTTCTCTTTAGTATACACAAGTGGTCGTTCTGGACTAATATTTGAATTGGTTAGAATAGGATGGAACTAGCTTAAGATATGAGGCTTCATGCAAACGTTTGCTACAACTCCATATAATCATCCTAGTCGTCATAAGTACCAACAGTTACACTCCAAATAGTCAAACAATTTTTAAGTCCCCAAGATATTCCCTATTCCGAAACTCATTAAGATGTAATCTATTACCCTTGGTTGCCCATTACATATTATGAGTGGACTTCCAAACTCAATTAGTGAATTTATAACGTGGAGCATGACGAAGCCTCAAACAATACTATTGTTTGTGGAGAATTTGTGCGGCAACAACTTGTCATGTATAGTGGGAGTCAATTGTCCTCTATAGAAACTGTCGTTTTCCTTCAATTTATTTCCTTAAATTTATTTCCTTCATTTCACACACCTTCCTCTTTCGACACCTCACTCTATTTTGCAATGATGGTCAATCTTAAAGATCTTCCTTTTAAAAACATAAGTCAAATATTTCATTTTCACAAAATCAGAGTGAAAACATTACCCAAAAAGGTCAAAGTTAAACTACGCGCACAAATGGATGACAAAAAAAAGTATCGTAAACTACCATGTTTATTTTTTTTTATTTATACAATCTAGTAATTCTCGACGAAATGAAAAACATTTATCTACTCTATATAAATTTTTTTTTTCGTAAAAGTTTGACATAAAATAAAGACCCACAATTTGTTAAATGTCAACAGCACAACAGTATAAAACACAAATAACAATAATAACATCACCCCACAATAACTACAACAAATTTGTAACAAATAACACCATAAACAACAGTTGAAACTAACACCATTTGTTACAATCGTATGGCAACACTGCCACCATTACCGACACCATTGCCACTATCACCGCCACCGACCGACCACTTGAACATTCAAAAGTTGTTAAAAACGGAAAAGGATATGCACTAACCCACATGCACATACGCGAACGAGGGTAAGGAGCAAAAGATACATCCGCACACACTACCCCTATAAACACGTAACGGAAATCTTTGACACTTTTCAACAATCAATTCAACTTGAACAAAACGTAAATTTTTCACTTGTGTTGGTTTCGACTGAATGAAAAACCCATGTGAAATGTTAAAGAGGAAACGGAAGAAAACACACATTTTTGTGTTTTGTTCACTGCTTCCTTTTATTTATCACATTCTAGTTTAACTGAGTATTTATATGCTCTTTACCGGAATGAGTTTTTTGTTGTTGTTGGTTTCTACACATTTTTCCTATTTTTTTCTTATTTCGTTATGGTGACGTTTCGCCTGTCAAGTCGTCGTGAAAGGAGATATTATATGGGTGTGGAAAAGTTGTTTCCTTTAAAACCATTGATATAAAATGGGTACGGATGTCATAGTGTCAAGTATTTGAGCAGTCACCTAACCATTGGGGAAAGAGGCAAAGTTTTAGGTTAACTAGTATTTGAGTATTCAGAAAGTCAAGTATTGAAATCATAGACTAATACATACATAGATAAACTTATTCTCTCATCCGACGTTTCATTTCACACTCCTCATCGTAGGTTTGTGGAAATGAGAGCAATTAAATTTAAAATTACCTTACACCAGGTGGAGTTACAAAATATGTTCACTTAACTGAAAAATTTAAATGTATTTTGCACTTTTTTGTTGACGTTTATCGTTGGTATAGGCGTTTATCGTATCGTAACACAACTAGTTTGCCACAAAAACACGAAATTCGGTTGTTCTTCCTTTGTTGATCGTTGTATACTATTGTCACTATCTGGTATTATTGAACCCATATTTTCCACCATCAATGTTTACTTTCCATCGTACCTATGACGTTTAATTTATTGAGCAAATAAAAGTTTCTATGGATGTATTTTTCTATGATGGAAATACTAAAATGGTAGCAGTTTCATGTATAAGAATGTCTTGTTGTAAAATTAGAAAAAAATTATGACTACGCATGCTGATTTGTAATTGGCAAAAGGCTACGACATGGAGTATCTAGGTTCAATACGACATCGAGTTTGTAGGTTCAACCGAACATCTAATCTCTGGGCTCAACTCTTTAGTTTGTGAAGATGCCCAGATGGAAGATAAAGACGATGAAACCAAAAACATGTTTTATGAATGGCTAGAACCACTATCTCGACCATGTCATTAAGATCATTTCAGGTTATTTTAAAGTCAAATTTTTTAAGATATAAAGAGTGTGCATGTGTGCTTCGGTTCCACCGAATTCGCGTCGAATGTAACTAGTTTAAGCAGGGGGTTTAGATGAAACAGCTAATCGACCTCCTAGCTCCAAATTTGATACAGGATACAATTTCAGTTTTGCCGGTTTTCCCGCACGAATTTGTGCGTAATGCAATAAAAAAAATTAAAGAAAATTATTGTGTTCTTCGAACCAAAACTAATTTATTGCATATAAAATTATTTTAAAAGTCACAAGTGCCAATAAATCAAATTTAAAGACAGTTTTTTCAATTCGCCTATCGCCCATGCTTCTTCAAATTTCATCCTGTTTCATCGACACTCTCTGCTTCAGCACTTCTGACAACGAAATGAGACTCATTAATCCCCGCCGCGCCAAAAACAGAGTTGTTAGTTGCCCGAGACTCTAACAAAAAGAAATAAATATCAAACACGTTGTTTAGTTATAACTTAGTTAATGATGGAAGGCACTTTTGCGGTGAAATGGACGAATGTCGATTCGGATAATTACGTGGTTGCCGCAAAAACTCTAACCAGAATAAGCAGAGCAAATATCTTACGAACCCAGACACAGAGAAATTGGAGTGATGCAATTGACAGATGTCCTCGCAACAGGATCAAAGAAACGCAATCAATTACTAGCGCAGAACGCACTTAATAAAACAACCGGTGTCACATAACATCCCACGAAGTGATTGGGGAGAGCTTCTCACAATCAGTGAGATGTGAGCTTTCTAGTTTTACACTCACTGTTTGAGATCTACAGTTTTGCACCGGTTCCAATCGGTATTTTTGGAGAAGCTGTTTCATGGCTAAGTCCTCAATAGTGTCGCCATTACCACGGGAGGTGACCATCATCGAAAGAAATGTAAGGTGGTCTGAGTAGGGACCCATTGCACTACCGAACGTACCTGCTCGCGACAATTCTACGGCACACTGGAGACACAATTCCGGCTCTATAAAAACTGCTGCAAACATCGAGGTTGGTTTTGAAAAACCGCCTAAATACAATCCGTGCTACGATAAACAGCATCGCATGGCTACGGAGGGAAAACGCTGTACGTATGGCAGTGCCTTCGTCAGGCGCGACGAAAGCTGTGACGACCAGGTACAAGGAGAAAAGGAGAGGAGTAAATCAAATAATTAAGCAAAAAAAATCCAATGAGTGTTCGAACTCACGGGCGATGTGTTAACAACTTTTTGTTACACGGTACCTGTTCGATTTCCATGAACACATTAGTAAATGTTACATTGGAAAATAAAAAACAGCGTTCAATCATATGATGACGTTACATTTAAATAATATTAATACTTAAAATTATTTAAAGACCAGTGCAGCAAGCACATGTGTCATTATTTTCTTGCTTAACACTCTTTGTTTTATTCCCACAAAAAACAAAGAGAATGCGAAACAACAAACACATGAACATACATACATTGTTATGTTCATACATACGCTACACAAGTTCACACAATTTTCTTTGCTCTCTTGCTATCTCATTTTTATATACGTATAACAACGTCATTATACTCTTTGCTCTGAGAGTGCTCCGCACGCACACAAGACAACTGTTTGCTGCCGCTACATCAGTGTGTGTTTGTTTCGCAGTCGAACAAATCTGGTCTTTCCATCGGAGTCTTGGTCGCCCTCTTTTCCTGCTTCCATTGATTTGCCTAGAGATGTCCACGTCAGAATATAAATCACTGCACTGTATATAATGTTACAAACACACATAATTGGAGTCGGTCATGGAACAGAGCTGGTAGGCGTTGCGCATATTTATGTATATATCAACTATGCTTAAGTCGGAACCAATATTTAATAGAAAATGACACACTCTCGTACCTGAAAGCGTTTCATGGAACCAAGAAGATTCTGGTGTAGAGATATCGTCCATCTCGAGCAAGACCGTCACAACTCAAAAAACATATTTTCGAGAAAAACGAGTTCGAAATTTTCAAGTTGTATGCATGCTGAAAAAAACGGCCTCTGTAACATATACTCCCAAACACATTCTGCAGGAACCATGTATATGTTTGGAACACACTCAAAACATTCATATGTTTGCTCGACTTGTATTTAAATGCAAACATTAGCATGTTTACTGACAAACATGCAATGACGACGCAAACGCAATACATCAGCCGAAAAAAAACACAAACATTGAACAAAACACAGCTCTATTTGTATCACAAACACAGATAAATTTGGATATGTATTTAATGAAATTTTATTGATTCTGTCTCCAATATGTAATATTGACTACCAAACACGATGTGTTTGAGCAAAGGTATACTATATTTGCCACAATATCCAAACCTCTAAACAAAAAATAATGATAGAGTTTGAAGCGTGTCTGAAACTAAATTGCAACAGATTAGCCAACATAAGAAAGGCTCACTTCATTTGCAATTTACACACGCATTCATGAATATTTATGAACCACTGACTGAAAGAGTAATGCAAAAACACTGTTACATACTTACAACTTTCACTTTGAATAATATCTCTTTGCCCCTATCTTATTCTCCTGCAAATAGTATCATTGTTTCCCCAACAAGTAATTTTTAATAGCAAACACAATGTGATTTGGACACAAATATACTATATTGCGAAACGTGTTATATTTGCATCCAAAGAACAATAAAAGACAGATTATTCAACGTGAGAGATTTTATGCAAAATGCTAATTTCAAAATCCACTTTACTCAGCAATGAAACAGCTTCGCAAAATACCGTTCGGAACCGGTCTAAAAGTGTGGGTCCCCATCAGTGAGTGTAAGAACTAGAAAGCGCAAATATCACTGATTGTGTGAAGCTTCTCTTTTATCCCTTCATGGGCCACCATAATTGGAAACTGAATGATCATGTAGAGGTTGGGGTCTACTGTAGTGAACTGGGGTTGCCTTTTAACTGTATACTACCTTATCGGTGTTGCAGTGGTTAATGTGCGTAACTAGTGTACGTGCCAGCGAGTGTTCGACCCATGATTTAACTACCTTACATTTCTTTCGACGGCGGTCACCTTCCTTAGTGACGGCGGATACTACTGTCATGTGTACCTTTTGGGGGTTAAATATCTTCAATCTAATTGGAAGAAGAAGCACCACAACAACAACAGCCGTTTAAGCTTGATGTGGTGAAAATCTTAGAGAAGAAAGAAAATGGAAAGGAAAACTAGATTAGAAATAGGAAAAGATGGGAAAAATGGCTGGAAAAAAATGGAGGCCAAAATTAAAGCGTCCTATTCGGTTTGGCTTTTGGAGGAGAAAGGTACAAGTGGCTGAGGCAAGAAATTGGATCCTGTGGCAGAAGAGAAAAAGTGAAAAAAAAGTTGAAATAATTTGCATTCGGTTTATTCTTAAAAACGTTTTACATAGTCTGAAACTTAAGTTTTAAATGGCCAAAAGTAAATGTGCATGAGTAAAGAAATAAAAGAAAATTTATGAAATTTGTATCGAACAAATATAAAAAAAAAATTAAACAAAAATTCGTCGCTAAACAGTAACGCCAACCCATGCTAAAGCCACCTCCGTCCTTTCCAAAGCTGGAGACGCTGCAACGCACCACCAAGCCTGGGGTGCGCGGTATTAAAGAAACTTTCCACTGCTGCGACCAGACGGACAGACAAAATTATCCTAAAATAAAAAAAGGAAATATTATGTGATTTTGTTTTTTTTTCTTGTTTAAAAGAAAATCATTAAATTAAATATATATATGTATAAGAGTGAAACCCATTTTTCTTTACCGGCTTTATAAAAAAGGTAAGCCTTGTGGGAGTGGCAAGGTCCGCGTCTTGTTTGGGGTTGAGCTCAAACCTAGGAAGTGTCACGCAAATCCGGGATTAATTGCCCTAGTTCATAGGCCATAAGAAAAGTGTTTTGGTCTAAAAGAAATGTAAAGAAACCACAAAACGGTAAACATAGATATAAAATATTCAATATTTTAAAAGAAACAAAAAAACCCCAAATATTCACATAATCTGAAAAAGAATCAACCAGACATCAAAACATACCTTACAAACGTACATACATATACTAAACCTAAAAAAAAGAGAAATGTTAGTTACCTTGCGTCATCGTTAAGACCCCCGTACCACCGAAAACTCAATTTGCCTTGTGTTTTAATGAAAGCGCCTGGGGAAGAAGCCGAGCCGCCATTTTACTCAGGAACAGTGAAGACGCCATCTTGGAAACGTCAAGACTAGGTTGGAAAAAATGTTTATAGTTTGTGTAATCAAATTTAAAATTTACCTTGTTTTTGCATTTTAAAAGATGTTACTGGATGAAATTGCAGTATTGGAGTATTATAATAATTTTCTAATGCCATAGGGTGGTTTGAAATTGGTGGCCTAATCGCCGATAAATAAAAGGGGAGCGGAATTAAGTTTTTATAATAAAGAAAAATCGCGTTTTAAATATGAATATCTAGAGCATTAGGAAAGTGGTAGTGGGAAAAGAAAAAGGGTAAGTAGAAGTACTAAACACTCGGGTATCTAAACCTCTTTAAAAATACCATGGTGAATTCAGATTTTGGATTCCAAGAGGGAGGACTCTCCCTGGCCGAACATCCGCCAGGCATCTTGTCCAAGTGTGTGTTAATCGTCTTTTGCATGGTTCGTGAGTATACGCTAGTGTCCTTTGGTCTTGCTTCGGGTCCCTTTTTAAATGTTTATCTTTAATTACCTTGAATTTCTTTTTTTGTTTTCTAAAAGCTGGTTTGTTTTTTTGTTTTTTTTTTGTACTCGTCAGAGTTCAGAGGTGTCGGCAAGGACTACCCCCATCCGGCGAGCTTAGCCACGCGGGTCGCCAGCAGACCAGCCAAGCCGACAATCTGGCAATTTTATTCAATTCGTGGAATTTCGTTTCCCACTTAAAAGTCTGATAGTGACCAGTACACTACAGTAACTGAAACATGTTGACAGATATCTGGCGACTTGAAAGCATATCCCGAATACACACTGCTATGTGATAATGAAGGCAAGGTGGAAGAGAAGCACAGATTTTGCACGCACAAGGCAACTCAGGCCAACATTGAATATTAGGAGATCCTTCTGTGTATATGTAAGCCTTAATGCTTGAAGTCAGGCTTGACAGAACATTGTCTGACTGGAAGGCCAGCAGAAGCATGTATGGTATGGGATTCTTATTTTTTAGGGACCTAAGTGAATTGGCTCATTTGAGAGTCAATAGGATTTTGATCCTCTTGTAGCACTATTCGCTGGTAGGGCTAACGCTTAACTTCATCTGTCCATGGTACCACAGTGAACTAAATAGCCTAAATAAGTTTATTTATCGGCAGCCACC
This sequence comes from Phaonia tiefii, assembly GCA_963931995.1. NCBI lineage: Eukaryota > Metazoa > Arthropoda > Insecta > Diptera > Muscidae > Phaonia > Phaonia tiefii. Next base: position 12,647,937 of record OZ008368.1, on the reverse strand, counting down.
AACAACCTAACAAAACGTATGTAATATAGAGTAATTTATATATAGAGAGAAAATGTATCTCCTCTGATGTTTCCTTTCACACTCTTCGTGGTGACGTCGGTGTGATTGAGATATATTTGGCGAAAATTGACTTACATCAGGTGGAATTACAAGAACTTCTGACTTGAATTTTTCATGTCGTTTTGGTAAAAAACTTTTTTCTTGACTGTTATTGTTAGCATACATTTGTAATATATTTAACACAATAATTTTATCACACAAACCGAAATACCGTTGTTGTTATTTGTTGGTTCTTTTGGATCACTGCCTCTATCTAATACTAAGCGTGTTTTGGTTACACCGCTTACTTATATAATCGCTTGTTTGTATGAAGCACTTAACGAAGACTTAGCGAAAACTTAGCGACGCGAATCATTTTCGCTAAGTTTAAGAAAAATTCTTTGTGACATCTTTTACCGTGTTCAACCCTTTTTCATATTTTTGAATAAAATCACTTATCGCTAAATAACCGTTTTCTTTGCAACTTAGCAAGCGATAATCGCTTGCTTGTAACCAAAACACGACTACTATTAAAGCAATTCTTTTCAACATCCAACATTCATATCACTCCAGGCCAAATGTCATAAATTTGATGAGACAAATGTTAACTCTAGATATATGAATTACTCTCTATGGTATGTAAGTTATATTGTCAACTCTAAACTGGCGTATAAAAAACTGAGAAAGGAGACCCATGCCAACGGATTTCGCATGTATATATATAAACAACTCGCTAATAACTTCTTAAACATATTTTCGAAAAACAAACCCCCAAAATTTCAAAAATTTGGTTTCAGTCAGTATATATTTTCCAGCTACACTAAATCCCCAAAAATCAACTGTCCTATTAAATACTTTATCTAATTTAAATTTGAAATTTCTATCGACCTCTTAACTTCCTAAAGGCGCCGATATCAGGTAAAAAACGTTCATTCATTTATAGCAGTTGTGTCTTATATCTGTCTCAAACTTCATAATTAATATTACTCAACCATAATGTGACATTTAATTTACATACAACATTTTACCTCGTTGTACAATAAATTTCAATTCAATTTCAAAAAGTCAAATTCCTTTCAATGACTAATTCAACACAAACGTCTAGTTTTCCCGTAGTCTCATTTATTATCTAAATTATACAACATTTTATACATGTAGGAAAAAAAAAAACAACGAACCACACCAGAGACTAATAGACAGACAGATAGACAAACGGACAGACAAACAAAACACACAGCGTAATCTTAAAAATTGATCTTATTATTAAGAGATTTTCGATTGTTAGTCAAAAGATAATGTCAATCTACACACAAAATAGTTTCAACATTATTGCTCTGTCAGTCCAAATGTCCAGTCACAATTAACACACACACTCGCTGCAACACACACTTAAACATGCACACACAATATGTGAGAGGAGGAATGGGTCTCCTCCGTGTACTGGCATTTAGATTGGCACTAAATGCACATGCAAGCCACCACATATGGCTTGGAGGGGGTCTGATGGGTTGAATTGTCGGTTGGCCTGACCTGGCCTGTTCTAAATGGTTAGTTGGTCGGTTGGTTTAGTTGCTTGTTTGGCGTTTGGCCGTAGCACCTTGGACATGAACATTTTATATATAGTTTTGCATGCAATCAAATTAATCTTGGCACAACTATTACCACCACAACAAATAAACACATCGTTTAAAGGTGGCTGGTATGATAAGTGCAAACAAGTTTGTAAATCTAACAGGGGTATACATTAAGGGTAGCTGTTAATTCCCAGTAATCAGACTAAATGAACTTCGTAGACCTCAAATCCTGTACAGAAACTAGTTCTGCACATCGCAGATAAAAACACAGGAAGAAAGATGTAGAGAAAGACATTATGGAATTTCTGTAGAGTTATCACACCTTCGACAGGAGTCGATATTCTCAGCTTAACAACAACAGCGATGGAGTTCGATCAAAATCCACACCATATCAAATTAAACCTGCAAAAGGATCAAGATCAAATGTCACTCGGTGATCCAATAGAGAATATACTGAATAGATACCGCAGAATCCCTTCTATCACGACAATCTGCCAATGTGTTTCCACACTCACAGAACTATTGAAAAAAAGATTGTAGCAATCGAAAATTCGATTGCTGCAACCAAATTACGTTTACCACAACCGAATTGAAGTCGCCACAACTGAATTAAGTAGTCACAACCAAACTTCGATTGGAACATCCCACCCTCATATTTGATTCGGTTGCGGTATTCGAACTTTATACTATTTTCTAAAAATGTTATTATATCGGTTCCAAAAATCGATTTTTGATCTTATTCTGCTGCTGTAATCATATATCTCATGAATTCTTTTATGGCAACCGAAAGTTTGCCTAGTTTGTTTGTAATTTTCTTATGGTCATACAAATAAGACAAATGGTCGGGCAAATAAGACCTACCAAAGTTAAACCCGAATAAGTTTTTTTGTTTTTCTAATATAATTGTGTTTTTTTCTTTGCAGGTTATAATTGAGTTCTTGGAGATTTATAATAGATAGATGCAGTACACAACAACCTATTAAAATTATCGAATTTTCATATTCTTGTCAAAGATCAATAGTTATGACCCAGTGAAAGTATCGTCAACATTTTAATTCACGATTAGCTCCCACAGCCTTCAAGATAAGGAATTTGAACTATAGATTGAGGGGCTCTGATAATCCAAGGGCAACGCACCAGCATTAGTTACATCCATCCAGATGCACTGTTTGTTATGGCCGATAAAGTTATCGGTCCATATTTTTTCGATAATTTTTTTTGCGGCCAATGGTGGAGCAGCATCCCAGTTTGTGGTTTCAACAAGATGGAATGACTGCGCGCACTGCAAGGCTAACTATGGATTTGTAGCGAGAAATTTTTGGCGAACGTTTGATTTCAAAAAATTCTGATTTCCCTTGGCCACCTCGTTCGCCAGATTTAACTGCGCCCGACTTTCTTTATGGGGATATTTAAAAGACAAAGTGTATGTCAATAAGCCAGAGACAACTAGACAGCTAAAGCAGAATATTCGAGACGAAATACTGAACCTCCAACCAGAAACATTACGTGGTGTTATGGAAAACGCACTTAAAAGAGCAAATGTTTGTATCGAGCAAAATGGTGGACATTTGTTCCATGAAATATATTTAAAAAAAAAAAATTTAATAAAAGAAATATTATTACAAGAGTTATACGTATTTTCCATTGGTAGGTCTTATTTGGCCCACCCTGTAGTATATATTTGTGGTCGTCGGTGGTGCAATGGCTAGCGACGCATGTACATAAGAACGAGAGTTCGATCGATGATCTAACCACCTTACATTTCATTCGACGACGACCAGTGGTTCCGAATCGATTTCCGTCATTCAATATATTTTGATTGAGTAAACAAAAAACATGGTTTTCCGTTACATCCCATGAAGAGATTAGGGAGAGCTTCTCACAACCTGTGAGCTGTGCACGTTCTAGTTTTACACTAACTGATGGGACGTACAGCTTTACACCAGTTCCGAACGGTATTTTAAGAAGCTTTATCATGACCAAATACTCAATAGTGTCGCCGTCACTAAGCGAGATGACCGCCGTCGAAAGAAATTTAAGGTGGGCAGAGCAGAGATCGAACCCACGTTCTCATGCACAAAAGTCTCGCACACTACCATTGCACCACCGACGGTCGCAACGGTAAATATTTGTAATTTCAGTAAAATACTGATTGTACGTAAAGAGTGAAGAAAAAAATAGTTTGTCACGTTTTGGGACAACAACTTGTGACATTTTCGTACTAATGTCGATATCTTCTTGGTGCAGGCATAAGTTGCCTAAGAAATTGGGGAACACATCAACCTTTACAAATGCGTCTTACATTCATCGACGGCTGCTGACCCACAAAACTTATCTTGATCCAAAGTAAATTTTTTTTCAAAAACTATATTTTTGAAATGTTAGTACAACCAAACTACACTAGCTATAAAGAATCGTCATGTTAAAGCCAAGAAATTACTCTTTTTATTGAATGAAATTTGAGTGCCATAACTCAAAAACTGCATGAGATACAGTTCAATAAAATCGAAAAATAAATTATCTTTTTCCGATTTTCAATATCCGAAAAAGCAAATATCTTTAATATGAAAAAATGCAATTTTTTTGGACGGATTATGAACAAATACGCCAAATATGTTTAAAAATAACATAGAAAGAAAACAACCAGATTTTTTTATTTTCTTTCAAATCGAAAAATAAGAAAAGTAGTCAACTTTGACATATTCTCTAAACTATACCCGAATATCTGATTTTTAATTATTGTATCACCAAATAATCTATGGCTTTTTGCCTATAATCGGTTTTTTACAGAACTAAAAAATATTTACCCGATTAAAAGATATTGAATTTTGGCCGATTGAAATCGACTCTGGGCCACTGTGCGACGGTCACCCCGATTAGCGACGGTGACACTACCGAGTAATAAACCATGAAAACGTTTCTCAAAAATCCACTGAGAATCAATATAAAACTGTAGGTCCCAATCTGTCCTCCGAGGTTCTAGAAAATAATCTTCGATATGACGTTCGTATGTCCACAGGTTCTTCATTCCACCAGAAAGATCCCATCTTAATAATGGATTCATTGATATGAACGTCTGCCCTTGTAGCCAAGCGGAATCAAGGCGATGTCGTCACAAAGCAAGAAATCGCAAACAGTGCTCGAATGCAAGGAGGAAATAAACAAGTTTTCCGTAACTGATAGCCTACAGTTCATAGGGTGAATGACATCTGGGGTATCGTAAGGGAAGATGAAATGTGACACAACTAGCAAACTATAAAACCATGACCTGATAGTAAGTAATGCTGGATGAATTCGATACTAGTTGATGCATCGGTGTACCTAACTAAACACTCCACTTCGAGGACATATCTAAATTGATTACAATGAATTGGCACAACGAATGCAGGATATGTGAGAAGGGCATCAAACCGATTGAACACACTCTCTTTTCTCTTTCCTTCGTGATATAAAGACTACAAAACCTCTTCGATACACTGTGTACGAAGTTCTCATTGCAAGGGATTGTATTTCAGAAACTACTAAAAATATACCAATGGATTTGGGTACATACGATTTAAATGGGAGTATTAATCTTTCGTGGTAAAATCAAAGGAATTAGAGAGCGGACGTAGCACATACCATATAATTCTAGGGCGTAATAATATAAATTGGCAAACTTTTACAAGTTGGCAAATGTATTTCCTCTGACAAAAAGTAAAAAAATGGTCTCCCCATAACATGCCATAAAGGGATTGAGGAGAGCTTCTCACAATCAATGAGATGTGCGCTTTCTAGTTTTTACAATCACTGATTGGGACCTATAGTTTTACAATGGTTCTGTCCGATATTTTGAGAAGCTTTTTCGTGGCTAAGTACTCGAAAGTGCCGCCATCACTAAGCAAGATGACCTTAGTCGAAAGAAATGTAAGGTGGTCTAAGCAGGGATCGAACCATCGTTCTCATGCACAAGAGCCGCGCTCACTACCCATTGCACCACCGATGGCCACAATAAGTAGATGTGTTTAAAAAGTGGGCATGGTCCGCCCACATATATGTATATGCATATCGTATTAATTTTAACTTAAATATTCGCTCACGAACTTAAATATTCGCTCACCCTTAGTCATCCATTGGATACAAGTTCCATTAAAAAAGATTTATTTCGTTTTTGCAGCCGACCAACCTTCAGTTACCCGAATCGGCCACACTCAATAGCCGATTGATGTTGCCCCATATATTATTTAATTCCCACATTATTGTCTGGCAGGTACAAAAATGGGCGTGGCAAAGTAATAAATTTTTACTACAGAGCAGGTTTTGGGAAAATATTGGTTAATATCAAATTTCATTAAGTCCTGGTTTGGTTTACGGTATATTTCGTGGCGATTCAACTGTTGTATGGAAGGTAAGAAATTAGGAGCAGAAAAAGTGCCAATTTTTCGCTGTTAAGTAGCTTTTGACAAAAATTGCTCAGTACCAAACTTAATTAATATCGAGTGTGGTTTATGAGAGATATCGCATTAATCAACTGAGCAGTGGCCCATTTTTTCTATGGGAGGTACAAAAATAGGTATGGCAAAATTGTTCATTTTTAATCACAAAGTAGCTTTTGGCAACACGTTGCGCAGTACCAAATTTCATTAAGATCGGTTGTGGTTTACGGGAGATATATTTTACCCAATTTTATAAAAATCGTAATTGGTTTACGCGATCGGCAAACCCAGTTACCAGAATGGGCAAATTTTCTCCAGTTAAGTTAATTGTTATAGATTATTACCCGATATCTGAATTGAATTTAATCACTATACCAAAAACAAATGTAGAAGAATCAGGATTTTGTACTAAATGTGTCGAATTGTATGGGAGGTACATACATATGTACCAGATGAGGTGTGGTCACAATGCCTATTTTCAATCCCAAACTAAGTTTGGACAAAAAATAGTCACTGACAAAATATATAATCTTATAATCACCAAAGATTTAAAGCAGTCATCGTGCTGACCAACCAGGCAGACAGATAAGACGCAGCTGTCTAAAAATCAAATTTCGTCCAAATATACTAAAGATCTAATATGGTTCCTAACATGTGTTAACTTGTTTTCGTATTAACTGGTATATTTGATATAATGATAACTTATTTGTACATCATAGTTATTTAACCGAGCTACCACTTTTTACATCCTCTGGCCGATGAACAATTGACAACTGAATGCCTGAAACTAAATCGCAATACATCAGCCAAAATAAGCAACACACACTACTTCGCAATTTAGATTGTGAATAATCTGTCGTTGTTCCTCTGTTATTCTCTTGCTCTCGACAGAGCATAAACAGTGCAACAAGAATATGTGTATTTGTGTCGTCAACACAGATATATTTGAATCACCTACACATATATTACAACATTTTAATCATTGTGTCTCCAACATGTAATATTGAATAGCAAACATGGATATGTTTGGACAAAAGTATACTTTATTTATTAGAGGGGGGTCGAATTGTAGGGGACCGACAAAATATAAAAAGGCCCATCGCGATTCTTGTTCTATGGGTCATTTGAAGAAAATTTGCCGAAGAAACCATAGTTCTAAAATGAATTTCGACCCCTCGGATTTTTCGAAATAGGTTATTTTTCAAATTTCAATAATCGAGTTAGATATTGGAGTAAAAGGCAAAAGAAAATTTTATTGCCTCCAGTTACATGTGTATTTGGGGTTTTTTTTTGGGTCGAGGAGTCCATTTTTGACATTTATTTTTATTTTTAAGTACTGCCTTTTTTTGGGGCAAAATTGACGAAATTGTTGTGAAACTTGACGAATATTTGAGTTTCTCATAATGCAGTCCCAAATTTTAAATAGTCCTTAATGTTCAGCGCTATAATTTAGGGGGGGTACTTATTCACGACTTATATCGATTTCATTCAATGTCTTAAATTAAATGAAAAAATCATATTTTTTCCTTTTTAATTTATTGTTTTTCGTAAAAATTCAACTTAATGGATAAAAGCATCTAAAATGTAAATGAAAAAAAATGCAATTGAATTCAGTAATAAAAGGAACAGAAACACGACTTTAAGAAAATAATAGAGACGGATTTATTTTTGTAAGCCTTTCCTGCTTTCAAGTCTAGGGAATTTTTCACGGCTTTCTAATGTCACCGTCATAACTCCTTCTCCAATCTGTTCCACAACTCGTTTGGACACGCTAGCTAGCAATTGAACGTGTCTTTCCGTACCTTGAATGTGCATCAGGCAGCGGCGGATTATTGTCTTCTAGATATTGTTGTAGATATTCATAAGGAATGCTTACAGTAAATGGTGGTTCGAATATGATTGAATTATCATTCATGTCAATTATATTCGTATAATCCGTGCAGTTAAAGTTTATTGTAGGTTTCTTGTAAACTCTCAGCTGCATCAGATCTTCCACATGGTTACGAGCTACATGGTAAACGTGCCAATAACACGTATTCTGAGTGAGCATAATACGCGTTTTTTTTAACAACAATATTTACAACTTCTCTTAAATGCGAATCCAAATATTGAGTCCAACGTATGAATTTATAAAATAATACACTATCGTACACGACAGAGTTGTATTATTTAATATTGAAGTACATTGGCGTGTGTACATTGGCAAAGTGTATTCATTATATAGTTTGACAGAATTTTTAAATTTGTAGATGGCTAATTACACTGAACGGAAAAGCATCTTCACACGGATGCAAATGTTCATCACCCCAACAACTTTTGTCATCGAAAGTGAGCTAACGTAAGGTTTCATTCCCGCTATGAAAATGTGTTCATCAACTGCAAATTGTTCATTACTGTGGTGAACGTATGGTTGTTGCTGCAATGAATTTGCTTCATTATTGCAACGAATTTGTTTCGTTGCTGCACTGAATTTGTTTCATTGTTGCCATGGATAGGTATCGTTCTTGCAAGGAATTTGCTTTATTGCTGCTATGAATTTGTGTCATTAGTGCAACGAATTTGAGTCATTGTTGTAAGGAATATGTTTTATTACTACAATGATTTTGTTTCATTGCTGCAATAAATGTTTTTATTTGTGTATGCAATTATTAATTGACAATTGTACATAAATATACTGTTAGTATTACATTGCAGATGCCTTGATAACAATTTTTTCAATTTTTGTTTTCGAATATCTATTTGTTAAACAGATTATATTCATTCCATGTTGAAACACTCATCTGGAGAAGATTGTGGTAGTCGAGGGGTTGAGTGTTATTGTGGCCGTCATATTCAGGTCCTGAAACTAAAAACACATACGAGGAATTTATTATTAAGATATGTACATATCTATGTCTGTACTTACCATGAACATAAGCTCTACTCCCCTATGCTCTACTCCTTTTACATAGAACCGCATCATTGTTTTGTTAAATCGTGCAATTGTTGTTGTGTTGAGGGTTTTGATATTCAATTGTAGCGCCAAATCTTCCCGTCATTAAGGCAGTGATCGTTCTGTAAACATTTTCTTCAACTGCTCTTTTATTTATTTTAACCAAATTTGTTAAAATGTCTATTGGATTCATTTGACTGTACGTTGAACTGTTATTTTTTATGTTCGTCGTACTTGAAACATGTTGTGTCTTTGACTTCTTCGTTTTCATTGATTTCGACTGCCCGCACAAATGTATGTATTTCTTTCGTTTTTTTCTGAATCCAAATACCAACACAACGAAACAGGCGCGATTTGTGTGATTAACAAACAAAACACGAACATTTTGTTGCGACTTGTACCGTCACGCGCATGCGCACACACAAAAGTTCAGTTACATATTTCGGGGTAGTTGTTCTGCTATCGATGCGTCACTTTCTTTGCGTAGTGTTGCTCCTTGCACTCTGTTTATTTATCTATTTGATTAATAGATTCGAAAGTTACACAAACGATCACAGCAAACACATAAATTCACACAATTTAGTTTTCACAATAAAAGATTATTACTAAGTACATATAACTAATTAGTCTGTTTTAACAAATTTATTTAAATTATTCCGGCGGAGAATAGAGAAATAGACATAGATTGTTGAAATGGAACTGATTTATGATGTGTACGTGACCCACCACTCACGCTCACCATTTTCTCTTGCTGGCCTTTTTTTATGCTCGCTCATTTTGTCGACTGCTTCGCTCTCTATACCATCATACAAATCAGTTTCGTTACATTAACGTAATAGTTTCGTCAATTAAAAATATTGACAAACCTCCAAAATAACTAAATAATAAATATAAACTATAAAAATTAAAAGATTACTTTTTTTAATTTTCAACCCATTTTTTTACAAAATTCAAATTAAATAAAATTGTTGCAGGAACAACAAGTAAATGAAATCGTTCGATGCAGCGACTACCAAATTGTCGGATATACGACACTTTTCACTATAACAACGTAAAAACATTAACGAAAATGTTTCATCCATGCGACAAAGCGTTTTTCTTTCAGTGTAGTTGGCACATATAACCGTAATAATCTACTGGCCTTGGTGATCCAGCGAGAATGTGCAATTGACCCTGGTTTAATGTTGGACAAATCCGCAGAAAACTACACCAGAAGAAATTGCAAGTGCCATTTTGTACAAGTACATTGCGTCGGTAGTTAATTCTACAGTACTTAAATATGATATATTTTCCAGTGTGATCATCTCAAACCCGTTTACCGCCTGAAAATAGAAAAGAAATAGAGTTCAAAATAGTAATAAATAATTTATAAGAATTACATACCGGAAGAATTCCACAAGTTTCAATTTATTTGCTCAAGGATCCAGTTGATGATCGTGGTCCAGTGGTGAATGATTTTCCAAAGAGTCAAACAAATGTCGAAGCGGAAGCTCGTTAAAGTGGAGAAGACAGACAAACCAATGCAGTGATCTGTTTAACTGCATTTTGAATCGTCGCAAAATTACATTTCATATCACAGCTTATGCCAATCAAAGAATCCAGAGATATTGCTTTATTGATGAAAAATTCGTTCAATTTGATGACTTTGTGTTCAGAGTCTTCATTTTCAACTTTTGTGTAGCCTAATAATTGGGAATGTGGTTCCTTTAAATCAACTATATGAGGTTTTTTCACCATCCTTGATTCTTTTCCAGCTTTAAAAAATCATTTTTTCTGCCGTCGAATGAAAATTCACTCTTTGTCTATATTTAGCTTTTCTCTAAGAACTGTACTCTTATCCACAATGATAAGATTGCCACGACTATCTTTAACACCAATGTCTTCCATAAGATATGTTGCCAATGCTGACGGTTCTCTATCAGACACACCAAATCTGTCACACATTATAGCAAAGTTCAAAGCATCGTATCTGGGAGTACATGGTCCTCGTCTCGTTTGAGATGCATCTTGTGGACCTATTGAATGTGAACTATGTATACTCAAAATCTATATTCAAATGTTTCTATTATTGTAGACGTAGGTACAATAAATCGAGTGAATTGCACTCGATTGCGTTTCTTGTAATGTCATCTTGAGGTCTTCCTTCGCAAGACATTTCCAATCCAGTGCCATTTCCGTTTTCTGATTTCAGAATTAACAGGTGTTTGCCCACACTCTGCCCACAAATATTCGTTTGAGATGGTGTTTAGCCAGAAAATTTTCAGCAAGCGACGGAGGCAGCGATTAATGAACACTTGGACGGCATTTACATATATCTCATTGATTCGAAGCGCAACTGATTCCACGCAGCTATTAAAGATGTTAACTTTGGTACGACTAGAGATGTGGGGGTACTTTCACACATGGTTGAGCCGTCCGTAAACTTTCCTTGCCATGCGCATGCGGTTTGCAACGTCCCATATCGAGCCCCACTTGTCGTCAGAATGCTGCCCAGGTAGCAGAAATACTGTACGTCTTCGATCCGTTGACGTTGCAAGGTGAATTGTCGCGTATTTGTGGTACTGACTCTCATAGCCCTTGTTTTCGGGATGTCAATTCTGAGACCACAAATTGCAGCGTCGGCTTCGATTTTCCCAAGTTTGGAGTGCATATCGTCAAAACTATGTAAAAGTAACCAGACATCGTCTGCGTAGTCCAAATCCCGTTTAAGCGCCAGGTGGTGCATCTAGGGGTTGATGTGACGTTGGCCATGATGCCAATGATAATGATAACCATTGCACCACCGACGGCCAAACTGCACTGCGTGCAACATCATGTTTATAACTGAAGCTCACAGGCATGCCTGAAGGCAGAAAATGCTGGATCACATGTCAAGTATGTCCAAGTTACGACCTGATCGTAAGATAAACTTGATATCCAGTCCTAGACAAGATATCTCTATGCTAGTAACTGTGATCACTGGGCACTGTTTAATAGGCAGACACGCGTCTAGACTAGAAATTTCACCTCATGATTACTACAGAAGCTGTGGGGATGAAGTGGAGGACAAGGGCGTCGAACATCTCATGTGCTACTGTCCGGTCTTTTGTTTGAGTAGGAGAAAATATCTAGGATTTTACTACATGTTGGATCTGACAGACATTCTGACAGTTAAGGGATTATTCTGTACTTCTGTAGAGTAATAATTGGTTCGCCAGGGATTTATATACGACTCTTCTTCAGCTACATCCTGGAATATCGGAATGAGGTATCATAAGGTTTCAACGCCCTTTAACCAGACGGGGTCAGTTTACAGTAGTGATGCACAGAATCAAGGAACCAGTTCGGAAGAACGGATCGGACCGGACCGCGGCTTGCAAGAACCGAAAGACTGGTCCAAATCAACCGAAACCCAAAAAATGGGATCAAAAGAATCGAAAATAGTTCCAAAATGCCCGAAAAACGATTCTACAGGAACTTAAAAACGGGTTGAAAAGAGTTGTAAAACGGTTCCTGAATAAGATGACTCGTTTCCAAAGGAAACAAAAGTGTTAACCTTTGGATGAGGGTACAAAAATGTGCATTTTTCTCAAATTTCATATTCTTATAATAAAATATTTCACTTAAGCCTCTTTGGGAGAGCAATTTGCTGAGAACCGGAACCGGTCCAAATACCTCGGTCTAAATACCTGGGGACTCGACAGAAAATATGTATTTTTATCAAATTATATATTCTTCTCGCAACCGGACTCAACAGAACCTGTTATTAAAATACGTGGAACCGCACATCACTAGTTTACAGGTTCAACTGTGGGAACGGAATATGATGTCCTGTGGTACCACAACGGTCCTTATTTCACTAAGTGTATCTATTGTGACAGCTGCTTCTACCTAACCTAACCTAAAACTTATCTGATTCTTATTTTCGCTGCTTTTTTCAAATTCTCTTGAGGATCATACTCAAACTTTTCGCACCCATCTCGTATCTGCCCCAACATTTATCCGCTGCCGCATTTCGTTGTCAGCCGTTGACGTTTCTGTTGGTCAGTCGACACACAGCTTGACTAAATGTCCGTCTTTCTATACGCTCGTCCGTCCATTCATCCGTGTGTGAGAGCAATACGAGTAAAGAAAAAAGAGGTTTAATAGGCATCAATGCTAACATTAAATACAATTTATTACGGCTCTAATTTACAAATATTTGCATATTGAATGATTTTCATACATAGTACGTACACACGTATGGGAACGACAGCAACGAGTAGGCCAGACGTCCAGATCCACAGCCAAAGCCAGCCAGACCCGCAATGTACGCGAACGTAAGAAATATTGCAGTTGTTCAATGAATTAACTGGGCGAACATTGCCACTAAATCATTTTGTTGCATGTGGCATACGGTATGACAGAGAGTGAGAGAGAACGAAGGGGGGGTACAACAACATTTGATTTGTTTTGTTTATGTCCAAGCACAGAAAAAGGAACAAACAAACTTAAAAAGTTGTTCGAAAAACCGGAAGTTGTTAATAATTTGAAAATGTTTTCTAATCTAACAACTTGATGCCATAATTATTGTAACGTTGTTTTGTTTAGCATAATTTCATTTTGCAATTGTTGCCAGCAAGTCGGTTAGTTTATTGAAATATTTGTCTTCTCCTGACTAGTAAAGCCACTTGATATTTATTTTAAAACCATAACTTGTACCTGACTCCTGCAGGCATTTGTATTTTCCGCATTATTTCACATGATTTGGATGATTTGATTGTCACTTCTTAATTGGCGGATGTCATTATAGAAAAAACATTGCTGTTCAAAGAGAAACAACTGAGCAAATGTCGCCATGGTACCAGACAATAATTAGTATTAAAATGTTTAGTTACCTGCAAAGTACCTGAGTAGGCAGGATGGCTGTACAATTCGGAGAAAGTCGACATCAAATATGAAATTGCAAAACAAAGCACGACCGACACATAGAGTGGTGTCATACTCTAATCAACGACAATCGATTAGGGCCGGTTGAAATAAATCCTGGTGGTAGGTAAAACTTAAAACCCCGATGGGCCGATCTTGCAAACCGCTAGGCTATTGCTACAAACAACATTTTCATAAACGATTTCGTTGTGAAACAACCAGTTTTGGAACGAAGATCCCTATCGCACATTGCGGGATGGGGGCTAAATGAAAAAAAATTAAACAAGGTTGGTTTTAACACTACTATGCACAAACCACTATTATCAACTATATTGTTTACTTTTGCTTTGGTTTGTGTCTAGACTAACTAGATGTCTCCCATATGTTGAGAAATTTCTTGTTTAATGGGAAGTTTTCTAGGTGGAGCCTGTAACCAATGTTTAGTATATATTGTAGTTTTGACTCCAATAGAAAGTAAATTTAGAAAAGAAAAAGTGAAAGTGAAAGAAGTTTAAAAAATAACATTTTCTTAAATAAGTGCCTTTTCTAACAAAAAAGTAAATTTTCTCAAAAATAACACTGTGTGTAATTTTTTAAGTCATGGAAATATAACCATATACGGACACCACTACGTGAGAAAAGACCAAAAAAATTACCCGTGTCTCCCAGTTTTGCCCAAAGTCATGCACTTTTTTTATGGGCCCCCAAAGATTTGTGACCTCGGTGACATTTTTGCAAAAAAAATAATCATTTTGTTAGGCTCATATCTTGCAATTGGTTTGGAATTTTGATTTACTCTCTGAGGGAAAGTTGTAGTCCTTGTCATCGAGAATAAAAGTTGTCAACATATAAAATTTAAAAATTCGATTTTTTTACCTTTCTTACCCTGTTCAGGTCCATAGGCACCAAACCGTTCAAAATTCAAGGAAAGAATCAACTACAAGAATGTACCTCAGATCTCAGTAAACAACTGTCTACAACATATGAACTTCCTAGGACTGGTTCTTATATTGTATGCTGCGTCCCTCGTTGCGTGTGCTGAGCTTACTGCTTTGTCTGTGCTGCTGCGGTCGGTGAGATAGCATAGTATCTCAATGTTGAAGTAAACGGTGTACAACTTTCCCTCGGAAAGTAAAACAAAATTCCGAACGGTTTGCAAGATATGAGCCAGACAAAATTATCACTTTTTTGCAAAAATGATACCGAGGCCCCAAATCTTTGGAGGCCCTCAAAAAAATGCATGACTTTGGGCAAAACTGGGAGGGACGGGTCTTTTTTTGTCTTTTATCACGTAGTGGTGTCCGTATATGGATATATTTTTTCGTGTTGCACTGTGTAAAACCTATTCATATTCTTAAACAAAGTACCTTTTCTTAAAAAATACCCTATCTTAAAGAAGTACCTTTGGTTAAATAAAAGTAAATTTTCTTACAAAAAGTACCTTTTCTTAAAAAAAGTTACGTTTTTTTTAAAAATAAGTACCTTTTACGTTTTTTTAAAAAATAATAAGTACCTTTTCTTAAAAAACTATATTTTCTTTAAAGAGTACCTTTCCGTGAAATAAAATAACTTTTCTTGAGATAAGTACCTACCCTTAAAAATGTACCTGTCGCTTCTCCTAAAAATATCTTTTCTTACAAAAATTCCTTTTCTTAAAAGTACATTTCCTTAAAACGAAAATAATATCTTTTCTTTTCTTGAGATAACTAGTCTTTCTGAAAATAAGTAAAAGTACCTGTTCTTAAAAAAAAGTAATTTTTTGTAAAGAAAAAACCAATGTTGCACGGTACCTTGTTGTTATACGGTACCCGTTCGATATCTATAAACACACTAGAAAATATTACATTGGAAAATAAAACACAGCGTTCAATACCCGATATGCACACAAAATTTCATACAAATCAATAGGACAAAATGTGTTTGGATGTGTTCACTTTGTGAGTTTAGTCTCTACCCGCGCGTATAGATGTTAACACATCAAAAATTCATTCTCTTATGACAGTTTCTTACAGAAAGTACTTCTTCTTAATAATAGTACCTTTTCTTAACATTAGCTTTTAATAAAAGAAGTATGTCTGTGGCCGTCGGTGGTGCAATGGTCAGTGTGCCCGGCTCTTGTACATGAGATCCTGGGTTCGAACCCTGCTCTGACCACCTTCAAAAAAAATTCTTTCGGCGGCGGTGACCTCGCATAGTGGCGGCGACACTATCGAGTATATAGCCATGATAAAGCTTCTCAAAATACCGTTCGGAATCGGTGTAAAACTGTAGGTCCCAATCAGTGAGTGAAAACTGGAAAGCGCACAGCTCAGTGATTGTGAGAAGTTCTCCCCGGTCCCTTCATGGGATGTAATGGGAAACCCTTTATTTTTTGATTTTATTTAAAAGAAGTATGTCTCTTTAAAAAATTACCTTTTCGGGAAAATATAATAGTTACACATTCTTACAAAAAAGACACAAAAATATACTTTTTTTTTAAAAAAAAAATACATCCTAACTGGTCCGCCAAATATTTTTTTTTTTGAAAATGCTATAATAAAAAACTACTGAATATTTTCTCAAATTTCTTTTTTTTTGAATGTAGAATCCTTCCGGTTAATAATGGAAAATAATTTGATTCAAGTGGCTGCCTCGGCTGGCCATGCAGTAGCCTACACGATCGGTCCAATTTTTAAGCACATTATCGATTGTGTGCAGCTGTATTTCACCTATGGCTTTACGAATATTGTCCTTTAAAGCGTCAATTGTCTCTGGCTTGTCGGCGTAACACTTATCTTTGAGGGCACCCCACAAATAATAGTCCAACGGTGTCAAATCGCAGCTCCGAGGTGGCCAAACGACATCAGCTCTGCGGTTGATAATGCGATCTTCAAAAACAGGGCGCAAAACATCGAGTGTAGCTTCGGCTGTGTGGCACGTAGCGCCGTCCTGTTGAAACCAAATGTAGTGAACAAAAATTCGTTCAACATGGCCCGATAACGATCGCCATTGACTGTAACGGCCACTCCTTGCTCATTTTCGAAGAAAAATGGCCCAATTATGCCTCTGGACCAAAATCCGCACCAAACAGTGACTCGTTTTGGGTGCATCGGCTTTTCAATGTATGCGTGCGGGTTTTCTGTGCTCCAAATGCGACAATTTTGCTCGTTTACATACCCGCCAAGATCAAAATGAGCTTCATCTGAAAAGATGATTTTTTTGGCAAAATCGGCATCTTCTGTAAGTCGATCGCAGGCCCACTTAGCGAAGCGAAAACGCATTGGAAGGTCAGTTGGCTTCAACTCCTGAACCAATTGGACTTTGTATGGCGTCATACCAAGGCCTTTATGCAAAATTCGTCTCAATGATGTATCCGAAATGTTCAATTGTTGAGAATGACGGTGAATTGATGTTGATGGCGCTTCACCCGCACTTTCTGCCACAGCAGCAATATTCTCGGGTATACACACTATTTTTGGCTTTTCACGCTTTGGTTCATCGATGAGGATGCCAGTTTCTTTCACTTTTTTCACAAAATAACGAACATACGGAGCTGACGGTGCTTCTCTTCTTCCAAAATCCGTACGCAATTTTCGCACACATTCTGCAACATTACCATGATTTTCAAAGTAATGTCGCAATATTTCCCAGCATTGTTCAAGCGTATACACAACCATATTCGTTCAGCGGAAGGATAAAACTAATTATCTGTCAAATCAGACATGAGCTAAGTGTTACCATTCACGAAATAAGCACTAGTTGAAAAAAAACGTTAGATGGCGGAAATTTTTCTTAAAGAAAGTTTATCATTTTACAAAAAGTATATTTTCTTAAAGATCCATTTAAATTATCGTGGTTTTCAACAGGCGCCTTAGGCGTATTAGAACTAACTAGTACATAATATATAGCGAAAGGAACTGTCCCCTGGCACCTCATGTGATTCTTTTATTCATATAACATTGTGAATTTTTATGAAAAAAGTATAAAAATAAAACAAAATTAAGTGTATGATATTTAAACTATTGTTGTTCGGTTTATCTTTTACTTTTCACTACACCATTTCCAATTGAAATTTAAAAGACATCAATTGAAATCTAAAAATCGGATACATAAAATCGATAAATACTTTTCAAATTTCAAGTGACGAACTTTAATTTCAATTGACGTCTTTTAAAATTCAATTGATGTCTTCTAAATTTCAAATGATGTATTTTAAATTTCAATTGATGCCTTTTAAATTTCAATTGATGTTTTTTAAATTTCAATTGATATATGTATTCCAAATTTTAAATAGAAATTTTAAATTCCAATTGATGTATTTTAAATTTCAAATATAATTTTCTAATTAAAATTAAATTGATATTTTATTAAATTTCAATTGAAAATGGCATAGTTTCTGTTAGTATTTATTTATTTTGTAAGTTTGCCCTATAGTATAACATCGATGCTGTAAAGACTCAATTGTTATGTAAGGTTAGGTTGACGTGTCTGTCGTCAATGCGTCATTAGAACTCTGCAAAAATGTCCTAATATCAGTCAGCTGAAATTCCTGAATATCTGTTATATCCAACATGAACTCAAACCCTAGTTATTTTCTACAATTTATACAAAAGGCCGAGCAGTATCATACGGGATGTACGACGTCCTCATCCTCTTCTTCTGGAGTAAACCTGAGCTAAGATTTCATAATCATATTTTTCAATCATATTTTCTGTCGAGCCCCCTTTTCATCTCGGGAGTGACAGTTTGGTGTGAGTTTTAGATAGGTGGCATATATTTTTCGAAAATGCTGCTAAAAACGCCAATTCGGCCAAGGGAGAGCGCTACAGAGGCATGATTATGCGCTAAAATGGAAGATATGAATTTAGATAACCTTTGGTTCAGCAGGATGACACACCATGTCTCCATTCACTTAACTAGGGCAAAATTGATACTAAATATCAGCCTAGGGTATTGAAATTCGATCACAAAAAACTGTCAAAACCAGTTAATGGTTTCATTACTAAAAACAGTTTGCCTTATTTTCAAAAAACGTGGTCTTCGCATACACTAAGCTCGGTTAACTGGTTTCATATTCAAAATTCAAACTTTCATTGCCACTAAATATTTCTCATTACTTTCAAATCAATTCATTTCTGTACAATTTACAACAAATCAATTATTCAATTCAATTCTATTCAATTCAGTTCAATTCAGTTGAATTCAATTCAATTCAACGCAATTCAATTCATTTCAGTTGAATTCAATTATATTCAGTGCAACTCAATTCAATTGAATTAATTTCAATGCATTTCTATACAATTCTATTCAATTCTTTTCAATTCTATTTACTTCTATTCAATTCTATTCAATTCAATTTAACTCAATTGAATTCAATTGAACTCCATTCAATTTAATTCAACTAATTTAAATTCAATTGAATTCCATTTAATTCAATTCAATTCAGTTCAATTCAATCCAATTCAGTTCAGGTCATTTTAGTTCAATTGAATTGAATTCAATTCAATTCAGTTCAGTTCAAATCAATTCAATTCACTGTAATAAAATTCAATTCAATATAATTCAATTCAATTTAATTCAATTCAATCCAACTCAATTTTTTTTTCTTTTTTTTCAATTCTATTCAAACCAATTCAATTTAATTTAACTAAATTCAATTCGATTCAAATCATTTCAATTCAACTAAATTCAATTATATTCAATTCTATACAATTCAATTCAATTAAATTCAATTCAATTCAATTCAATTCAATTCACTTCAATTCAATTCAGTTCAGTTCAGTTCAGTTCAATTCAATTCAATTCTATTAAATTCAATTCCATTCAATTCAATTGAATTCAATATAATTCAATTCAATTCAATCCAATTTAATTCAATTCAATTCAATCCAATTCAATTCAATTTAGTTCAATTCAATTCGGTTCAATTCAATTCAATCCAATTCAATTCAGTTTAATTCATATCAATTCAATTTAATTCAATTCAACTCAATTCAATTCAATTCAATGTAATTCAACTCAATTCAATTCAGTTTAATTGAATTAAAGTCAATTCAATAAATTTCAATTCAACTCAATTCAATTCAATTCAATTAAATTCAATCCAATTCAATTCAATTCAATATAATTCAATACAATTTAATTCAATTCAATCCAATTCATATCACTTCAATTCTATTCCAACCAATTCAAATCTCAGTTTTCGAAAATCTCAGTTTTTGAACACGTCATATGAGGTTGTTACGATAAAGAATGGAAAGAATCTATAGAGCATCTTCTTTACTTTATACCGTACTAGCCAACAGGTTATGGGATTCTTCTTCTTTAGGAGCCAAGGCGAATTGACTCATTGTTGATAGGATTTTTAGCTCAATCTCGTTAGCCAATTGACCAAAAACCAAACCTAACCCAACTTGAGAAAAAATGCTCAAAATCGACTCGGTTACATTGACTCTGGTTTCTAAGCCTTTTAACCAAAATATGTTGGCCAATAGAAGTGAACTTTAGCCAAGAATGGTACTTCTCTTCATATTAATTGTCAAAGTTACTTTTAAAAATTGTTATCATCCCCAAAAAAACAAGCATTGTTAATATTTCAAAAGTACTTTTGGGCGATTTTAAATGACACCAAATTGTTGATGTATATCTTTTACTTTTGCAGGCAACTTTTTAAAGAATATACCCTACCATTGTATACAATCCTACTACTATATGCATTACGATATTGTACATTCGTTCGGTCGGTCATAAAAACAACAGCCAATATACGGTCGTAAATACGTGAAAACCTATAAATTATAAACAATTTAAACAAAATACACTTTCGCTCCAAGAAAATACTTACATAAACCAATATATTACGAAAATAAATAACAAAAAATACTCCAAAATACCACTAAAAAATATAAAAGAAGAAAACACGAACGCCAGAAAAAATATGGTACCGAGAAAATATTACGCCCTCTGTGTGTAATAAATAATACTTTTTACATAAAATATGTTATCCGATTTTTCAAGGCAATGCCATCCATATATAAAGGTAATATTTCATTTTTTATTACCTCTGAATGCCGCAATGGTTGTATGTGTATGTGTGTTTGATCACTGGTATGAGTGAAGGTATTTGAGTGTGTGTGTGTGTGTGGGAGAGAGAGAAAGCAATAAAATTACAAATAGAGATGGGGGTAAGTACGAAGGAAAGAAATATGAAGATTTGAAATGCTTTCCATCATGGGGCTAAATAAGACGAGGAAAATTTTCTCTCTCTCTCTCTCTCTCTCTGTTACTTAGATTTCACTGTAGGGTTGCCGAAATGGCATAGAGAGTCAAAATTTGTCTATAGAAAAGTGTCTTCGGAAAAGTTGACTGCCTAGAACGATTGCTACTGTTTGTGTTTATAAGTTAGGTTAAGTTATAGATCAACATTCGGTAGGCTACTGCCGGGCACCTCTCAAAAAAGTGGATGAACAGTGGCCAGTAGATTAAATCGGACACAAAATTGAAGTCTATGGTTTGAAAAAGGCAGATGGTGTCCGTAGACAGATGATGTCCATTCTAAACAATGAATTACTGCCTTTTGTTTTGCTTGATTTATAAAAGAAATCAGGAATACCAAACTCTATCTAATACTATATCGAGTGTGAACAAATCTGTATTACAAGGTAGAGAAGGACACTTTCGCAAACGGTATCAAAGATACACTGAAGTGACAACTCCAGCAACTTTTGTCATAGAAAGTGAGCTAACTTATAATTTCGTTCCCACTACGAAAATATGTTAATTAACTTAATATGTTTCGTCACTGTGATGATCGTTATGGTTGATCGTGCATTGAATGATTCATTGCAGCAATGAATTTATCTCATTTTTTTCAATAATAATAATAATGTTAATTAACTTAAAATGTTTCGTTTCTGTGATGATCGTTGTGGTTGATCGTGCATTGAGTGATTTATTGCAGCAATGAATTTATCTCATTTTTTACAATGAATTTGTTTCATTGCTTCAATGAATTTGTTACACCGCTTCATCGATTTAGATTCACTGCTTCAATCAATTTGTTCAATGCCACAAGGAGTTTGTACAATTTTTTTAATTACCATTTGACATTGGTTCTATGATCATCTTTCAAAGCAATAAGGAATTATCGAATATATCTCATCCGTGAGTCGAAGCATTTCCCATTCCATTCTACGAGTCTTCCGGGAAATGATAATGTACCACAAGATATATAGGGACTCGTGGAATACCGAAGCAGATCTAGAAGAGGATTGCCCCCATTCGACATCGATTTAACTATTTGATTCAACATACACCTTCTAGTAGAGGCATACAAGTGTGAACAAGCCCTTTTTTGCCATCTGACCACGAAAAAGGTTGCGCAGTGCTGCTTCAAATCTACACGCGGAAAAAAATGGCCCCAACAACTTATTGCAGGGACCATGTATATGTTTGCAAGCACTGTTTTCATGTATTGAAGATATTTGTTGCCAATCACGTTTTTGTTTTCAGCACTTTGCAACAAACAAAGCCACATTTAGGTCACAAAAACATATATTAAAAAAAATAAATGGTTTCCCATTACATCCCATGAAGGAATCGGGGAGAGCTTCTCACAACCAGTGGGCTATGCGCTTTCTAGTTTTAAACTCACTGATTGGAACCTACAGTTTTACAAAGGTTCCGAACTGTATTTTTGAGAAGCATTTTCATGGCTAAATACTCGAAAGTGTCGCCGTCACTATGCGAGGTAACCGCCGTCGAAAGAAATTTTAAGGTGGTCAGAGCAGGGATCGAACACAGGATGAATCATTGTGTTTTGAACATGTAATGTTGAGTAGCAAATACAATGTGGTTGGACACAAGTATACTATATTTGCGACAACCTACAAACACGATATATTTGCATCCAAGCAACAAGCAAAGCCAGATTTTTTAACGTGTAAGTAACCTGGTTTGACAAAGGCAGGATTTGTGTGTAGAGACAAAGAAGTAAGGATTCTTATGTATCGTGGCTAGAAATTATTCTGAATAATTTCCCGGCAATTGCATATAGAGACAGACATAACGTTTTCGTCAGCCTGGTCCACTATATGTTTGGTTGCGTCTTATATGAATCGTGGAAAAACGAGATATGAATACCTGTCCCTAGGAAAACATAGAGCCGTTGCTACTAAACTTGTCACATAAAATTGGGAAAAACTACGGAATAACGTCATTGCAAGTTGGATTGAATTAACCCTGAAACAGTTTGTCGGAATGTGAGGATGGACAGACCTGGAGTAGGATTTTATAGTGTGAACAAACTTTAAACAAAATGTACTTGACAATGTAGCGAATGTGGCGTCTACGATCAAGATGCGCTTTAGAATACACTGCAGAAATAAGGTCTAAGAATTAAGATAAGAATGAAGAAAAGGCATCCCTTGTGGAATTAAGAACTTTGTATCCAAAGAGGTAATAAAGGAGTAAACGATTTAACAACGTCAAGTCACCCAGAAACAAGGAGGTGTGGGAAAGGTATAACATTGAGTTAAAGCGGTCTCTGAATGCGCTCATATTCGAATCAATAGCAAGTATAGGGTGATTCATAATTTTCTAAATAACATAAATTTAAAAAATATAATTTATAATACAATAATACGGCCAGTCTCATATTTGACGAAATATAGAGCGATGATTCCCGCAACCAAAAAACCACACCAAAACCTTGTTTTGTCTGGCTGTAATGGCAGCTCTTGCTGTTCTTCAGCCCAAATTCAGAAATTTTATTTATTGACGTTTTTATTTATTATGTTTGCCCTAGAATTATTTGATGTGTTAACATCTATAGGCGCGGGTATGCACTTAACTCACAAAGTGAACACATACAACTACAGTTTGTCCGACTGCGATCACAGATTGTTTGACGTTAAACTTCTCCGAAACGGTTGGACCGATTTGTATGACATTTTGTGTGCATATCGGGTAGATCTCAGAATCGCCCAACATCTATTTTGTATACCCCTAAATGATAGGGGTGACCCACCCCTATATAGAACACAGATTTGTCCGACTGCGAAACACAGGCTGTCAAACTGCGAAAAAAACACACACTGATGTAGCTACAGCGAATAGTTGTCTTGTGTGGGTGTGGAGCACTCTCAGAGCAAAGAGACGTATATTAAATGAGGTAGTAAGAGAGCAACGAAAATTGTGTGAACTTGTGTAGCTTATACATAACAATGTATGTATGTACATGTGTCTGTTGCTTTGCATTCTCTTTGTTTTTTGTGGGTATAAAATGTAAAGCATTAAGCAAGAAAATCTCCCGTCAGCCACTATAAGCCACGCACACTCTCCACTCTCTTCGACCAACAGTGCCACCACAGCCTCCAGTGCAAAAAAGTAAATTACCGCGCTCCACCCTGTATTATATAATATTATTTAAATGTAACGTCATCATATGATTGAAATGTGTTTTTTATTTTCCAATGCAACATTCACTAATGTGTTCATAGAAATCGAGAAGGTACCGTGTAACAAGAAGGTGTTAACACATCGCCCGTGAGTTCGAACACTTATTGGATTTTTTTTCCCAACATACAAGACTCTTTTCAGAGCCCACAAACCCATAATAAAAAATAAAATAAATGGTTTCCCATTACATCCCATGAAGGGACTGGGGTGAACTTCTCAACAATCACTGAGCTTTGCGCTTTCCAGTTTTCACTCACTGATTGGGACCTACACTTTTACACCGATTCCGAACGGTAATTTGAGAAGCTTTTTCATGGCTAGATACTCGATAGTGTCGACGCCACTATGCAAACCCATAATAAAAATATTAAAAGACTCATTTCTGACAAAAAAAAAATTAACAACACTTTCATAGCTCAAAAAAACATCATAAAAGAATATTTTCTGACAAAATTTAAAAGCCCAAAAAATCCATCAGAAAAGACTCTTTTCTGCCGCTTTCTTAGCCCAAAAAAACATCATAAAAGACTCTATTCTGACAAAACTTAAAACCCCAAAAAAACCATCCTAAAAGACCCTTTTCTTAGAAAAATTAAGAGCTCTTTCGGATCAAAGATTATTGCTTTTTGGGCTCTTCAATAGCGCGAAATGTCCGAAAAATGAGCTAGAAAATACTCCTTCCTGACTCATATGGCTTACTGGAATTATAGCATAGTCAGAATAGTCCGAAAATGCTCCTCAGTGGGACTCTTTCTAAGCGCTCTGAGAATTCTCTTTCGTAGGACTCTTTTCGGACTCCTTTTTCGGAGCGCTCCGAAAATGCTCTTTAGTGGGACTCTTTTCGGACTCCTTTTTCAGAGAGCTCCGAAAAAAACAAAAAACCATTATAAAAGGCCTTTTTCTGACAAAAATTAAGAGATCTTTCAGTGCCGCTTCATATCCCAAAAAACACAATAAAAGACTCTTTTCGGACTAAATTTAAGAGCCCAAAAAATCTATCATAAAAGACTCTTTTCTGACAAAAATTAAGAGCCCTTTCAGAGGCCAAAAACCCATAATAAAACACTCTTTTCTGATAAAACTTAAGAGCCCAAAAAACAACCATAAAAGATTCATTTCTGATAAAAATTAAGAGCTCTCCAGAGGCCAAAAAACATCATAAAGGACTCTTGGCTGACTAAAATTAAGAGCTCTTTCAGAGCCTAAAAACCATCATAAAATACTCTTTTCCTCTATTTGTACAGGTAGGAGATAGAGAAAATGTATTCACCGGTGTTTTATAGGTGACGGTAGGAGCAGCAATAGTGACGGCTTAGGAAGGCTTAGGAAGATACTGGTGTCAGGATACTTAAAGAACTCCTCTACAGCTTTCGTGTAATCTCCTTATGAATACCTATTTAGCTTTCAAGTCGGTGATCGAGGTAACTGAACATACTTCTCATATATCAGAAATTGTCAGGGAAATCGGTGACCAAATCAGGGTTAAATGTGCTGTCGGAAGCTACAAGCCCTTTAAATCTCTTCAGTGGAAATTCAGGCTGCTGCGGAACTATTAGTACCCTGATTGATGAGGTTATACATCTCATGTATAAACTCAAAACTTACCTATGTATGGAAGTTCACAAGAGTGGTGTTTATTAGGAAAGCCTCAGGTTTGAATGACTTTAGTCTTATAAGCACGTCATTGGTCCTAATGACGACTTTGGAACTGATGAGAGATGCGCATTTACTGACCTATATTGCTACAGATAACGTGGAGACACAAAATGTAGGATCACCTGGATAATAAGGAAAAGTTATAATTCGTAGGATTAACTTGATTTTCATTCCTAGCTGTGATCACTGGGCAGTGTTTGATAGGCAGACACGCGTCTAGACAGGGCATCTCAGCTCATGATTACTGCAGAAGCTACGGGGATGAAGAGGAGGATGAGAGTGTCGAACATCTGGTATGCTCCTACCCCACATTTTGTGTGAGTAGAAGACAATATTTATGTTCTTACTTCTTTTTGGATCTAAGGTATATTCAAAGAGTTACGCTGAAGGACCTTAAAATATTTTTCCGGAGAACGAATGGGTTCATCAGTGACTAATATTCTTCCATCTTAGACCACTGTAATGGGATATCATATGACTTGAACGCCTCTCAACCACACCAGGTAAATTTACCGGTTCAGCGATGGGGTCGGAACATGCAATCCCGTGGTATCATAACGGTTCTAATTGGACTAAGTGTGTCGATAGTGATAGCCATTTCTACCGAGACTAACCTATGGAACGAGATATGATTTCAATCAACTAGATTGGAATTATATTTAAATGTTATCAACTTATTCAGGGAATGTCTGGACATTCTTTAAAATACTTAGTTGGGCTAGAGGAGGAATTATCCGATACTATCATAATAAACGACTTAAAACTTTGCACCCTGGGAAAAGCAAATGGCCTTTACCATGTCATGTTCCATACCCGTTGTAAGAATTGGAAATGTGCCTATTATGCATTTAAACGGTGTTTAAGCCACGTACCTGGCGTTTAATATTCATAGTGCGCCCACGTCTAAAAACGTTATTATTCCACGATATCTTATTAACACAGACAATTTCAGCCATTCTTTCGAAAATAATCCTTATAATTGTACGAGTAAAACAGTGTAATCACAACCATATAAAGTACTACATAATGGCATCACTCTATAGACGTAACATCATTACATTTTCGCCAGATTTGTTTCCTCTTCATGCACATTAAACGTAAATACCGTCTTTTGTAAATTGAACACATTGACAGCTTACAGACATCTTTTAAATGAACTCGTTAACACATCTAGCAATTCGTCGATAGTGTGTGCCTAGTGTGTCCTGCCCTGCCCTGCCCTACCCTCTTCTCTGCTCGCACAATTTTGTATCACTTAGATAGGATATTTATTGAATAAGTACATTAAAGTAATCACTTACCTGATATCGAGTATAACTTTTAATGTTTCCAATGAAGGAACAGATAGATGAAAGTACCCTATAATGAAGGGGTACTTAGTAGTAAGATTTACAAGAGTTTTGTCGGCAGATAAATCTCACGGTATTTACAGTGATGATGACTGTGTGGTTGTTAAAGGAGTAGCATCCGTTAAATTCGACTTTGCCTATGATATAAATTGTATGCACGTAAATCTTCTTGGCAATTCCCTTTTACAGCCTACGTGCAAAATTCTTCAATATCTTGTTGGTTTCATAGTTGTTTGCTACATCTTGGCACTTTCCGAGTGAAATGTTACATTTTTTTATGTTACCATCAAAGCACGTAAATCAACAACAAAGTGTTGTAAATCGTTGCTGCTGCTGCTGCCACTGACTCGGCCTCTAATGTTGTTGCAACATGTTGAACTGCTGCCATGGCTTTGGCTGTCGTCGTTGTTGGTTGTTGCATTCTAGTTTCCAGTATCTTTGCTGCAAGTTGTAGAAAAGTTAAAGTGTCAATCAAGTTTGTAATTATTGCACATGTTGATAATAAATCAACAGTGTAATTGCCCCTTCTTGTGATCATATGATTACATGTCATTCATTATCGTTGCTTGTTGCTGTTGCTGTTACTTTGGCTGTTGCCATTGCATGCTTTTTCCATGTCCCATTGCTGTCGATGTGGTTGCCATAAAGTGTTGCAGCAACAGCAGCGTGATTTGTGTTGCCTGTTGTTTTTTTCATAAAGTGTTGTTATATTTCGATTCTGAGTGGGTTTTGTCGTGGAGAGGAAACAAGCTTTGCTCTGGTGACGGACATAATTGAGAATTAATAGAGAATTGTGCTGAAATGAATGTTGTTTTTTTTGAAATTTAAAAGTTACTATATTTCGGCGTAAGCATTATACGAGTGGTGATTTATGTGATATTATGTTCTATAAATCACTAGTTTTAATTGTACTTTCCAAAAATTTGTTTTAAATTTAGTCAATCTCAAAGGAACGTCTTCTTAGGTCCAACTTTTAAGTGGAAACTCTGATCAACGATTAAATATAATGTATTCAGAGTCATTTTTAGGTTCATAGTTAATTGCTGTTTAAACAGCCATTTAAACCCTATGATTTTGACAGAACACAAAGAGAAGAACACACACGAAAGCTTCTTAATTGTTAATGTGAAAAGTTTTAATCACCATCCTAGTTTAAAGAACAAGAACCACATATGATTTAATTTGGCGTGCAGTTACAACTTCATTCTGCTCATCTACTTTCCAATTTCATTAAAAATGTCGTATTTCATCACTTTACTTTTCTTTTGAAAATGGGGTCAACTGGAATGCGTTGTAACGATTAAGCGATAAATGTATGAATACCGGTTACATTTCGTGGCATTTACCACTGTTGGTCTCAACAACCCCGGAGGGGTAAGGGACCTTACAAAACGAAGATAACATATTTCGCCAACCAGTTCGATCTTTTACTTTCTCTCTCCAGTTGGTAATACCAAGTATACGCAGTTATTCGTCAACTTGTTCTCTCCAGCGGAGTCTTGGTCTTCCTATTTTTCGCCTTCCTTCGAGTTCGCTGTCTTCTCTCGAAGACTCCTACAGATGCTTCATCTGCTTGCGATAAGACCCAGGATTCTGCGCCATAAAGCAAGAGAGGTTGGATGAGAGTCCAGTATAGCTGGATTTTTGTCTTTATCTCTAAAGTGCTTGATCTAAAGGCTGACGTTGTTGTTTTCGTTTACGGCAGATCCGAGGTATACAAATTCATCCACCACCTCGAAATTATAACGGTTATCAATTTTCACGCTTTAGTCTAATCGCATGGAGGCCCTGTTCGTTGAAACCATTAATTTTGTCTTGTACTCATTAACCGTCAGAGCCACTTTTGCTGACTCCTTCTCAATTTTCCAAAAAACCGCAGTAACTTCTCTAATTGAGCGCCCAATGATATCTATATCATCAGCATACGCGAGCAGCCTGAACTTTTGCGGCTGATGGTTTTATTCATGTTGACAGCAGCTTTTCTCAGAATAGTCTCTCTCACCTTGTCTGAGGCCGCGCTTAGTTTCGAAAAGTTCGGTAAGATCTTTACCAACTTTCACTGCGGATTTGGTGTTCGTCATGTTCATCCTGCAAAGGCGTATAAGTTTTGCAAGAATACCAAGGTCAGACATTGCTTCCTAGAGTTTCTCACGTATCGGACTATCGAAATCCGCCTTGTAATCGACAACTGGATGATATGTCAGGATTTTTGCTTCGTGGGTCTTCTCCAGGATTTGGTGTAGCATGAAACTCTGGTCAGTTGTAGATTTTCCAGCCCTAAAGCCACACTGGTATGATCCAATCAGGTCACCGATAATTGGTTTTAGTCTTTCGCACATTATACTTGATAGAACCTTATATGCTTTCGATAAAAGGCTTATTCCACGGTAGTCGGCACAGAGACTCGGGTCACCTTTTTAAATATGGGACGTAGTACACTGCGGAGTCCCAGTCATGCATTCATTTGATCAAATTGTTCTAATGAGGTGATGCATGCACCTTAGCAGCTCATTGCCGCCGGCCTTAAACAGCACCGCCGGTAATCCATCGGCTCCTGCGGCTTTGTTGTTCTTAAGTCGGGCAATAGTTGTTCGAGGGGGTTAGGAGGGGGGCAATCGACGTCGTCTTCCATATTGTGATCCATTGTCCCATCGTCATTGGATATCTCAGGTACTAGTAGCGCCGAGAAATGCGCTCTCCATATTCCCAACATGCTCTGCACATCTGCAATGAGATTTCCGTCCTTGTCTTTACAGAAGGGGGACTCTGAACCATGTCCATTAGTCCCGTTTTTGACATTTTGGTAGAATTTTCGGGCTTCGTTCTTCCTTTTGTATGTCTCAATTTTCTCACTCTCGCGCTTTCTCCACTGCCGTTTCTTACGCCTAAAGAGACGGTTTACGTCCTTCCTTTTTTCCCTATACCGCTCAGTCGCAGCTCGCGGTGCAATTGACTGAAGCATTGCCATACGTGCAGCGTTCTTCTCATCATTTGCAGTGCGACACCCTTCCCTTCATCGTACCATGGTTTGTTGCGAAGCGGTTTTTCAAAACCGAGTACGGTTTTTATAGAGTCGGGAAATGTGTTTCCACTGCGCTTCAGGATCGTCATCGAGAGGTGGTGGGTTTTGTGCCAAAATTGCGAGAGCTTCCTTGATTAAGCTGTCGCTACCTCTGGTATTTGCAGCTTTCCGATGTCCAGCTTCCTCTGGGTCTGGTTTCGTACGATTTTCGCTCTACTTAAGCTTGTGCGAACCTTTGCTGCTACCAGGTAGTGATCAGCATCGATGTTAGCTCCTCTGACCGTCAATTACCACGTGATCAATTTGGCTCATATTTCTTTGACCAGGGGATACCCAAGTAGCCAGGATGTCTTTATATTGAAATCTTGTACCACTAATGACCATGTTGTTCGCCGCGAGAAAGTCAATCAGTTTCATACCATGGTCGGAACTGTCAGCATGTAGACTGAAATTGCCAATAGTTGGATGAAACACATTCTCCCTGCCTATTTTAGCATTAAAATCTCCTAGTACAATCATAATGTCATGGCCAGGGCAGCGGTCATACGGTTCCTCTAGGCGCTCGTAGAATATATCTTTGACATCATCATCTTTCTCTTCTGTCGGGGCATGCATGCAAATTAGGGAAATAAAAATATATTTCGCTTTTATGCGGATTGTGGCTATACGTTCACAATATGTCGGACCTGGATTTTCTTCATTTGGTTTCTATCCGCCGGACCAAAGAATATGCCCGATAGTTTAATGAGCTTCCGTGACATCAATCACCTACTAAACCTGAGATTTATCAGTGATCCCCAATCAGGCTGCTCATTTGTTTCGCCTTCTAACGTTTGCTAGCTAAAGTAGGTTTCCGATAAAGCCATTGCCCAGGAAGTAGTGAGCTTCTTGGACTGCCCAATGAAGGAATCATTTCTGGCCACTCCCAAGTGAATGGATATCAGAAACTTTCCACCTCCACGGACAGTCCCATGTCCATGCTAAGATTGCACTTTTTAAATTTAGTGTAATTTTTTTTGTGCATGTGGCAACTCTTAAATTTGGCAGCTGTCAGATATTATAATTGTGAAAACTTATTACAAAAATTAAAAGTTATGCTGAGACCGCTCGCAAACTTCGAACAATTTTAAGTCGAGTCAACTATCGCATTCAACTATTCAACGTCAACTATTCGATGACTAGTCAAAATATTTGAAAAAACTGGGTCGGTTATGGACAGTAAGACCCTGTGCGGCAACGTACCGGTCGGTACTGCTGTAAATGAGAGTGTTGCCGAAACCCCGAAAACTTCAATTCGGCATAGTTCTCAACAACTTCAAATTTCGCGAAGCGCTACGCATCGAATTTTGATAAAAGACCTTCATTCCTACAAAATTCAGCTTACTGAGGAGCTCCAACCAGCAGACCATGGAAAGCGCTGGCAAATCGTTCAGTGGGTGATGGGAACAAAGTGAAGTCATTACCAATTTTTTAAAGAAAGTCATCTTCTCTGATGAAGCGCATTTCCATCTGAATGCCTTCGTGAATTCACAAAATTGTCGAAGTTGGGGCTCAGAGAATCCTGTATGTTTGGTGAGAATTATGGTCAGGCGGGCCTTACTTTTTGAAGATGAGGCCGAAATTGTAGTCAATGTGAACGGCGTTCGTTACAGGAACATGATAACGGAGTGCTTGTGGCATCAACTGGACGGCATGGATCTGGACGGCATGTGGTTTGAGCAAGACGGCGCCACCTACCACACCATGCAGGAAACAATCGATTTATTGCAGCAACCATTTCCAGAACAAATTATCTCAAGAAATGCTGATGTCAACTAGCCACCAAGATCATGCAATTTAACGCTGTGCGATTTCTTTCTTTGGGGCTTTGTGAAATCTCAGGTTAATGCGAATAAACCAGAAACAATTTCTGAGCTCAATTCCGAGATCCAACGCGCCATCGGTGAGATACAGCCACATCTCTGTGAAAAAGTCGTAAAAAATTACTCTCTACGTCTCTCGTCCAACGGAGAGAAGTCTTAACTTTAACCGTGATATAGTAGTGTGGCCCTCGTTTGTATGGGAAAATTTTTTTTCCATGGGATTCACGATCGATCCCCCTAAAAATGTGCGAATAGATAAAAAACTATTAAATAAATAAATATTTAGGCCGATCTGATGTGATTTAGAGGTAGCTACAAACTCTTGAAATTACATAAAATAGCGTTGTTTTTGCATTTTTCCCATTTGCCAACCTCTTAAGCCCAACTTACTAACTATTAACATAAAAAAATATTAACATATATTCCTTGATGAATTACCTTTCCAAAAAATCAATAAATATAAAAATCTGACAAAAAGTAACAAAGCTACGACGTTTTATATGATTCAAAACCTCATCATTTTAATGCTACAAAACAACCGGCAGTTTGCTCTTTTTGCTGGCATAAAAGCTCAGGTGGCAACCATCAACATAGGTTTTGTTCCCTTATTCAACTTGATTGTCACCATATGTTGTGCTGTTATGTTAGTAAACAAAATCCATAACAACATAAAGTCATAAAAAAAACAAAATCGTGAATGAACTTTACTTTTGGTAATAATTAAAAGAAAATGAGCTCTAATACTAAAAAAATCCAATGAGTGTTCGAACTCACGGGCGATGTGTTAACACCTTTTTGCTACACGGTACCTGTTCGATTTCTATGAACACATTCGTAAATGTTACATTGGAAAATAAAAAACAGCGTTCAATCATATGATGACGTTACAGTTAAATAATATTAATACTTAAAATTATTTAAAGACTCAGTGCAAGCACATGTATCATTATTTTCTTGCTCAATACTTTTTGTTTTATTCCCACAAAAGTCAAAGAATGCAAAGCAACAGACACTTATACATACATACATACATTGTTATATTCGTACGATATAACCGAAGATCAACATAAAATACTTTTTTAATATTACTCCAAATTAAAACACTTCAATCTCGGCTCGCCGATATCGGATCGCCTTAATTTTTGGCCTAAACTCTTCGTCGAAACCCGCACTAGCTTTTTAATCCAAAAATTAATAAAATCGGCTATGAATTTCCGGAGAAAATCGCGTGGGAAAATTATATGAAAATCGCGCAATAATTACTTTCAATACCAAGCAACGAACAAACAAACGATGATTTACTCTTGCAAACCTAACACTTGCGTATGTATTAAATTTATAGTTTACTGCCCTAGAGGCGCGCGTATAGATGTTAACACATCAAAAAAGTATTCGCTCAAATATATATTTGATTGGAAGTGAGATTTCTCAAATTTTCGGCGCAAAGCTCCCGTCAAACAAACAAGTGCTGTCTGTGTTTTTTTACAACCACAATATTGTAAAGTTAACTATTCGTGAAAGTGCACACTTAGCCATTAGAGAGGTTTCAATATTTTGGTCAAAAGCGAAGATTCCAATAAGAGATGAACAACGATGCATTGACAAATTGGAAAATTTGCATAAAACATGGGTAGCTATTGGTAAAAACAAAAACAACAGAACTGAAGCTCAGCGGAACAAGGAAAGGGCTTTTACCGAAAAACTGGATGATCTTTTTGACATCGCACATGCTAACGCACTTAATATGATTAAATGTGAGGAAGATAAACAGTTTCTAATTGCACAACGTCAATAAGGCCGTCAAGGATCCATGGCAGGTGTTGACATGAAATCTTTACAGAAAGCAAAAAGAAAAACAGTGCGTTTAGCAGCAGAGGAAGCCAGAAGAAACAGAGTTACAAATTGTGCGGATGTAGCTCTTAATAGTTCTCAAGGTATTACGCTGTTATTAAGCTTTTTTTATATAATTATTATATCTTTATATTTTCTATACTCTTAATTTTGTTTGAATGATTGACATTAGAATTAGATCTATCATCGTTATGTGAAACTGATAATGAAAGCACCGACGCATCTATATGTGAAGATACGCCTGGATCAACCCAAGCAGAAACAAAGGGCAAAATAAACTTTATTAATTCCAGAATTGTGTCCGCTTTGGATAAATGTAAAATTAGTGACCGTTCTGCTATGCATGTAATTGTAGCTATTGCAGAGGCGTTGGGTCATAATATTAATGATCTTATTATTAATCGTTCAACGTTACAACGTCAGAGAGAATTGAAACGAAAACAAAAAGCAATGGAAATCAAAACAGCATTTAAGGTTTGTTAATTGCTGTTCTTCTATATTTCTTGTTAGTTGTATGCTATATGATAAAATTCTGTTTCTCTAGATACAACATGGTATCTTACACTGGGATGGAAAACTCTTACCTCATATAATGGGAAATGTAAAGGTAGACAGGTTACCTATTATAATCAGTCACAATAATGGTGAACAGCTTTTAGGTGTTCCTAAACTGCATACTGGGAAAGGAATTGATATGTGTGATGCAATATATGAGCATTTGTTGGATTGGAATGTTGACCAAAACATCGTAGCGTTATGTTGTGATACAACAGCTTCAAACACCGGAAGAATCAATGGAGCAGCATCGCTTTTAGAAAAAAACTTGAAAGAGATTTACTCTATTTACCATGCCGGCATCACATATACATATGAAGTCATACTAAGAGGTGTATTTGAATGTAAATTTGAACCTACTACAAGTAATGACATTCCCTTATTTAAAAAATTTCAAGTGCAATGGCCAAACATCAATAAGAAAAATTTTGAACCAGCACTTCAAGATGAAAAGGTGTTTACGATTTTAAATAGTGTGAAGGACGATATTTCCAATTTTTGTAAACAACAATTAAAAAAGAAGATTGCTAGAGACGATTATCAAGAACTGTTGGAGCTAACTTTAATATTTTTAGGCACTAATACTACAGAAACGTTTCGATCCCCAGGACCAATGCACCACGCCCGATGGATGTCGAAAGCATTATACTCTTTAAAAATATTTATTTTCCGAACAGAGTTTGCTCTATCGGAACTTGGGGAAAATAATTTAAAAGATATTTGCATATTTATTGTTCGTTTTTATGTGAAGGCTTGGCTTAATTGTCCGGTGGCATCATTAGCGCCATACCAAGATTTTTCCTTTATACGTGAAATTTATAATTTCAAGTCATTTGATTATAAAATATCTGAAGCTGTGATCAAAAAATTTTCAAATAATTTGTGGTACCTGTCAGATGAATGTATTGCCTTGAGTTTATTCGATGAAAGTGTTCCATACGAAACAAAAAAATAATAAGTTACAAAATAGGAGCTCTGAAGAACGCCAATGTTCAGGATGATGATGGTGACAGTAATGATTTAGTTGAAAATGTGAAGCGTATACAGCTTAAGCCCGACGCAGTTAAAATCTTTGTACAAAAAGATCTTCATGATTTCGTAACCGCAAACACCCATAAATTTTTTGATCGCTTTGAAATTTCCACAAATTTTTAAAATGAAGACCCCCTTAAATGGAACAAAAATGAAGCCTATAATAAAGGTAAAAACTTAATTAACAATTTAAATGTAGTAAACGATACAGCAGAACGCGGAGTAAAGTTAATTGAAGAATATAATAAAGTTTTAACTAAAAAAGAAGAGGAAAAGCAATATTTATTGCAAGTTGTTGCTGAATATCGAAAAAATTTCAAACATCACACTAAAAAATCTTTGTCTGGAAATAAAAGCTAAATTTAATTTGGTCTTTGTATAAATAATCTTAATATAAAATTTCTAATTTCAAATATTTTTTTATTAAAAATATAATTAAAAAAAAATATTGGATATTTATTTACATACATAAATAACAATTTGTGATTTTAACAAATAATAATATCGTAAAATAAAAACCAATTGCCGGCTGTTGAAAAACATAAATATCTTGAGGTTTTATATAATATAAAACGTCATAGCTTCCGTATTTTTTGTCGGATTTCTATAATTTGTAACTTTTTGGAAAGGTAATTCATCAAAGGACGTGTGATAGTATTTCTTTTATGTTTATAATTAGTTAGTTGGGCTCGAAAGGTTGGTAAATGGGAAGAAATGCAAAAAACGCTATTTTCTGAAATTTCAAGAGGATGTAGCGACCTCTAAATCACATCGGATCGGCCTAAAACTTCATATTTAATAGTTTTTTATCTATTCGATCGATCGGGAAAAGGAACACTTTTCAAAATTAGGGCCACCTTAGTGATACAGAGCGATGTGAGCAAGTGTATAGGCACACTATTCAAAAATTTAAGAGGAAAATCAAAATCAGTTGACATAAGCTTGCGGAAAAGTTTCGACGCAATGTAATTACAACTTTTTATTCCCGTGAAAATAGAAAATTTATATTTATTGTGTTTTGTGTTTATATTGTTTAAATTCGTTTACTAATGTATTAAATACTTTGCGTTTTTTCTTGTATTAGATCTTTGAAAATGAGCAACGAAGTTGGTCGAAATATTGGAATTAATTAATAAAATCGTGACGAAAAGACAATACTATATATTGTTTTCTTTATCACATATGACCTCAAGCCGGAACGAATCTGAACACATATATTTTGAAAGGTCAACTAGACATATAACTAACAAATATGTATTATATTTTCCCGAAAAGGTCCTTTTTTAAAGAGAGGTACTTTTTTATTAAAAGCTAATGTTTTTTTTTCAGAAAATATACTATTTTTAAGAAGAAGGACTTTTTGTAAGAATCAGCCATAAGAGTATGAATTTTTTGATGTGTTAACATCTATAGGTGCGGGTAGGGACTAAATTCACAAAGTGAATACATCAAACCATATTTTGTCCGACTGCGTTTACACAGATTGTTTTTCGTTAAACTCCTCCGAAACGGCTGGACCGATTTGTATGAAATTTTGTGTGCATATCGGGTAGGTCTCAGAATCGGCCAACATCTATTTTTCATACCCCTAAATGATAAGGGTGACCCACCCCTATATAGAACACAGATTGGTCCGACTGCGAAACACAGATTGTCAAACTGCGAAAAAAAAACTCACCCAGACGTAGCGGCAGCGAATAGTTGTATTGTGTGGGTGCGGAGCCCTCTCAGATCAACGAGAATAATGACGTGGTTATACGTATAAAAAATGAGATAGCAAGAGAGTATCCAAAATTGTGTGAACTTGTATAGTGTATGTACGAACATACCAATGTATGTATGTTCATGCGTCTGTTGATTTGCATTCTCTTTGTTTTTTGTGGGTATAAAATAAAAAGTATTAAACAAGAAACTAATGGCACTTGCTTTAAATATTTGTAAGTGTTATTAAGTATTAATATTATTTAAATGAAACGTCATCATGCATACCGATAAACTTTGGATTGATTTTTTACCCTTTTCCCGTGTTCCAATCGAACTGAAACTTCGCAGGCAAACTAATGGCGACGCCAAAAATGAACCATAAAAATATGGGCGGGATGGGACATAGGGGCGTGGTGCCTTCCATACAAATCACAAATTAAAAATCCATTATTTCTGAACCTGTTAACGGTGTTTCAACAAAATTAGGTATGTTGGTTAGGTGTATATATTCTAAGATCTGCTGCAAATATGGGCGGGATTGGACAAAGGGGCGTGGTCATATATAAAGAATTTATAGTCAAAAACTATATGTTTTACGGGTTGGTTTTTCATTAGTGTGAAAGGTAAGTCAAATAAAATGTGGGTGCGGAGCAAAGAGAATAATGAGTTATTCGTATATAAAAATGAGATAGCAAGAGAGCAACGAAAATTGTGTGAGCTTGTGTAGCGTATGTACTAACTTAAAAATGTATGTATGTATGCATTCTCCTTGTTTTTTATGGGAATAAAACAAAAAGTATTAAGCAAGAATATAATGGCACATGTGCTTGCACTGGTCTTTAAACAATTTTAAGTATTAATATTATTTAAATGTAACGTCATCATATGATTGAACGCTGTTTTTATTTTCCAATGTAACATTTACTAATGTGTTCATAGATATCGAACAGATACCGTGTAACAAAAAGGTATTAACACATCGCCCGTGAGTTCGAACACTCATTGGATTTTTTTTACAAAGAAGTATTTTTTTTGAAAACAGGTACTTTTTAATGAAGTGGTACTCTTTTTAGGAAAAGGTTATTTTTGTAAGAAAATTTTCTTATTTTCATAAAGGCTACTTATCTCAAGAAAAGGTATAATTTTATTTTAAGAAAAGGAACTTTTAAGTAAAGGATTTTTTGAAAGAAAATTTATTTTTTTTAGAGAAGGTATTTTTTAAAGAAAATTTTTTTTTGTTTAAGAAATGGGAATATTTTTTAGAATTGGTCCTTTTTTCAAGAATAGGTACATTTTTAAATATGGGTAAGATAATTATTATGTATCACAAAAAGGTACTCTTTAAAGAAAAGGTAGTTTCTTAAGAAAAGGCAATTTGTTGTAAGAAAATTTCCTTTTCAAAAAAGATACTTTTTAAAAAAAGATACTTTTTTTAAAAATATTTTTTCCTGAAATACTTAATCAGTAATTTTTGTGACAAAATTTACTTTTTTAAGAAAAGGCATCTAATTAAGAAAATTTTCTTTTTTTAAACTTGTTTAACTTTGGCTTTTCTAAATTTACTTTTTATTAGGTTCACAGCTACAATATATGTATACTAAATATTGGTTACAGGCTCCACCTAGAAAACTTCCCATTAACCGAGAAATTTCCCAACATATGTTAGTCTACACACAAACTAAAGCAAAAATGCCCAACATAGTTGATAATGTTGGGTTGTAGCATAATAGTGTTAAAAAAAAGTTTTTTCATTTAGCCCCATCCCGCAACGTGCGATAAGGAACTTCGTACCAAAAACTGTTGGTAGCATATTTGATGGCTGTGTGAATGAACTCTCATCGGTTCCCAGACATCGGAATGAACACGTTCCAAGATATCAGCTGACTTTGATTCGGCATTCAGGAGTTTGTTTACCCTGATGCAATGTTCATATGTGAGCACATTGACATTACAGAGTAAGTATTGAGAAAGTTGGCAAACGACTCACTCTAACATACATTACTCTTAAAGAAAACCCCCCCACATTCTATTATCAAGCTGTAAACAAATACACCTAATAAATCGTAAAATGTTTCCTTTATTACTTTTTAACTTCCACAAGACAACAGCAACAACATCACCTCCCATTTTTCACTCGCTGCCAACCCCAAGAACTCTCTCCCTCACTACATGGCATACGAGGACTAGTACATACTTCAATCCCACCTCCCGTATATCCGCCTTTGGAAAATGTTTACTTGAGCACGCATGCATTAACACCATAAATCAATGAATTGGCGGTGCAAATGCGTCAGAAACTACTTCAGACTGAAACATTTACACGCTTTCAAAACGGATCTATCACATACGAGGCGGGCAGGAAAAGATTTGAACATCTTAGGAACACAAACTTAATTATGAGATTCTCAAAAGTTGAAACTTTTTTCAAATGTCGTATGAAAACATTGTCTTATTTTGTAATTTAATGATTTTCAAATATTTCAAGTCTCCTATTCTAAAAAATTATGATTCTTTTCTTGTTCGAGTCGTACATTACTCTGTTACTTCGCTATGTTATGTGCAACTTTTGTAGTAAGTTGTTATTACTCCTCTGTCCGCGTGTCTGTCGATTTGTTTTGCAGTGTTACTCTCGTGTTGTTTGCAACGCTTGGGATATTGTTGATGCCACTGCTGAATTGTTGGTGATGGTGGCGGTGGCGGTGGTAGTTGTTGGATTTATGATCACTTTAAAAACGTCCTCCTTTTAAGTGTTGTGTCTGTATCATGTATTTTGGGCAGCTGGTGAAATGCAAGTCAAAGATATCGAAAGAGTTTACTGGAAATGTTGTAAGTAAGTAAAAGTTTAGGGAGTTGGCATATACGAAATAACAATTACCCTCTTAAATCATGTAGTACTTTAGAATTGTTTCACGAACAACATGGGATTTTTTAATATGTATTAAATCATTATTTAGTATCACAGTTGTTTTTGGAGGAGACCATTAACAAATTTCTGCTAAGAAATATATTTCTAACTGTTTACAATCCAATAATCAGGACAAGATACAACAGTGGTATATCGTGTTTTCAAATCTCGTGGAAATTGAATTACTACACTGGGCAATAGGATGATTGGAAATATAAAAATCAGCTGGCCCTAATGTCATAGCACCCGTGAAATTCCCATTAAATGGAGACGATCTCAGATGGTATTCATTCAGGAAGCCGGGAAATCATCACATGATAGTTCTAATGACTTTTGACCAAACAGGCAGTCATCTTACCTTCTGAAGACATTGCACGACCACAGGTACTTATCAGGTGTTCACGTGCCATCATACATACAGAAAGGGCAACTATACGGAGACCAAACTACACGTATTAGCGGGCTACTTGTCTATACACGCTGAAAAATCAGTCTTTTTGTTGTTGTTTGGATGCAAATATAAAGTGTGTTTGGATCTTGTCGCAAATATAATATACTTGTGTCCAAACATATTGTTATTCAATATTACATATTTGACACACAATGATTAATATGTTAGAAAATATGTGTTTGCGACCCGCATATATTTATGTTTGTAATACAAATTCAGCGGTGTTTGTTGCACTGTCTATGCTCTCTCGAGAGCAAGAGAATAAATGAGGGACAACGAGAGAGTCTATCTTGTAAGTGTGTATCTATAGTTTTGCATTATTTTCTCAGCCAATGAGTCATAAATATTCCTCAATTTGCGTGTAAATTGCAGATGAAGTCAGTGTTTCTTATTTTGGGTGATGTATTGCGTTTTAGTTCTGGGAATAATTCTCGACAGAAAACTGTCTTGGAAACCGAATGTGGAGGAGAGGGTGAAATAGGCGTCTGTTGCTCTTTACTGCTGTAAAGGGGCGATAGGAAAGCGCTGGGGACTGTCTCCTAAGGTCATCATGTGGATTTTTACGGCAATAGTCAGACCAGTACTTCTCTATGGCATCGTAGTTTGGTGGAGGTCCCTCCAAAATAAGTATATTCTGAATTCCTTGATGAAAATTCAAATATTAACACTGATTAGCGTTAGTGGGGCAATGGGCAGGACGTCAGGTACTGCACTCAGTGCTATCCTGAACATCTTTACTCCTGATATCATGGCCGAATCCTGGTAAGAATCAGAGATTGTGGTGTTTTGATATCGGGGCATTCCGGACACGCTGAATTACTACACCTTCTACCAGCGACAAATCTAAGGACTTCTATTCCGAACAGGAATACCTGGGAAAAGTCACTGGAAGGGGACACCAGTATTGTCAGATTTTTCACGGATGGATCAAAGTTGGACGAGCAAGTACGCTATGGGGTCCATTCACCGGACCTAAATGTAAATATCTCCTTCAAGCTTCCTGATCACTGTAGTGTATTTCAGGCGGAAACTAGCGCCATACTGGAGGTTGCTGAACTACTGAAAAGTAGTGTCACAACCCTCTGGAGAATATGTATCTACACAAACAGCCAGGCTGCCATAAAATCCCTGCAAGCCATGTTTGCTACGTCCCTGACGGTGAAAGAATGCCACTCATCACTTAGGGTGATGGCAGAGTATTTCGACATCAGGCTCATCTGGGTACCTGGACACAGCGACATTCCAGGAAATTGCGTAGCAGATGCGTTAGCTAGACAGGCTACTACGGCACAGGTTCTTCCGGAAAGAGAAGGTGTTAGTATGCCTATCTGTACCAGCCGTTTGCAGATCAGGCAGTGGGCTGATAATATGTTCAAGGACAAGTGGAGACTTACTTCAACATGCAAACAAGCCAGGAGGACTAAGCAATTACTTAACTTGCCGAGAGGTAGGTTATCCACAATGGTAGGAACACTTACGGGACATTGTCTTGTAGGAAAACAGGACCTAAGATTGGGACATAGAAACTCCACTCTCTGTAGATGCTGCATGGAAGAGGATGAGGAAACGACGAAAACAGTTCTCTTGGAATACCCTGCTCTGGCAGGACTGAGAAGTAGGATATTCGGTACACATTTAGTTAGCACCGTAGCCCTACACGATATTCCTGTAGGTCTCTTAGACAAATTCATTCAAAGGGCAAATTGGCTAGACGACTAGTCAATTGTTTGCTATAGAGGAAACTGCAGGTATCACAATGGGCTTCTTTAGCCTAAGTGTGCTGGACAGCGAGCATGTATTCAGTGTTCAATGCTTCATCGGACAAAGTTTATCAAAAGCGCATGATCAGTGAAAAAAGAATAAACGAAGGCTCGGACGCTTAAATGGTTGTTGATGTTACTTTGGTTTTTGTGTATGTGTTTCGTATATATGTATGTGTGCTACCAAACGATTTTGAGGAAAGAAACTGCAAAGGGCTACAACATTAAGTCCTTTGTCTTTCCGAAACTTTACTGTGACAATCGGAACGGCGGACCATTTTTGTATATAAAATATAAATATAATATATAAAAATATAATTTGTGTACCAACGCATAGTGATAACCAACGCATAGCTGAAACCTTCCAAAAACAAAAACGTGAGAGACAACAAAGAAAGAAGAAGTCAAAGAGCAGCAGATTCTCACTTCTTGAAAAAGAACAAATACTGGATTCAATGCACCTAAATGTAAAAAATGTCGTTTTGAATCATTTAATTTTTTGTATTAATTATTTATAATTGTGGATTTATATTGATAAAATTAATTATAATAAATAATACATACAGTAATATATATATTGAAATCAAAGACTAATTCATTTTTAATATTACATATGCGTATTTTCCAGGTAAAAGCATACATGTTTGCCAGTATCCATGATGCTGTTTACTTTTAAATTCAAGTGAGTTTGGGACTTGCAAACATATTAATGTTTGAAGTGTGTTCCAAATATATACATGGTTCCTGCAGAATATGTTTGGGAGAATATGTTCGATAGACCGTTATTTTTCAGAGTGTAGGAATGCACGAAGAAAGACGAAAAATAGGAGGACCAAGACTCCGCTGGAGGGATCAGGTTGACGGATCTCTGCGTACACTTGGTATTGCCAACTTGAGAAATAAAGCAAAAGATCGAACTGGTTGGAGAAATATGTTATCTTCGTTTTATAAGGTCCCTGACCCCCGGGGTTGTCCGAGACCGCATAAGTAAGTAAGTAAGGAATGCACTCTTGTCGCATTTGTCGATATTGCTTTAACATCGACTTAAAATCCCCAAAACTGGGGTTTATCAGAAAATTTTAGGAATTTTCTACATTTGTTTGTAGGTAGTTTAGTTTTCAATGTTCTTTGTTGTAGCACATCCTGATACCAGAATTCGGCTAAATACATCTCGAGGCAGCGTTGCACGTCGAGATATTTTTCGCCAAATATGATATTTTTTTTAAATCGACTGAAATTAAAGGTTCTGGAGAAAGCCGTGTGTTTGGAAAAAAAATCGTCTAGTATTGATAAAAAATTGGTGATCATGGCTAACTACTCGATAGCGTCGCCTTCACTAAGCGAAATCACCAACGTCGAAAGAAATGTGAGGTAGCTTAGACTTCTATGAAAACGAACAAGAAGTGGAGTACCAGAAGTTGTGCGCAATTTGGCAACCCTCGTAAAAGAGAACCAAAAAGTGGACACAATTCACTCAAACGCATATAACGCTTCACTCATTTTCTTTGTTGGCATTCGAGTGGATAGAAATTTTGACTGTCTACTTTATGATTGGTTTATGGCTTCTACACTGAATGCTAGATGTCAAAATAGGTTTTGGATCCTGTTCTACAGAAGAAGTCTAGACCTTGTGCAAAGGCTACCTGACTACTATAAAATAGTGTATTCCAGGCTGAAGTCATGGTAATGGGAGAAGTTTCCATCTGGATGGGACTAAACGTCATCACAGCTTGGGGTAACAAAATATACTCTGACGGTAATGTATTTTATCTGTATTCCTGGCCGTTGGTGGTTCTGTGGTTAGTGTCCGCGGTTCTTGTACATAAGAACG
Source organism: Phaonia tiefii (assembly GCA_963931995.1). Classification (NCBI taxonomy): domain Eukaryota; kingdom Metazoa; phylum Arthropoda; class Insecta; order Diptera; family Muscidae; genus Phaonia; species Phaonia tiefii. The sequence goes on along the minus strand of OZ008368.1, from coordinate 12,603,675 downwards.
TGGGTTCGATCCCTGCTTAGAGCACCTTACATTTATTTCGTCGGCGATCACCCCGCTTAGTGGCAGCGACACTACCGACTATTTAGCCATGAAAAAAACTTGGCTAAATACCGTTCGGAACCAGTGTAAAACTAGAGGACCAAATCAGTTAGTATAAAAACTGGAAAGCGCACAGCTCGCTGGATGTGAGAAGCTCTCCCTAAACCCTTCGTGGGATATAAGGGGGACCATTTTAGTTTTTGTATCTGTGTTCCTGACTTCAACAATTTCCCACAACTGTCGCGCCTCTCTGAATGATATGGTCAAACAGTTTGATACCAATCCTTGCATGGGCACAGGAATATTCGAGAGATATGGAGCATGTGAGAATGTGGCTATTCCTCTTTCTACATGCAAGTACAAGCGTAATCCTGATTCTCTGAACTACGCAAATGATATACGTTCTAGAGCCACAAAAAGCAGTAAGATCAGCCAAGTTTAGCCAAGTTATGATGTGAATAGTTCGCAAAACGTGATACCACTCCTAGATGGGATATCTCTACGGTAGCAGCTGTGATCACTGGTCACACTTTGGTAGGCTGGCATGCATCTAGTCCTGAAATGTCAACTCATGACTGCTGTATAAGCCGTGAGAATGAAAAGGATGACCAGAGCGTCGAACATCTCATATGATCGTGTAAAAACTTTAGTGAGAGCAGAAGACAATAATGAGAGCAGGAGGTGCAGGGTTTGTGCAACCCTGACCTTGAGCTTACATTTTTGAAGAGAACTAGTTAATTGTAGGATACACTATTTAGGATTTTAATTGGTTTTAGTTCTAACAGACGTCATGGGAGTTTAGGCGAATGATCATATAATATTTTTGCGTTCGTGAGATTCTATTTTCGTAAAACATATACTGGAACTCCGGAATTCGGCTTGAAGACCTCTTAACTTGTGGGACAGAATTTACAACGATCCTCATTGGCCCAAATGTGTGAATAGTGATACCCACTAACGTAATCTAAAATTTAATTGTCACTACACGCAAAGAAAAAAAATCGTTTATTGCTCGGTTGCCACAACAATACTTTGATTGATTTGTATTAATTTATTAATTGCAGCCGTTCATGTATTTCTCCCAAATAAACTCATATACCGCAAATGTGTATCATGTTGTTGCAAACGAGTTCTCGTTTGCATCAAACGCGTACAAAAATACATTCGCCGCAAATTTAAAAAACGTTTGCGATAGCTGAAATTAGCCATTTTTCTAATGAGAGTACAGATTAAGAAGAGCTCATTCTGTCGACTGTATACACAGTCTTATCCACTCGTTTGGCATACACATAAAAGTGACCACACACTCTAATGCTTCTACCTTGTCAATATATCTTGGATGGACAATTGCCGCGTTGTAGTTTGCTGTGCTTTTAGTTGTTATTTGAATGCAAGGCGAGACAGACGTGTAGGTAGTCAGTGAAAAAATAGACAAAAATTACAACTTTTTTAAAACAGACTTTATGGGTAAAACAAAATCAAAAAAGTTGGAAATTTAAACAAAAAAGAGCTTATGGTAGTCATAAATAAAAGTTTTAATTACAACTCGGTTGATGTAACCTAAAGAACAGTTGGTGGAACCGTTTTTCTCTTCTCGCAAAAAATTGTTCAACTCTAATTTTTCATAGCTCGTTTACTGCAAATGTTTTTCAGTTCCCGCTAACCTTTTTTAGTTTGGAGCAACTACAACTCGGTTGCTGTAACCGATGGAACAGTTGGCGGAACCGTTTTTCGTTTCTCGCAAACGTTTTTTCAGCTTATATTTTTCATAACTCGTTTGCTGCAAACATTTTTCGGTTCTCCCAAATGAAATGACTTGTATGGATTAACAGAAGTTCGTTTCTCCCAACTACAGTCCCCAAACGAACTTCAGTTATCTGAGATTTCGTTTGAAAGGAAGGAGTTTTTTCTTTGCGTGTATGTATATGCATTCTTATTGGAAATTGAGAATTACTCACCTTTCACGAGTTTTACCAGTGGATGTGTCAAAGTCCCACAACTTTTGTCAAAGCTGAATAAACAGTAATTCCAAAAAAATTGGGTTTGTTTAAAAAGGTTTTTAGTTTTGACTCCAGGGACCAAATTATTTTGATTTACAATATTATATATTTTGATTTACAATATTATAGGCCCTTCACAACTGGTTTAGACCAATGACCTTGCACAGTATACCTATCCTTTTCATCGGAATTTTGGTCGCCGTGTTCTTTCGCGTTACCAAATTACTCTATTCAAAATTACTTTACAAAGTCGATGTCGGTATATACTTTACGTAAATTGTGCAGTTCACGAAATATATGTATGTACCACGTCAATACTCGCCGTTATCTATCACAGGTCCATACACTTTTCGGATGACTTTTCTCTCAAAGGGAAGTATGAGAAGTTCTTACCACCAGCTTTCAAGGTCTGATATAATTTTCTAAGTGAAATATGGTTGGTTTTCGTTGGATTAATAATTATATCTGGAGAACACTCACTAGCATAGCTAATTTCAAACTCCGCGGCAAGTTCATCATCAGATGCCTACTCACTGTGTCCGAATTTGTACCATTGGTAAGATCATCAACCGCATTAGTAATTACCAACTTTATATGCAACTAGCTGACCCAGCAGACTTCGTCCTGCCCTAAAAAGTACTGATTTCGGAAATTGTTTAAAATTTAATAGTACCAAAGTCGACTACATCGACAATCAATCCATTACATTGGTCTCGATTGTGTATTTTAAACGACGGAACACCGTCCAATTTTTCATATGCCATATTTCGTCTGATGTCTCGGCCGCTCTTGAAGTTGAAGTTCACAATCATGGGCATTCAAGCCATGCGGCACGTTGCTTTGGTACTTAGGCATATTCTCGCGTTAGTTGTTTCTTCTTTGGAGCAGCTTCATGTACCTTTCTTCCACAGTTCAGTGACTCGAAAAATGAATCTCAGTCAAAATTGACTCGTGAACATTTTCGTGCGATTATTTTTCACAACTTACGTAGTGTATTATCAAAAAAAATTGTGCATTGACGAAGTTAAATCTTTAAATGTCCATGATGCACCATCCTTCAGTACTGTGAAAAACTGGTACAATGAATTTAATTGGGGCTTCGGAACGCATTTCGCACAGGTCGTTCAAGATCGGTTGTTGTACCAGAAAACATCGGTGTTTTGCACGAAGTGGTATTGTAGAATCGTCATGTGGCACACCGTACGATAGAGGCAACCTTGGGCATTACTTCGACTACGATATTTTCATGAACATTTGGCCGTAAAAATAATTCATCGTTCAAAAATAGGCTCGTTTGGATTGGTGCAAACAAATGCTGAAAAAATGCAATGGCAGTGCTCCAAAAGAAGTCTATTAGAATCAGGGACCTACACGCTGAAAAAAAACAGCCTCTGTAATATATTCTCCCAAACATATTCTGTAGGAACCATGTATATGTTTGGAACACACTTCAAACATTTATATGTTTGCAAGCCCCAAATTCAGCTGTATTTAAATGCAAACATTAGCATGTTTACTGACAAATATGTATGCTTTTACGTGGAAACATATGCGTACTTCATCCCAAACATCCATATACTTACGTGGAAGCATTCCCGTGTTTCCCCCAAACCTCCATATACTTACGTGGAAACATATGCGTATTTTCTCCCAAACATAATAATATTTAGAAACGAATTATTCTTTCTTTATTTATTTATTATAATTAATTTTATCAATATATATCCACATTTATAAATAATTAATACAAAAAATTCAAATATTTAAAATGACCCTTTTTACATTTACTTGCATTGAATGCATTACTTTTTTTATGAAATGAGAATCTGCTGCTTTGATGTCTCTCACGTTTTTGTTTTCAGAAGGTTTCAACTATGCCTTGGTTATCACTATGCGTTGGTACACAAACAATATATGTACTTATGTATGTACAAATCTAGTTCATGCAAGACAAGCGTGTATTAATTCTTGTGTTTTTTTTCAAAAATGGTCCGCCATTCCAATTTTTTCAGTAGGGGCTCGGGCAGAATAAGGGATTCACGTTGTTGCCCTCTCCAGTTTCTTTCCTCAAAATCGTTTCTCACTTTGGTAGCACACATAAATATATGCGAAACGCATACACTAAAACAAAGCAACATCACAAACCATTTAACTGTCCGTGCGGTTATATAAATAAATGAAGGGATTAGGGAGAGCTTCTCACAACCACTGAGCTTTGGGCGTTCCAGTTTTATACTCACTGATTGGAACCTACAGTTTTATACCGGTTCCGAACGGTATTTTGAGAAGCTTTTTCATGGCTAAATACTCGATAGTGTCGCCGTCACTAAGCGAGGTGACCGCCGTCGAAAGAAATTTTAGGTGGTCAGAGCAGGGATCGAACTCACGTCCTTATGCACAAGAGCCGCGCACACTACCATTGCACCACCGACCGAGCGTTTGGTTATTCCTTTTCAACTGATCAAGCGCTTTTGATGCCTCTGCCCGATGAACGATTGACGACTGAATACTTGAAATTAAAACACAATACATCAGCCAAAATAAGAAACACAGACTTCATTTGCAATTTACACACACATTCAGGAATATTTATGAATAACCCACTGAGAGAATAATGCAAAAATATAGAAACACATTAAAAAATAAACACACTTGTTACCCCTCTTTTATTCTCTTGCTCTCGAGAGAGCATAAACAGTGCAACAAAACACGGCTGTATTTGTATCACAAACACAGATATATTTGGGTCGTAATATTAAATAGCAAACACAATGCGTTTGACCACAAGTATATTATATTTGCGCCAAGCTCCAAACACATGTTATATTTGCATCCAAACAACAAAAAACGACAGATTTTTCAGCGTGTATGCATATGAACCTGGGACTGTATGGGTATTAAAAGACGATCTAAATCACACAATAGTTGTTCGCACACGAAGCACTTTTACAGAATATGATGACAGGTCAATGCAAATATTTATTGTCATTATTAGTTTGACTAAAAATGACTAACTAGTTGCTAATAACCAAATCAATAGTTACAAATGATTAGCGGAGTTAAGTTATTTTTGTTAGATATTAACTAAGTATTTGTTCAACTACTTTACTATTACATTTTGTCGGTGTTGGTCGTAGCCCTGCAAACATTTTCTATCGCATAAGTTACGTGACTGTAACGCTGTCTGAATGAAAAACATCGTATACGATATCGTAGTTGTATCTTAATTGCATCTTGTTTGGTGAGAAAGTGTACCCCGCCTAAGATACCTTGATGTTTCAACTCATGTGATACTTTCATAAGATTGTATCACGATACAATAAAAAGTAACCTAATAGCATCGTTTACAAGTTATATTAAAGAGTCTTACCCATGCCAACAATAGCGTCTTGTGTGGATTTGTAATACGGTGCAAACAACTTGAAACACAAATTAATAAAGTATATACATATATTTTGAGTGCTTAGTAACAAAATAAAAACTTTATTTCGAAACAAAAACTTAAAAAACTTATTCATTTAAACAAAAAAATTAAATTTCATTCATTTATAGTTTAAAGCTAATTTTTTAAAAATACATTTGAGATCAATTAATAAATTTCTTTCCACTTTGCAAAAACGGTAAATTCTAAAAATTCAAACTGTCGTGAAGGCATATGTTTAAAAGATGAAAATATGATAGGCGTTCATTTTGTTTTTGTAAAGTTGTTTACATCTAAAAATCAACTAACAAAAGTGACGTTTAAGTAAATATTTAGGGATGGCGATGAAAACGATAATTGAAATGCTTGCAGGGAGATTACACATCAGTGCCAGTGGCAAAGACAGTGAGATAAGTGTCAGTGTATTAGTAAAAAAGTATGAAGGTATTGTTATTGTCTCCCCAAAACTGTCTGGTGTAAACGCCAGGTTAACTTGTTGGACGTTGAAACATTTTTCGCTCTAACATTATTTTAAATTCGATCCCATCCCGTTTACATCGTTAATATTCCCAATTCTACAAGGAACTTATAGCACTTTCCAACTTGCAGTAGGTGCCATCAATGCAATTCGCACCCTGGTTACTTATTGCAGTTTCTATTTATTGGCTTCATTGAATTTTCATCTAAATCTTCTTCGCGTTCGTCTGCTGGCTTTTGCCCGTTAGTGGAAGTGGCTGGCCGATTGGGGATAGCGAAATATGGTGTTGATGCCAGACAATTTTGTGTGTACATATGAGTATAAGCGAGTGCGTCTGTTAATTGTAATTATAAATTGTTTTAATATTAATACGAATTTGTATGTGAAAATTAAATCTTTTTCATTTCATTTTAGCTCCGCCAAACATCAATAAGTAGTAAGTTCATTCATATTGACCGATAATAAAGTTGTTTACGTTGATCGTTTAATCAAAGGCGTTGAAACAAAATCGAAGATGAAATAAAAAAACACTAATTGAAATCATGTTCTCATAAATTGGTTTATTTATTATTATGTTCTCTGTTATTTATATCTTTGTAACATGAACGAACAGCAATTCTTTTTGCAGCTGTCCTCCTTAGACTTTTATTGATTTATGGAATAATAAATGAGAAATGGCTTTAAAAAAGTGACAAATGCGAATGTTGGTCTCAAAAAAATTGTTAATTACAGTTTCAAAATGGCAAAGCGTTTAAAACAAATATAGCAAACATTGTAGGTATTATTAAGGTAGTACCACATTCTTACTCAATATTACACTGATTAGTTTGAATTGGAGGGTTTTATAGTCTTCGTAAGAAGAAAATACCTCAGACCAACTAAGAACGCAATGGTTTGATGAAAATATACTCGAGTACTCGCTTAAGGGATAATAATACTTCCCTGGGGAATTCTCTATTTTTTTTCGGCGGTGCAATGGTTAGTGTCTGCGACTGCTGTACGTGAGAACATGATTTCGATCCATACTCTGGCCATCTTACAGCTCTTTCGACGACGGTCACCTTTCTTAGTGACGGCGACACTATCGAGTACTTAGCCGTGAAAAAGCTTCTTCAAATACCGTTCGGAACCGGTGTAAAACGTTTGGTCCCCATCAGTAAGTATAAAACAAGAAAGCGCACTGATTGTGAGAAGCTCTACCCAGTCCCTTCATAATGGGAAACAATTTATTTATTTATTTTTAAAGAAACGGAACTGAAGCTGAAACGAAGCCGTTGTTTCCCATACCACAATTTTTAGGTTGCCTTTGGTTGAGAATGAGGAGCCGAATCATTAGGGCATACACCGAACCTTGTAGGCACGCCTACTGTGCGCTCTTCGTATACCCAAAAGAACCTCAATAAAGGAGTTCGTGATTTTTACACATTTTATCAGTATACTCTAGTCCATTCGCGTGAGATATGCTTAACATGGTGCTAGTCATAGGATAGCAGCTATATTCTTAATCCTGAGCAAGCGAGGAGGCAACAGAAACAGTGTTCCATCGTTTTAATGTCCTCCAGTGCGCCCTACATTAGTTTGGATCGGATCTTTCAATTTTATATAGATGTACCCTTAAAGTAAAGTATCCGGTTAGGTTAGAAGTTTCCCCGTGTGTGGCACACTCAAACTTTTTCGTCCATTACCACACCATGGGCTAACGAGATAAAGCTCTAACCCTAGCGAAGGACCATGTAGTTTGATCCAATAAGCTCAAGCTTCTAAGTGGGCTGATTCTCGTCGTTACATCTTCTACAGAAAACCCTCCCATTCAAATATGGGAGAGTCTAATATGGACGCAATGGAAGTACGACCTGATGTCAGGTCCAGCATTGCCAGTTTTTTGGAGAGGATAGGAGTCATGATATGTCGGTTCATCAGCCGCGAGTATGAAACACTCACTCAGGAGACACTCACTGCTCGACAGAGAGACTCTCCGAAATGGGTTCGTAATGTTACTGATAATCAATATATTGCAGCGGCTTCCACATCGGCGGCTCCGCTCACTCAATTAGCACCCACAGTGTAAAAGGGCTAAGGTGGCCAGTTGCAACTCTGGCCAAAGGTGCTTTAGTGAGGTTGTAAAAGACAACCTGCTAATGGTGGTTATCGATAAAGGGGGTGGAAGACGGAATCATTCCAAAGCATAAACGGAAATATGTTGTAGCTGCATAGTATTCAACGTACGTTCAGATCCGAGAGAAGAAGCCGTTACCTCTTCCACGATAACGCGAAGCACGCTGGTTCCAATGCCGTGCTAAATTAGTAGGGTTTGAATGCCAGATTACAACCGAACAGCTCTGGAAAAAGTACGTGCACTGTGGATAGAGGCAGCTCTAGATGTTGTTCGGTCGGTGGACCCTCCCATTCAGTCCCAGAGCACATGCCAGCCACCCCACCCATCGTGGAGACAATTGAGTATATTCTTAAGTATAAGAGTAGGAACTCCGAACTTTCAACACACAATTGGAAAATCGGATGACTGGAAGAGGCAGATGTTGTCGGTAGACATGCGATGTTAATTTTGAACAAAGATTCACTGCGTTTTCTAAAAATCCGGTGGTGTTATCTCATTCTCTTTTAGGTAGACAACACTGGAAATTTATAAACGAGACCTGGAATACCAGCTGGTGATACCATGTCCACTGTGTACGATGAAGTATCACAAAATTGAAATGAAGACTCGCGGGAACGTGATCAGGAGCACGAGATTATGAATAGCATGTCGACTGTGAGCGGAATGTACCAATGCATGATCACGTGTTGAAGCTCTTAGCAGATCCGGAAGAGGGTTGCCCCTAATTCGATACCAATCTAGCTACGCCTACAGATGCGGTTCAATACACAGCTAATGGTGACACAGGTGAAAACCCTTGTTTTGGTATCTGACGGCGAACAGTATGTGACGGTGGTGGAGAGTCCAAGAAATCTTGCGCGTTGCATAACTAATAATCAGATAGTGTCAGACGTTAAAGCTGAAACAATCATTGATAACTTGGGCCTGGCTAGACACAGCACTTTCATGGATACTAATTCTACCCAGTATCGGACAGATTTGTTTTCTGTATTCACAACCTATTCCCCCGTCCACTTCTCTTGCATATCATTACAAACGGGCGTTCTTGCAGGATATACTTACAAGTCACTAGGAGCATCCCCATTCCAATTCCCTACGAATCCTGTAGGGTAGCCTCGAGATAGCTAATCCGCTCTGAAAATGAGGTGAGCATCGAACTGACTGGTCATCTCAGTTGCAATGTACCTCCATGTAATGTCCACCGGCTAAAATGGAGAATTACATTCAGTGCATGACTGGGAGCGGTGCGTGGACCATAAGCGATGTACATCATCGCAATTCTCTGAATCCTAGTTAGTATCGCACAATTGGTGGCCACCAAACAATAACCCCACAGAACATTTTCGATCTCAACATCGCTGTATAGATCCAATGACCGCTATTTACAACCTATAGTCCTCTTCAGGAATTATCGTCGTCCTTTCCACTATGCTGGAACTGTGACTAAACTCCTCGTTCAAAATAACGCCCAGGTATTTGACAAACTGTGTAAGCTTAATTTCAGATCCATTCAACGTATTGGTGCCGAGATAGGTATTCTATACGTTGGGGTAAAAAGGAACATCTAAGTCTTGTCGGGTTTATTCCTAGTCATTTTCAACCGCCTATCTACCCACAGACTACTACCAATCTACCCTACAGAACGTATCTTAGGGTACTGGGATAATTTTGACATACACTCAGAGAACTAGTTGTTTGAAAAGAGGTCGTAGCAACCGAAAATTCGGCTGTTACCACCGAATTGAGGTTGCCACAACCGGATTGAGGTTGTTACGACCGAATTTAGTCTCCACAACCGAAATTCGGTTGAAGCAACCTCGTTTCATAATTGATTCGGTTGTGACAACTGAATCTTCAAATTATATTCGCTCAGTCAACTAAATTTTTTAAAATTTCGGTTGAAACAACCGAATTTCAAATTAATTCGGATGCAGCAACCGAAATAGGTATCTAATTCGGTTGGGTTTAACCGAATCTGGTCTTAACCAACCTTAATTCGGTTGTAGTAACAGAATTTGACATCAATTCGGTTGTAACTATCGAATTTGGTTCAATACGGTCGCAATAACCGAATCTAGCCTTAATTCGGTTGCAACGACCGAATTTGGCGTCAATTCGCTTGCTGTAACCGGATTTCCTATGAATTCTGTAGGTACAACCGAATTCATTTTCAATTCGGTTACCACAACATAATTCTATGTATTTAAAATCTGACGTTTAATATTTTATAATCAAATATTATTTTAAAAAGGTAAGTAAAATATATTTTGTATTAAACCGTCTTATTTTGCAGAGGTTATTTAAGCAGATATAAATGCGGTAGTCTGGATACAAAACGGCTTTGGATCTAGAGCAACCGATACAACACGTCAGAATTAGTGCGGTGTCCCATGATGGCCGGGACTTCAGTAAAGGTTGGAAGAGGCATGTAAATTAAATGTATGATTCTACTTATATAGATTACCCCACTTATATATAGATTATTCTACTTATATAGATTACCCCTATATATGACTTTATTTTCTCGCTTTTTAATTCATTTAAAAAAATACAAGAAAATAAATCATCACTTAATAATAAAAAAAAACTTTAATAATTCATTAAGGGTCAACACAATCAAACAATCAAAATGTCAAGAAAGACTTCCACGCAAACGATTTCTCTTAGTAGGATATACTAGTTCATGGAGGACTGCCTTTGTACATCTGCCCTTTCCATACCCATGCTGCGCACCAGATAACAATCATACATCAGTTCTCTCCAGCATGTCTATATCTACCAGACGTTCCAAAGACTTCGGTAGGAACGATGGCAGGTTTATAGGCCAAAAGTCTTCAGGATATATGTATGTGAGATGCCTTTGGCGCTTTGGGAATGAACTCTTGTATCCCTCCCCCGTAAGGCATGTATCTGAAGTTTGTATAACTTTATCAGCCATGGAACCAATAGATGGGCCACAGTCAGAAGTTCCGCTAGTGATACCATGTCGTTCCAGGGAGGCTTAGAGAGTTTGAAGCTGCCAATAGGCCATTTAATCCTGGATTGAGGAACAATTTAAATGGCAACGTCTGATCATTTGTAGCGGTCTCTTCGTTTAGCGAGTTACCAGGGAGATGGATTTCCATAAGGAGATTGATCGAATCTCCACTGCAGCTTGTCCACTGCCCGGAAGTGTCCTTCAGGTACTCTATCGTAGTATGGCCTGACACCAGTATTGCCCTTAATCTCGATGCCTCGTATGTATCGACTATTCACTTACAGAAGAGCATCCAGGAGTTTATCTTGGCCCATCCGAGCGCATTCTTATTTCGCCTTAGCACAACTTTGTAATTTTAGCAGTGATCCTTGTCTCTCGAAGACTCGATTTTTTTAAACAGTCATCGGCATGACTTCCTTATATTAGCAAGATCTCCATTCCACCAGAGAGGTTTTTTCTTCCTCATTTCGAATTGGCGAATTGTGTGACTTTAACGCCAACTAAAGACGCCTGGCAGGATGGGGCTCTGGCAGACACGCCAAATGGGACTCGCTGCTACACGGATGGCTCAAAGCTAGGGGAAAGAATGGGTTTAGGATTTTTCATTGAAAATCCGGCAACCAAAAGCCTTATACGACTCCTGGATCATAATACGAACTCTCAAGTTCTGGCGATTACGGAGTATAGCAAATGGCTCGGCAATAACACAAACCCAGCCGAAGCGAATATCTTCACGGATTGCCAAATGGCAATCAAGGCAATATCATCGGAAATTGTCAAATCTAGAACGGTCCTTCACTGTAAGAAGGTGATAAACGATTATTCTATGTACGGCAGACTCAACATTATCTGGGTGCCGGGGCACAGTGGAATTTTCGGCAACGAATGAGCGAAACTCCAAACGGTGAGCCTAGAGGGCGGCGCGAAAACTTTTGGGGTGACGAAGGCTGAGTTGGGTAAATGGGCGGAGTCGGCACACAAAGTCCAGTGGAACCAGGAAACAGTAGGCAGGGTGACAAAGATCCTATGGGGAGATCCAGATCGATCGAGGACAAAAGGTTTGTTGAAGCTGGGTAAACCTGAAATGAGCAAGATGCTGGAAGTCTTAACGGGACATTCGGAAAGGACTGGCATAACTTAAGGAATTTTGTGAATAGCAACGAATTCCTATGAGAGCTATTGTAAATTAGTAGGGTAAACTGAGAGCACACAACAGGTCGAATCAGCGACTTAAGTGTATGTCTACTGACATGGCAAGGATTAGAGTGCTTCCTATTGAACACTCCACATTGCTCCCCTCTTTCGAACTAACTAACGTCCTTTATAAGTAGCGACTTGTTGAGAGTACAGTGACCTAACCGCGACTTTCTCTATATCATCTATGCTCCACAGTATCTAGTAGGTAAGTAATAAGTGCTTCAACCTCTCTCATTGGTATCACTGCTACACGATTATAGATGTACCGGATAACTATTGCCTCTTCAATGAAACATCTTAAGGGTACTGGTGGCAACTGGCATTTGGTACTTTTCTAGAAATGTGAATAGAGGAACGCCTAGAGGGCCTGCTGTTGCCACTTCTCTGAATTTTGAAGCGCTTAGTATTTCATTAAATGTAGGGGGACAGGTTACAGATTCAGGATTCTAGAGCAAGACAAGAATTTCCCGAAGATAGTTATTTGGATATATTCAGCTGATCTACAGAAATATCGCTTGGTGGCCGGTACTGTAAAATTTCACATACCTTATTCTATTGGCAAAGTTCCAGAGAATGGAAACGTTATGTATCATGGGTACCCTAATCCATAGATTAACTTATACATAGATTTGCCAACACCTCGGTTTGGTGACTAAAGGGATTGGAACTTGTGGAAGTTACAACGTCAATAGGAGATTTCAGTCGTTGTTTGATGAACACGGTTGTAATTGTTACTGTGAATGTGCAAAATATATAAATATATGAATATCGTGAATGTACAAAATAAAAAATGGAGCAAGTTGTTCGATGATCGCATAATTTGTAGTAATTAAACAGCAAAACAGCTGACAGAAGTTCGATTCCTCATGGACGAAGCACAAAGTGAAACGTCAGATGACAATGACAACAAATCTATGTATAAACAAATCCATGCCCTAACCATCGTCCATATCGAGAGTCTAGCGGTTGTCATCCAACTTTTATCACAAGATTTGTAAGCAGACAAGCATTGACAGCGTCAGTAATCTGTGACAAACATTACTGCAAGCATCGCCAGGTTCTGTGGTCAAAGACCAATGTTAAGGGATCTGCGGCAATCCACGATAGAAGGGGGCTACATGTATGCCTCGTCATCCTGTGAGATCCACATCTCTACTCATATTTCTCATAGATAGGACTGGAAGAACACATGCCAGGAAATACAAGGTATTTAAGCTTTTACACTGATGTCGGTAAGATTGATTTTGTAGTAGATTCTGAAGAGCTGTGACTGTGAGTTTTTCAGGTAGAAGTCATGACAATCGGACAAGTTGCACTCTGGCAACATAGAAACGAGGTATCAGCATCTACTCTGTTAGGCAGACTGCAATAAAGTCTTTTGCAATCTGTATTTCTAAATTTAAAAAATGCCCACATTTGAAGCTCATCCGGAAACAAGTTTTCCCAGAAGTTTCATATCGATATTTTGTGAGTGTCGAGGTAAAATCACCTTTCAAGGAACAGTAGAGTAAATAAGCTGATGAGAATAGGGACAACCTAACCTGTTCCACTGAATCCTTTCTCAATGTAAGCTAATTCTGAAATCCGATTCTCAACAAACGGGCGAGCAACAAATTGTCCGGAGGCAAAAATTACAGGATCACCAGACATGTATTGCCAATTTATTTGCTGAATCGTTCCTAAAAGTTAATATCTACTTCTAGACAGGTTGTTTCTCTTTTATAGGAAATTAGCATCTAGAATTGGAATCTTATCTCATTATTACTGCAGATACTATGTGGAAGACAGAGAGGATCAGAGCGATGTCGGTTCCATCACCAATTCCTAACTTAAATTGCTACAATAATCTAGTACTCCTTTCTATTTACTCCTTGTTCCTTCTTCAACCATTCCAGTTTATATTGCTCCCAAACGTCATCGATTAACTGTCGTACTTTGTTTCGTTAATATTGTTAACAAGACTTTATTATTCAAACACAAATCAATTTAACATAATTGAAAACAAATTGTTACAGTTAAGCCAAAACAGAAACCGAACCGTCTATACGAAACCGCCACATTAATACTTGAATACAAAATACGACTAACTAGAAAACTTAAATTGAATCAATAAAGCTAATTCTTTAGGAAAAACCATCAGAAAATCATACAACAAATCGCATACAACAGTAGTAACACACAATAATCACTAGACTAACAAACGATTTTTACATTAACAAGTAGTTTCATGTATTAGGTGATTTTTTTGTTGCTTGCTAATGTTGAGATACGAGACTAACATACGACTATGGCTGCAGCAGCCACTAAGTATTGGACTGAGATCACATATCCCAGTAAACCATTTGATCGTAACCGAAAATTGATCATCGCCGTAAGGTGATTATTTCGATCTGTTGTTTTTTAATGTTAACCGAGTCTAAATTGTCGGGTAATTTTCCTTTATATTATAATTTAATAAAAACATATATTCAGTAACAATACGAAATCCTTTTTAAATATATTTCGGTGCATCGATGGAGCTAGGAGGAGCACTTCTCAAACGGCTTTGAATACCATCCTCAATCCCAACACTCTAGGTCAGTGAATTGGAAACATGCGCATTAAAGTCATGGGAATATTCTCCTTGAAATTGATTTTTTATCCGCGAGAGTTCCTGAATCGATCTTCAGACAACACTATGCAGACCAATGACACAGCTTATTGATCTCCTAGCTGCAAATTCGATACAGGATAAAAAGTGAAAGAGAATGAGTGATAGGCTAATTGAAAAAAACTGGAAGGGGATGTAATGGGAAACGGTGTTTTTTGATGTGTTAACATCTATAGGCGCGGGTAGGGACTAAATTCACAAAGTGAATACATCCAAACTTAGTTTGTCCGACTGCGATCACACAGATTGTCCGACTGCGAAACACAGATTGTCAAACTGCGAAAAAAAACACACACTGATGTAGCAGCAGTGAATAGTTGTGTTGTGTGGGTGCGGAGCACTCTCAGAGAAAAGAGAATAATGACGTATTATACGTATATTAAATGAGATATCAAGAGAGCAACGAAAATTGTGTGAACTTGTGTAACATATGTACGAACATAACACTGTATGTATGTACATGTGTCTGTTGCTTTGCATTCTCTTTGTTTTTTGTGGGAATATAACAAAAAGTATTAAGCAAGGAAATAATGACACATGTGCTTACACTGGTCTTTAAATAATTTTAAGTATTAAGATTATTTAAATGTAACGTCATCATATGATTGATCATTTACTAATGTGTTCATTGAAATCGAGCAGGTACCGTGTAACAAAAAGGTGTTAGCACATCGCTCGTGAGTTCGAACACTCATTGGATTTTTTTATATGCAGTAAATTACTTTCGATTTGAAGAACACAACAATTTTCTTTAATTTTTATTTATATTACGTCCAAATTCTGGCAGAAAAAAACTGACATAAAAAGTGTCTTTAACCCAGTGAGTTTCGACGAGAATTTGGTAGAACACACACATGCAAACTCTTTACATCTTACTCTATGAAGCAGACAATGGAGATCCAAATCGGTTCGTAAGTAAAAATTCCAGGCGGTTTCGATTAGCCAGCTGTTCGATATCCAAATTTGATACCGGATAGAATGTGAAAGGGAATAAACGATAAGCGAATTGAAAAAACTTACTTTAAATTTGATTTTATTGACATGAATTTTAAAATAGTTTTATATATATATATTTTATTTTATATATATTTCATATAAAAAAAAACTGGCATAAATAAAATGTATCAAAACTGTCGTTGGAAACTGTCCACCCAATGTGCACAGAAACGGATGCGGTTCCGTTTCGAACTCGTAACGAGTGCGTAAAATCATAAAAAGCGAACTGTGAGTTCTCGAATTCGTTTCGAACCCATTACGAGTCCGTAAAAACATAAAAAAGCGAATCAGTGAAATTGCGATTTCGCGGACGCGCCTCGAACCCGTTGCGAGACCGTAAGAACATAAAAAAGGGAATCTGTGAAATTGTGATTTGGCGAATCCGTCTCGAACTCGTTACAAGTCCGTAAAAACATAAAAAACGAATCAGTGAAATTGCGATTTGGCGGACCGGTCAAATGTTTCAATTTCACTTATTTCCAAAAAACGAATCCGAAACGAATTGTAATATGAAGTTCGTTACGAGTTCGAGACGGATCCGAAAAAGTACAAAAACGATTCGCGATTTCGAGAGGAATGCGAATTCATTTCGAATCCGTAAAAATTAATAAAAACGAATCCTTCTAGAATTCATTTAATTTCCAAAAAACGAATCCGAAACGGATTGGAATATGAAGTTCGTTACGAGTTCGAGACGGATCCGAAAAAGTATGAAAAACAATTCGCGGTTTCGAGAGCAATTTCATACGAAAACGAATTCGTTATGAGTTCGTAAAGGATGTCCGTTTCGGACAATGTACCATAGGCAGTGACTTTGGACGAGAATTTCTGGAACTGAAACACACATACAAACACATTATATCTCACTTACTTACTTGCTTATCAATCAGTTGCCCAATAAATTTCGAAGTATCCCCGTGCTGTTCAACGTATTCCTCGACAGCATCATGGCGTAAGTCACATCATCCCCTTGAGGCATCACCAGGCGTTTAAACGGCCGTGTCGAAGATTTAAACTACGCAGACGACATCTGCTTGCTTTCCCATAGTTTGTATGATATGCAGTCAAAACTTACACGCAAAGAAAAAAACGTTTATTGATCGGTTGCCGCAAGAATACTTTGATTGATTTGTATTAATTTATTAATCGCTACCGTTCATGTAGTTCTCCCAAATAAACTCGTATATCGCAAATGTGTATCATGTTGTTGCAAACGAGTTCTCGTTTTTAGAGTAACTACAACTTAGTTGCTGTAACCGAAGCAACAGTAGGCGGAATCGTTTTTCGGTTCTCGCAAAAGTTTTTAAGCTTGTATTGCTCATAACTCGTTTACTGCAAATAAATTTCGGTTCTCCCAAACGAAATGACATGTATGGATTAACAGAAATTTGTTTCTCCCAACTACAGTCCCCAAACGAACTTCAGTTATCTGAGATTTCGTTTGGGAGGAACGAGTTTTTTATTTGCGTGTAGGAAAATCGAAGCCGAAACTGAAACTTCTGTTCTCAGAATTAACATCCCCGAAACGAAGGCTATGAGAATCAACACCACAAATACGAAACAATTCACCTTGCAACATCAACGGATCGAAGGTGTCCAATCTTTCTGCTACCTGGGCAGCATTATAACAACAAGTGGGGGTCGAGAGAGGACGTTGTAGACAGCATAATCAAAGCAAGGCAAGCTTACGGTCAACTCAACCATATCTGGATTTCCCCCCACATCTCTATGCGCACCAAAGTTAACATATTTAACAGCTGCATGAAATCAGTTGTGCTGTATGGGTGTGAGTCGTGGAATTCGAATAAATGTGATGAAAATGCTGTGCAAGTATTCATCAATCGCTGCAACCGTCGCATACTGGAAATTTTCTAACCTAACACCATCCTAAATGAACGTGTGTGGGCAGCTTTTAGTTCTGAAATCCGAAACGAAAATGTCGCTGGATTGGATATGTCTTGCGAAGACCTCAAGACGACATTACAAGAAACGCAAAATAAGTGGAATCCACAAGGAAGCCGCATCGACAACTAGATACCAAAACAACAAAGGTCCAAAAAACGTGGAACGTACTAACTGTCGTAGCAGCAGATAAGCAAGAATGGAAAACTATCGTTGAGGTGGACTATGTCGACTTTATATATTTATATGTATATATATATACATATATATATATATATATAACTTGTGATAGAGGGAGGCTGGGGAAAATTCGATACACTTTTTCCAGCGATATTTTCCACAATTTCATCACTTAAACGCCGGAATAAATTAGAATAATATTTGACGTTGATGGGTTTTCCTTTCTTAAGATAATCAATAAAAATTCTCCCATGCGCATCCCAAGAAATATACACCATGACCTTGCTTACAGATGGAACCGTCTTCACCTTCTTTGGATACGATTCTCCCATTCCAGTCCACTGCGTTGACTGTTCCTTTGTCTCAAGTGTGAAGTGGCCAATGCAAATCGATGCAAAAATTCGGCATTTTTGCGGTGAAGCATTGCCAAACACCCTACTGAAACATCTTCACGCCGCTGTTTTGGCTCTAATGAAAGCAAGCGAGGCACTCATCTTGCGCAGAGCTTTCTCATCTTCAAATCTTCGGTCAATCTACGATGTATAGCACTTTTTGAAATGCCTATTGTTTCAGCTAGCTCACGCACCTTCAGCCGACGATCATCCAATAACATTTTGTGGATTTTCTTAAGCGTGTCTGGCGCGGACACTTCAATTGGTCACCCACTGCGGTATTCGTCTTGGCTCATATGGCCTCGTTTAAGCTCTGCTACCCAATATTTTACAGTCGTAAACGAAGAAGCAGACTCCCCCAGAGTAGAAACTAGGTCGGCTTTAATATTGCTTGGACTGAGACCTTTCCAATGGAAATATTGAATTACTTTCATAACGGTGACCAATTTTTTCCATGTTTACAAATTGGCCGTCGGTGGTGCAATGATAGTGTGGGCGCTTCTTGTACATGAGATCCTGGGTTCTATCACTGCTCAGACCACCTTAAAATTTCTTTCGGCGGCGGTCACCTTGCATAGTGACGGCGACACTATCGAGTAATTAGCCTTGACAAGTCTGCTCAAAATACCGTTCGGAATCGGTGTAAAACTGTAGGTCACAATCAGTGAGTGAAAGCGCACAGTGAAAAGCGCACAGCTCAGTAATTGTGAGAAGCTCTCCCCTGCCCCTTCACGGGATGTAATGGGAAACCATTTATTTATTTATTTTTTACAAATTTACTGAGGTCGTTGACTTTTAATGGCGCAAATAAAAATAGTAAACAACGTGGCGCCTTGAAACTTAAAACATATGTTTTATAAGGTTGCCACTTTTCACCAAAATATATTTGTTCAAACTACTGGCACCATCTACACGTCAGATGAGGTAGTTTTTGGACCGCCCGTATTGTATTTTAAACATCTAGACCATATGCCGTTTTGTTCATGTACCCATCTCTAATACAAATTGCTGGCCACCTCGTTGAGAGAGTTGTGGCACTTATGATCAATTCTTGAAGACAGTTGCGGTTCATAGGGGTTTTATAATAGATTGATTTTCAGCATTGATGTTGATATCCGATGCGGCGAGGATGCTTCGTTCATGCGCGTAAAGCTAGGTATAGACACTGCTCTCTAGGATAGGCAGTACAAAACTTCAGTTATATGCTTAATTTAGATTTGGAACGAAACATAGCGACCCCAAGTTCATAGTTTACTTGACAGAAATTTGGAATCCTGAACCTAAGGCAATTGGCTTAGGGCTTGAATTTTAATTTATTTTGAATTACTGTACAACAAAGTTAAGTCTTACAGTGAAACTACAGACTACAAATAACAGTATTCAAAATCTAAATCTAATTTATGATCAGTTCAGATCAGTCTAATTTATGCGATCAAAATATTGACGCGATGTGAGGGCTTACGGGTTGTTTCTTTGAGCCAGGGTCTCTGGATTCGAGTGTATAAGCTCGTGCCCAAGCACTCCTATCCAAAGACACTGGCAATTCGATGCAACCCAACCATTATCATTTGTCGATGGTGCTTTGGCAGGTGCTTTGGTTGTATAGCCAAACAACAAATACAACCACCAATACACGCAATAATACGAATACAAAAACGAATACTAAAACAAATACGGTAACAAAATTAACGAGACAGGACAGCATCGAACTCTACCTCAGCGACGATATAAATGACGGTCCTGCGGCACTCGTCAACATCCAGCTAAATGATACCGATGAAGATGTCATCACTATGATGGAATCGGATAGGTCTGGGCTGAAAGCCAAGTCCGACAAGAGCACCATGGGTACCGCCGTTGAGGGGAGAACATTAAGACGAATGAGAAGAAAATGGAAGCTGAATACAAGCGTTCACAGCGCTATCTGAGGAGGATGCAGTCGAAAGACCTAACATCCCTCTCAGTGCGCGACAAACGCTTAATCCGGAAACATAAGTTCCACGTACGGAAGTAGGAGTCTGTGATGAATACTACCGTCGTGGAAGTCTGCTAAGAAGGACGCTACTGATACACTAACAAAAAAACATATACGCAAACACACAACTCATCAACAGAAAATCACATGAAAGGCAACAACTCCACCGACACAGGTAGTCACGGATGGTGGCAGACATACTCCACACGGCTCACCCAAGGGCAGCTGCTCTAAACGACCAAGAGTGGATCATTCTGCCACCGCGGGCACCTCTGGTCAAAAGAATGTACAGACCACAACCAAGGGGCAACGCTCCAACGACTGCCAGGGCCCTAAGGGCAAGCGGGTCAAAAAGTTTGAGAGCCTTCCCAGTGGAGGAAGTCGCAAGGCCTTCCACAATACGGCATGCGGAATAGTTCTTTTGTAATGCCTTCCTAAAATAAGGCCTGCGGAATGTATGAATTTTTTCATCAGATATAACCAAGAAGTAGATTATTACAATTTTGAGAAATTTCTTTTCCGATTTTTTTTAACCGTAATTTAATTGGAAAATTTCATACAAATTTTAAAATTATATTGTTTATTTAATATTTCTCAGGGTATTTTTAAAAATTTTTTTTTAATTTTATTTTAATTTTTTTTTTATTTTAATTTTAATTTTATTTTTGATTAACAAAAATAAATTAAAGTAAATGCTTTCTAAGGCCTTCCACTTTGCATGCCTTCTAAGGCCTTCTTTAGGCAATGGGCAAGGATGGCATTGCCTCCCAATCTCACGCAATATTAAAAATAAAGGAGGAGGTAATGTGTAGGAAAGGCCTTCCGTATTTTAAAGAAGGGGTGTTTGGTCATGATTTCAGGCCTTCCACGTCATGACTTCCACCGCTGGGTTACAGCGGCACCCGAGCTCTAATTGGCTATTCTGGACCGGCGCAATCCAGAGGGTAGAATCTCCAAATAAAGATGGCTGTTGGTAGAAGAAGGCATACTGCGAAAGATGCATGAAGCCCTAGTGACGGTCGAAGGTGTTGATTTCACATAGTTCGGCGGGGCAAAAAGATTGCAACCCTAGAGCTCTAGAGTTCTTGTCAGCATGCGCCAAATATCTGAGCGGATTCTAGCCAGATATGAACATCTGCATCGTGCCTACCGACCAAACCCCGAGCACGATGGGTCCCACCGCCCATCCTGGGGGACGAAGTTTTGCTGTCCCTCATTAATAGGCAGAATAAAAGCCTGGAAGCGGAGGACTGGAAGATAGTCCGAGGTCGTGCGAGAGACAAAAGAGACGGTAAGAACTTATGGATTAGAATAGGTTCAGAATCTCTACGTCTTCTGAGAATTCATACGTCAAAGTGCCTGATTTAATTCCGTTTAAAGCGACCCCGACGAAGAGGAGAGTAACAGAAATCTCGAGCGGCATGAAGGTGGTGCAAATTAACCTGCATCACTCTGAAGCAGCGTCGGACGAGCTGCTGAGAACAATGGGCAAGGAGAGAATAAACGTGGCCCTTATACAGGAGCCTTGGCTGACGGCAACAAAGTCCGTGGTCTCAGGTCACGTAATCTGACACTCATTCCCCCAAAGAAAGAAGGTAAGATTCTTAATTGTGTCGTAGCCTGTAGAAGTATAAATTTAACATTGATCTTTCACTACAGCGGCGAAGACTTATAATGGAACGCCAGTAAAAACCTATGCTGGTCTCCGCATCCATGTAAATATCTGCCATATGAATACAACGACCCTCCCTCGGACAAGGTACGATCTCTCATAGGATGGTGTAGAAGTAGAGAGCACGACCTTATTATCGGAGGAGATGCGAACGCGCACCATACTGTTTGGGGCAGCACAGACATAAACAAACGAGGTGAGTCTCTACTTGAACACTCTTTATCTACTGATCTAGTTATTTGTAATAGGGGCAACAGACCCACTTCTACTTATATAATAAAATTAGGGATCAGGTTATAGATTTAATAGCGATTCCACGAGAATCTCCAGATGGAGAGTATCAAGAGACTGCTCCTTTTCGGACCATTTCATGACACACTTTAACGTCGACCACGAGACTACCAAGGGCAAGCCCTATTGAACCGGTTGTGGGGGTAAATTACGTGCATGGCCTGGAATACGCAGTGGATCACATGCCAAATAACCTTGCAGAAGCTCTCCATAAATCCTAACCTAATAAAATTACATAGTTTTGACATAACCGACAAATGGGCAGTATGACCTGATAAATCCCGCAACTTCAGAGAACTTTACACTTCCTTTGAAATTTGTCACTTGGCCTATGCAAACTACAGAAACTCAAACACCTCGAATCTCTTAACAAAAGACAATATCTAATATAAATGTATTTATGCATATACATACATATAAACAAACAAGCCACCACAATCTATCTATCCATCCAAGAGAAAATCCACAGCTACTGTGGTGGATGGACACTGGACACAAAAAAAAACTCAATCGTTTACTCGTACTTGCTAGAGTCAGAGGTATGATGGTTACATGGAATAATAAGTTTTATTTTTTTGTTCGTACCACCACTGACATAAGCCATATGTGAGAGTAGACTAATATGGCAGTAACAACATCGACAGCAACACAAGCAGCAACAGAAGCGGCAACAGAAGCAGCATTAGCATTATCAACATCGACAATGCCAAATTGCAATGGTTGCCAATAATCGAAGTAACAAACAACAGCACTATACTACATATGTATGTATCCAGAAACATGGAAATTGCTACCACCATCGAGCCAGTCAAACTTAGTTAGTTGGACACCATCTCGGCAAAGAAAATCCATCCACACTCTGTGGTGGTACAAGGCATAGAAAAAACCATACACATGATGTAGTCAGATATAAAGTAACAACTATAAATGAATTTTCTTAGAAGTTCATGACACTAGAATGGGGTGTATGTTAAGTTTAACATCTAGGATGTAGCCCTATATGGTTTAACTGAAAACTTTGCTCCAGATCTGTTGAACTGCCTCACAACAAAATCGTTTGGTGCAACTTCGTATATTTACTAAACAAAATACTTTATCATGAAGTATCTGTTTTCGAAACACTTTATCATGAAGTATCTGTTTTCGAAAAGAGACCTACCCTGTAATTCTGCAATCTGATATAATATCCAAAATTAAAGTCGGTGGTGCAGTGTTTAATGTGCTCGAATCTTGCACCTAAGAACGTGGGATCGATCCCTGCTCTGACAAAATCACATTTCTTACAGTCACTTTGCGACAGTGTCGAGTAATTAGCAATGAAAAGGCTTTTAAAAAAACCTGTTCGGAACCGGTGTAAAACTGGAGGTTCCATTCAGCACTATATATATATAAAAAGCGCCAAAGCCCATACTGGTCTCAACTCAAGTTTTTTTGCCTAAATTCAAAAAAGAATTTTATCGATGTAACGTGGTTTTGTCTATAGTCTTTCGTTAGGATCAACCAAACCTTTCGAAATAAGAACAGAATAATTTACCCCTTTTGGGGGGTTCGAATTCAGATTCTTTATTGATATTTAGTTTACAAAGTAATTTGATTTACAGGAATAACATCAACTGCTTCACTCAATGGGAACACTCCTCTTAGCTTGAAATCACTCGTCTTGATTGACAACAGTCTTCCGGGGGCACTTTCCTTGGTTTAACACTCTTCTGGGGGCACTTATCTTGGCTTAACACTCTTCTCGGGGCGCTTATCTTGGCTTAGCACTCTTCTGGGGCAGGCTGGTTGATTCGGTATCGGATATGCGGGATGCTGGATCGGTATGTGCTTCGAATGTCCGGTGGTCCAAGTGATCCGTCTTTACTAAAGAACGGATCCCAAAATTTGCTCCTGTCCTTTGTAGAACAAGAGTCCCAGGCAAAATGCTATAATCTTGTCTGGTTGTTCGCTCGGAGGCGACGACTCGAGTCTAGTTTACCTTAACACTAAGTACCTTCTCTGTAATGACGCAAATGAGAATTACACTCAAGCACTCATTCTTGTGCGGTCATTAAACTAATTCGCTGCTACCATGTACACAACGTCGACTGAGTTTGTGTGTCTAAAGTGAGTGTGATTGTTCGCGGTGGTTGGTGCGACTGACGGATGTTGTGTATGCTTAGATGACGGGTAGACCAGGGAAGAATGCGGGTGGGAATGGCGGTGAGTGTTTGTTATTATGTACGGACGGATCATGACGTCACGTTACATCGTTTAAAAATGGAAACATTTCCAAAAACTTACCACTCTGGAGGATGTAGAAATCATAAAAAAGCTTTTCTTGGAATATTATTTCAGTGAACCTTCAAAAAAGTCAAACATTTTTTCGCGAAATTCTCAGTAATTAATTCGTGGTTAAAGTATGTTAATAAAGGGTGTCTCAGTAAGAATGAGCTTTTTGATTTTAAAATAAAACCACGTATTTTTTGAGATAGTTGTGATTTTTTTATTGGGTTGTAAAGAAGACATGTTCTAATTAAGTATGGAATAAAATATCCATCAAATGGCCCCAACATTACTTTTCATTACTTTACTTTTTTCATTACTTTTTTCATGAAATTTTCCATGACTTTTTCACAGAGATTTGGCTGTATCTCACCGACGACGTGTTTGATCTCGGATTTCAGTCCAGGAATTGTTTCTGGTTTATTCGCATTAACCCGAAATATCACAAAGCCCCAAAAGAAAAATCACACGGCGTTAAATCGCATGATCTTGGTGGCCAGTTGACATCTGAATTTCTTGAGATAATTTGTTCTTGAAATAGTTGCTGCAATAAATCGATTGTTTCATGCGAGGTGCATAGAGTAATGTCATATAGAGCTACGATCTTTCTCATCTGACTTTTGGTATCACACTCATCGTGGTACGGTTGGTTCGATAGAAAGTTATGTGACGTAAATTGACTTGCACCAGGTGGAATTACAAAAATTTTTGACATAAATGTTTCATATTGTTTTGATGAAAAACTGTGAAATTTAAACGTAGTTTGGACTTTTTTGTTGTTGGTATATATCTGTGGTGTATTTACACAAAAATTTAATGCACAAAACGAAATGCCGTTGCTGTTTTCTTGTTGGTTGGTTTGAGCTATTGCCTCTATCTGGTATTATTAAAACAATACTTTCCAACATGCAACATCCATATGCAACACACCAAACTTCGTAAATTTACTGAGTCTAATCGCTTCTCCATACATCATTTTTCTATGGCTCGGTACGGCAGGTGGCGCCGTCTTGCTGAAACCACATGTCGTCCAGATCCATCCCGTCCAGTTGAGGCAACAAGAACTCCGTTATCATGTTCCTGTAACGAATGCCGTTAACAGTCACTGCAATTTCGGTCTCATCTTCAAAAAAGTAAGGCCCAATCAAGTCGCCTGACAAAAAAAACTGCACCAGACAGTTGCTCGTTGTGGGTGCATTTGTTTCCCAAAGATTGCATGAGGATTTTCTGAGCCCTAGATTAATGCGAATTTAAAATTACGAGTAAATGGGATACATGTTATATTAGAAATAACGTATAAGGGGCTTAGACCAAAAGCATTTTATAAAAAATAAAATTTCTCTATGCTTTGTAGTTGTTATATTGTGGTTTGTAATATGGTACTTTTAAAAGAATATAAAGGAAAACTGCTTATATTTCATGGAGGAAAAGTTATACTTGTAAACGCTTCTGCATGATTTTGTGAATGCAAGACTGTTTGTTAAGGGTTCCTCTAACACGTCTTATATGCGCCATTTGCGCCTTGTTGCGCATTTTCGCAACCAAGGACCAAAACCAGTTCCTTCAAATTCGAATTTTTTGAGCTTTTTCGACTTAGTGGTTATGACTAAAAGTCGGTTAATAAACTGAAGAATATTTGTGGCAGAAAATCTCCAATAAAACTAAATTACCCGTTCACCATTTAACGATCACAGGCACGTATGTTTGTCCTAGAATTGTTGTCACCTACAATTGTACAGGTAGGAGATAGAGCAACTGTATCTATGGATGATTTATAGAAGACGGTAGGGGCATCAATAGTATAGTAGACAACAATTCTCTAACTGGTCCGATTTGACCCTTATGAGCCGTACAAAATGTGTCAAAAAGTGGTCTTACTACAAAGGAACTGAACGGGTCGAAAAAGGGGCACTTGTGGGGGAAAGGTCAGTTAAGTTTTGAGTCCACATCTTAACTTTTAAAAATGTAAGGTTGAATTTCAACATGCTACAGGGAGCGAACATATCGCACCCTAAATTCTAAAGCGTCATAACTATCCTGACCAATTGGTTGTGACCAAAAAGAGGTCTTGGTTTTTTGGTTTTAAACAAAAATTTTAATAAAAATACATGTATTTAGTTAAAATAAGACTAAATCATATTTTACATATTAAGCATTTTATTTTGTATATAAGTATAATCTTGTTGTTTTTTTAGATTTATATCGGGATGAGACAACAAATATCGTGGCGATCCTGCAAAAAGCGGGATCAAAATTTCAAGATTTTAATTTTTTGCTGAAAAAAAACAATCACCGCGGACCATTTCTATCTGCTGTAAAAATCTGGCGTCAGTTTCTCTTCCCTTTCGTCAAAAAAATCCAGTATCAAAATTCAACTTTCCTAACCCAGTTGTTGCCTCTTTGTAAAAAAAAATTTAACAATTTATTCGACCTTATTGTATTTTATTTAATTTGAAAATATTCGAGCATTTGGTCAATATTTGAAATTATTTTTATTTTTCAATATTTCGCTACCCATTACGCAGCATTGAAAGTAAACAACAATTAAATTAAAAATTAAATTATTAAATTATTTTCCAGAGGATTCTACCCAATGGGTAGCGAAGTAATGGAAAATAAAAAGAATTTCAAATATTGACCTAACGCTCGAATATTTTCAGTTTGAAAAAGTTGTAAATTTTAAGTGTTGGCACTTTTGTATTTAGGTTGCGATTCTTTCACACATTATTTTCAACAAAATGATATTCGAGTCGATAAAGGTCATGCAAGCATTTTTTTAATTTATACGTACTTAGACTTTTAATTCCTGGGGGCATGGACCGATCAACCCAAAACAAATTTGCATTTAATTTTTTTTTTGGCATGCCTTATAAATAGGTAAAATTACAAGTCTCTATCAATATTATCCGAATGTATGGCAAAAAAAAATTTTTTGGACCAGTGTACAGCCCTCAGATTGTAAGAGCTTTCGCCTGTCACTTCATGAGATTTAATGGGAACATATTTTTCATATTTTGTATTTATTTATTTTTAGCCCGAAAATAACCCGACACCCGTATTATAAAATATTAAATGGTTTTGTAAACAGTTCAATATAACATTTTCTATCTATGATAGCTTCAAAACTTTTGAAAACACTTTGAAATTTTAAGTTCAAACTTCAATGTTGTTTGAAAAACTTTCTGACATTACGATGTATGTATACAAGCACAAATATTTCGAAAATTCAAATGCTTGAATACCGTTTGAATTCAAACATGACTTTAAACTTCTGTTTCAACGCAGATTACCGTGAAGAGGCTAGAATCTAATTTTAAATATGTATGTATATTTGTCAGCTATGTGTGCTCCGCCCAAAAACGATGTACAAGTAGATAGTCAAAATTTCTCTTCACTCAAATGCCAACAAACACAACGAGTGACACCCTTGTCATTCTCTGTTCTCTCTCTTACTCTCTTCATTGAATATTTCAATACACGAGCAGCTTTTTGATAGTGTTATTGTATATAACTATACAAATTCCAACCATGTTGAAGTAAAATTACATAAACTATGCAAAAAGTATGAAATAATCAAGATATGACGCGTGAGAGAAATGCCTTTGAGTGAATTTCTACTACTTTTTGGTTTTCTTTTACCAGGGCTGCCAAATTGCGCACATCTTCTGGTCGCCTAAGAGCTCTATTACTCGATGCCATTTCGTGCGGCGATACTTTTCAGTTCTCTTTTAAAGTTTCTTCGTAATTCATCGAGCTATTACACGTTGAATTATCATAATATCTATGCTTGCATTTTTTTTGACATTCTTCTTTGTTATTGTCTTGTATTTGATTGAGTTGTGTATTTTGTGTACTTCGGTGTTATAGATTTGTAAACACTGTGAATTTTTTGGTATATTTGTTATATTTTGTTTGTTATAAAAAAAAATTAAACAAAAATGAGTGAATCTCAAATACAAATTTATTATTATTTTAATTTAATTATTCTATTATTTTAATTTAATTTAATTGAATTTTATTTCCCAACACAAACATAACAAAACGAATGTAATAACACACAAGTAACTAACAACACACACAACCATGAAATGTCAAAATCAAGAGAAAAACGGAAAATGCACAAAGAGAAATTGAAAAAAATCCCTCGATACACAATATGTACCATGGCACATCGTGCGATTTTTTCCTTATTCCTTATTTCTTTACACCTCTTGCAATAGAACAAAAAGTGCCAGAACGAATTATAGCATCGTGTAATACCTCTAATTCCTCCGCCACAAACTCCGCGTGGAGCAGTGGTCGGCGTTAATCGGAGGACCGAGCTGAGCTTTTTACACACACACAAAACGAATAGTATTGCAAAGAGAGTACGAGACAGTGATGATATTTGATAATTTTCGAGTGGACTTTCTTATTCTTCCGAAATCACTTTTTTCGACAAAAGAGTACTTTTTATAAAATAATTAAATAAATTTGTATTTACACCGAAAGATTAACGGGCTGTTTGTAGAACATATTAAAAAATGTATTTAATCTGAGGATAAAATAAATAAATAATAAATCTTGACAATTTCGATCAGCTGAGTTTGCTGACATTCCTGCTGCTTCTACCTTACATGTTTTGCCATAAGTTGTATTTAAAAACCTCCCACATAAAATGTGGTTAGCCAAATTCAAAAGTACTCTTATTGGAGCAAAAGGAGTAGGGGACTGTTTGAAATCGAAAGGAGGTAAAAAAGTCCTTATCCACTACAAATATCATCCCTGGTACGAGATAGTAGAGTAGTGCAGTTCACGAAGGAACTATTTCCGCTCTTTAATGTCAGTAGTTACTTTTTTCAGTAGTTTTTTTTATTAAATTTTCCTGTTTTCTGTAATTTTATAGTTCACGTTAAATTTTCGTAATTGTTGTCATCTTTGTGAAATGGATACTACAAAGTCATACATATTTATTGGAAGAGGAGAACCCAATTGCGAAATTGATCTCTGTTTGGACCTTCAATTAGGCTTACATACATCATCAAGTAGTGATATTAATGTGGCGATTTATTATAAAATGTTTTCACAATGGTCAACAATATCTTACCAACTATTCTCTACAAGTTAATGAAATGTAAACTCTGCTCACTTGTATTGAACTAAATCGACGTATTGAACAGAAGTAAGCTATTTAGCTGTCGAACTGAAATGTTACAATGAACTAGTGAACTAGTGAACTAAATGAGCGAACTAGTTCATTCTGCTAAGCTAAACTAAACAGAGCGCTCACTGAAATGAACTAAAACGCCCAACTTTAAGGGAAGACAAAATTCATTTAGTAGCTGATCAGCTTTCAACGAAGTAAGGTCACGGCGATTTATTTTAAGAAGTTGGTACACTGAAATTCTTTTATACTTTGTGCATAACTTCAGATTGTAACTTATATTTTTGATATTCCCCCGTTCTTTATGTTATTAGAATATACACTCCGGTTCACTTATTTAAAGGCACTAAAAATTCCATATTCACCAGCCTGTACCTTATGCAATTTATAACCGATTGCAGAATCTTAAAATGGAAATGGAAGCTAGAGATCTTGAGACATAAAAAAACATGACAATAGTGGTTTCTTAACTAAAGAACTTTTATGAGCAATTTATAAAAAAGCGATGATTTTTTGTAGGGAACAAACAAAACAAAAAATTAAATCTATCGGATTAAACTAAAATCGATGTTTACCGTTCTGAAGGATATTCTAACCGCGCAGTAGCTAAACAAATTGGACGGAGTCCCAACAGCTGTCGACAATTACATCAAGGAACCCGAGGGGTATGGAGAAAATTTTAAAGGAAGGGTTTCATTGTCTTTATCTACGTTTGAGAAAAGAAAAATCACCAAAATTGCTTCTTGTCAAAAATAAGAGCTCAAGCTGGAGTGGAAGCGAGCAAGTCATCAGTACACATAGTAATTAAGAGCTGAAATTACAAAAAAATTACAAATTACAAAAAAAAAACCTGAAATTACAAAAAACCTGAAATTACAAAAAAAAACGCCACTTAATGCTCCTCGTAAAGAAAATCGGCTTCAATTCGAAAGAGACTACATGGTATGGGATGTGCAGCCAAGAGGTCATGTAAATGACTGTAGAACCGTTGTATTTACAGATGTGAAGAAGTTTAATTTGGATGGGCCTGATGGCTACAACAATTATTTTCATGATCTGCGCAAAGAAAAGGGTTTTTCGAACCGACATCACAGCCGAGAGGGCGGCGTTATGGTGTGGGGGGCTATTACGTACTATGGCACCATCGACCTTGAATTTCAAAGAGCAAAAATGAGTGGTGCAAGCTATAAAACGCTATTGGAATCGGCTTCATTTAATTACAATTAATTATAATTATTTGAACTTTAAATCCGAATAAAATATAAATACATTGCGCTGTGAAAGTCAAAAGGGTACCAGCACAATTTCTTTCTGGGCACACACCAATCCATTCGCATTTATGTCATCCCAGTAACCTCAGCTTCGCGCTCTTTAAGAGTTCAAAAAACAATCACTTTTGATCCGAAAACATTCAGAAAAGAGGGTGGTTTTTGATGGATTTTTTTTTGGGCTCTAAAAGAGCTCTTAATTTTTGTCAGAAATGAGTATTTTGTGATGGTATTTTGGGCTCTGAAAGAGCTCTTAATTTTTGCCAGAAAAGAGTATTTTATGATAGTTTTTTGGCTCTGAGAGAGATCTTAATTTCTGTAAGAACAGAGTCTTTTATGATGGCTTTTTGGGCTCTGAAAGAGCTCTTCACTTTTGTCAGAAAAGAGTCTCTATGATGGTTTTTTGGACTCTAAAAGAGCTCTTAGATTATGTCAGAAATGAGTCTTGCAATTTTAAATTCAAAAAACTAAGAATTCTGTGGTGCAATGCCGTCGGTGGTGCAATGGTAGTGTGCGCGGCTCTTGTGCATGAGGACGTGGGTTCGATCCCTACTCTGACCACCTTAAATTTCTTTCGACGGCGGTCACCTCACTTAGTGACGGCGACATTATCGAGTATTTAGCCATGAAAAAGCTTTTCAAAATACCGTTCGGAACCGGTGTAAAACTGTAGGTCCCAGTCTCTGGGACTCTTTTCTGTCTCCTTTCTCAGACCGCTCCGAAAATGTTATTTAGTGAGACTCTTTCCTGACTCCTTTTGCGGATCGTTCCGAAAATGCTCTTTAGTGGGACTCTTTTCTAACTCCTTTTTCTAAACGCTCCTAAAATGTTCTATAATGCGACTCTTTTCTAACTCCTTTTTGGAGCGCTCCCAAAATTCGTTATAGTGGGACTGGTTTCTGACTCCTTTTTCGGATGATTCCGAAATTGTTTTTGTTGGAACACTTTTCTGGCTCCTTTTTCGGAGCACTCCGAATATTCTCTCTAATAGAACCCTTTTCTGACTTCTTTTCGAAGCAATCCCTAAATGTTCTTTAGTGGCATCCTTTTCTGACTCCTTTTTCCGAACTCTCCGAAAATGCTATTTAGTGGAACTCTTTTCCGACACCGTTTTCGAAGCGCTCCAAAGTGCTCTTTAGTAGAAAAATGTTCAGTTCTGCGAACGGTGGCGCGGTTGATGTCGCCGGCTGTTCGAACACACTTTCAGCTACAGCGGCAATATTTTCCACTGAACGCACCGGACGAGCATCTAAACGAGCTGTTTTGTCCACTAATAATACGGATTACAAATTCACTTCACAAATTGATCCACAAAGTGCGTTGATGGCACTATATTTCTATTGAATTTATTTCGTAGATTTTTTACAATTTGTGTTGAGGACTCAGAACTTTGGACGAAAGTTTTTATATTTTAAACAGGGTTCGTATTTCGTGGGTTATGGGTTACCCAATGGGTTAATGGGTATTTCGTGGGTAATAGGTTACCCAGGGTAACCCATTATTATCGCCGTAGGGGATGGTTAGCGATCGTTTACCTGTTACCCACAGGGTAATTGGGAAAATAATGGGCAGCTACCCACGAAAATGGGGAATTACCCATTACGATTGTCCATTACCCACAGTGTAATGGCGAAAATAATGGGTAGCTACCCACGACAATGGGGAATTACCCATTACCCTCAGTGAAATGGGGAAAATAATGGGTAGCACACAACGTTGGGTAATGGGTTACCCAGGGTAACCCATCCCCATTTTTGGTCGAAAATATGAAAAAATTAGAAAAAATGTACACATCTCGGAAACGGAGCATCCAATCGAAAAAATAACCAATTTTTGAGAGTTTCTAAGGGTGTTTCATATAGTGGTCCAATTCGTATGGAAGAATTATTTTTCGAAAAATCGCCAAAATAAGAAAATCGCTGACATAAAAAAGTAGCTATAACTCGGAAACGGTGCGTCCAATCGAAAAAATACTAAATATTCTACCTCCTTAGGAGGCTTTAACCAATGGGTGTCTTCAATATGGCATAATTTTTTTAAAACAAAAAAATCGTTGACACTAAAGTTTTTCAAACAAAAAATCGCTAAAACGCCCTCATGTTTATATCTCGAAAACTGAGCGTCGAATGGAAAAAATAGCCAATTTTTGCGAGTTTCTACGGTTTTTCGTAAGGTAGTTCAATTCGTGTGGAAGAATTTTTTTTTCGAAAAATCACTGTGTTATCATTTGTTCCGGAGCTCACATCTAAATCCGAGTTGGATTTAGTCATTGAACAACTAATTTCTGAAAATTATCGGCGAAATTATTCTTTGCGAAGATAACCGACCCGAATTCGGTTAACCGATTTCGGTTTTGAATGCACTACTCCCCATTTAAAGTCGTCGATTAAAGAGTTTAGCGGGGAATAAAAAACAGGCCTATTATTTACTTGAGAGTGTATCGAACCAATTATAGTTGAATACACTGAAAAAAAATTACACTACTTACGCAGAAATTTTATCACCAGAACGAAAATATTAATATTATAAATTAATCGAATGTTTGACACTGTACATTGATGCAATGATTACTTACTTTGCTACGATGAATTTTCTGAGTAAGTTGACTTTTGATGAATCTTTTTATAGTTAACCTCATTTTATATTATATATAAATTTGCAAAAATAAAAAGAAGCTCACGACGAAACGATTGCTGAAAGCAACCGTAAATTCGGCTGCTGCCACAGCCGAATTGTCACGGCTGAATTTTGTGTCCACACACGCTGGAAAATCTGTCCTTTTTTGATGGTTGGAGTTCGACAAATCGGATTTTGCGTTCGCTTATCCGATTCGAATTCGATTCGGACCCGAAGTGTCGAATTTCGCTTTCTCTGATCCGATTTAAGCATGACACGTCGGATTTCGCTTTCGCCTATACGATTCAGATCCGATTTGAGTCGGATTTCGCATTCGCTGATCCAATTCAAATCCGGTTTAAGTTTGAAATGTAGGATTTCGCTGATTCTATTCAAGTAATGAAGAGGAAAAAATGCAATTTGTAATTGATTTAAACTACCATCTTTGGATTTTGTATTTTATATTTTATATATTTTCTTTCATTTTATAACAGACATAATATTAATGAATAAGTAGAATATTTGATAATTTTATTTTGAAACCCTTTCCTATATCTAATACATTATGTTTGCGTTTTAATTTTCCGGTACAAATTGTAATCCGAAATGATTTCTATACTGGATCCTATATGATTTACACATTGGATCCCTTCTTGTTTCGAGATTTTATCCGATTTGATTTTGGCATCGGTTCCGTTATAGTTTCGACATCCGATCCGACCTCGTTTCGAGATCGGACACCATTCTCTTTTCGAAATCGAAAGAGGAATCGGCCGCTTGAGTATCCGATCTCGAATCGCGAACAGACCCGATCTCGAAATCAAATACGTGAACCCGGATCCAATTCGGCGCCGATTCGGATCCGATGTGCTTATTGGGTTGTCATCTACGTGGAATGTGTTGTTTGTATGTGTTCCAGACGAAGCTACCAAAATGCATGCATTCACACAGCGGAGAAAGTTGGAAATTTCTTAATTGCGAAAAAGAGAAAGGGACGTATATATTTTGTGGTTTTTTCCTCAACTGACACAAGTGTGGATTTTGGTTGAGACCTGAATCGATTTCTAATTCTCAAACCTGACGTTTAAAATTCTAAAAATAATTATTATTTTCGAAAATAAAAATAATTTAGAATTGTTGCTGTCGCGATTTTAACCAGAATTGAGGCTGAGACCCAAGAAGGGTGGGATTTTAAAAACGGTAGATTGTGACATGATTGTGACAATGTATTTGTCTCCCTAAAGGTAACCCCATATAAAGTTCATATATGTATTACTAGTTTTGCAATATTAGAAATTAAAATATCGATCAAATATTCTCACTTAATGCGTTCTTATTAATAGAAAACAATTCGACTGGGACAATCTCATTTAAAAATCAAAACCAAATTCGTTTTAATACCCAACTCTACATCGGTTGTGATAACCTCCAATTCGGTTATGATGACGTCTACTTCTGTTGTGATGACCTCTAAATTCGGTTACGGCTAACTCGTTCATTTCACCCGATTTTTCTTTGTATTTCCAAAAAGCATATCTTATGCGAGTCAATGATTCTCGCAACATTTAACAAGTTTTGTGAATGTTTATTATGTTTGAGTGCTTGCAATATATTTTGAACACTTGCATGTAAAGAATTTTCAATGCAATTGAATTTATGTTTGCATTTAGCTAGATGCATTTTTAAACAACATCATTCCACACAACCGCTGATGAAGATATGTGAGTAGATGTAAAAGACCTACACGGTCTGCCAGGAATCATTATGATGCATTTAGCAAAACTTCTTTTTTGAAAACTTTATCCCTGTTAATCTATTTTAGCTAAATGTAACACCAATCCGCAACGAAATTGCGAAGATATAATGGAGCTGGATTGGCCATGGTATGAGAAGACTCCTCCAGAACGATATATCTAAGATGGTATATAATTAGAACCCTCAAGGCAGAAGAACAGCCAACTCCTGGAGAAAGTTATTCGATTTCGAAATTAAAGAAACTGGAATGACTTTGTCCGAAATAAAACTGATGGTGCAAGATAGATTCCGATGATGAATTTTGTTGCGGTGTTTTGCTCCAACTTTAAACTGTTAATAGAGAACTTAAATAAAAAAATATAAAAATTATCTGATAAATAAATTTATATAGGTTTTTTGATTGAATAAAGAATACCCCATGGGTATTTACTACTAATGTAGTTTTTTCAATTCAAGATTTTTGATGTGTTAACATCTATAGGCACGGGTAGGGCAATGTATCAAAGTGAACACATGCAAACAACACACAGCGTTAGCATCATATACGTTGTTGTTGTACATCAATAGTCTCTGCCTGAAAATAAGTACGATGGTATTGATTAGAGGGCTGCATCGAATAACTATTCGCTGCATGTATGAAATTCGTCGTCGATTCTAGTACATACTTCCTCTCACTCTCAGAGCGCAAGTAGTGAAGCGAAGAGAACAGTTGTTTGTCAAATACCAACAAGTAATTAGCCGCAGCAAAATGTGTTCCGAAAAAAGAGAACATATAAAAATGTAAATACTAGAGCACCAGTACTGTATGAATTTTGTTCACTTCACGTGGTACCTCGAGTATTTCTCTGTTACATACATACGTACATCTGTGTGTGCGAAGCAAAGCTGAATGTATTATAATGAGTCATCATTAAAGACTTTTTTAGTCGAGTTAGAATTTTACTGGTATTAAAATGTGTATTTGTATGTACATATATGTACATATGTTATTTATGGATTAAGATTTTCAGCTCTTTCGATTTTCAATAATAATCATAATCAAAAATAAATTGGAAGTAGATGCCTTTATAATTAA
This sequence comes from Phaonia tiefii, assembly GCA_963931995.1. Taxonomy (NCBI): domain Eukaryota; kingdom Metazoa; phylum Arthropoda; class Insecta; order Diptera; family Muscidae; genus Phaonia; species Phaonia tiefii. Next base: position 12,567,267 of record OZ008368.1, on the reverse strand, counting down.
GAATAAAATTATTTGCTATTATGTAGTTATTACATATTATCTGTTGTTATAAAATTTCTATACTTACTTCATGCGTAGCCATTGTGCACACCGAAAGCCGATAAAAAGAAATAGAATGCAGAGCAACTGTTCTTACTATTTTTAAAACTGAACGTTGTACATGTAGTACATAGTGCAGTTTCGCTATCGCAACATACTCGACATGATCGTTCTGAGTAAGCTTGAATGAGAGCCAGAGAGGAATGTGTACTCGCTGGCAGCAGCCACAGCAGAGTAACAACAAGAAGTTATTCGCAGAATTTGTTGTTCCTAAAAATGTGTAACTTTTTTGTGGCGACACTACGAATAAATGTTCTTACGTCGTCAGTGCACGTGTACTCTGCATATACAAATGGAATTGTGCAGACATTTAGTATTGATGTAGCGACAGCTAACAAACAAGCAGGTCGTCGTCGCCAAAGAATATTGAATAGTATAGAGAATTCAAGGAACGAATTGTATGACTCAGAAGCACTGGCGACATCATTCAAAATGTATTGTTCCCTTTTTGTCATAACTTGGTCCATTCATAATTTTGATGTGAAACATTGATGCCTTTTGAAACATTTATAATTCTAGTATTGTTTTATGTAATAACATTGTCGAAATGGTGCATTTATATTGAAATATTCTATAAAGAGAATAAGACTCGTTTATGCTCTTTTACTCAGCCTCCCTACATGAGACCGGAAAAAGAGGGCAATAAGTTCTCTATACTATTCAATACTTTTTGTCTTCGCTCTGTTTATGTCAAAACAAAACCATTATTTCAGTGAGCTAATTATTGTTTTATATATTTTAACAATATTACATCTAATGTTAGAGCAGATGTGAGAGAAACGAAAGTGCAATAGCAAAAGAGCCTTCAGCACATTAAAAAAAACGATTTCAAACCACAACAAAACAATTTGAAACTAAATTTTATATATAATGGAAGTAAGTAGGCACATTTCGTATAATGGCTTTTGGAATTGATTGCATTAAATGAATTTATTAATGTTTAAAAGAGACTGATTTTTTTTTTTATTTTCCAATGTAACATTTACTAATGTGTTCATAGAAATCGAACAAGTGCCGTGTAACAAAAAGGTGTTAACACATCGCCCGTGAGTTCGAACATTCATTGATTTTTTTTAATTATTGAAGATATTAGCTTAATTTGAGAACTTTTGTACCTTGTATGAGTACAACGAAATTCTTTGACTCGAATTCGTAGCGAATTTCTATTTTCAGTTATCTTGCATACTTAAACTTAATTGATCCTCAGGTCGACTTTGACTATCTTCGAAAGAGAAGTACAAAATCCTACCGTTTGTCAACCTACATCTACGGGTTGTACCGGAATTAGGAAGCGTATTTTGTAATCAAATACCTTGCATTCCTAGCATTATTATTCAAAGCCACCAGCATAGTTTTATAATAAAAAGCAAACACTCTTAAGACAGACACATCGTGGACATAGTACACACAATTGTCGGAGACAACATCATATCATGCAGGTGGTGTGAGGTGAACGAAGGTGATCTTTTGTGATGGAGAACACCACCAGCACAACAGCCACCAATATTCGTGTTGCATTGCAGCTACCTACAACAGCAACACATAACATGACATCTGAAAATGCTATTGCTACCTTTGTGATAATGTTGCTCAGGGTTCACCAAAAGAAAAAGGAAACCTCCAGCATCGTTGGATGTTTCATTTCTAACATGATCATGGCCAAGAGGATCAGCGACAATAGCAACAGCATTTGGAGTAGCTCTAAATTTTCATAGCGTGGCATGATGTTCATGTTAAGCATTTACAAGATCATGTTTGGACGTAACACTATACAAAAACACCAACCGAGCCGAGTCGAGTGACTTAACCATTATTGTTATTGTCTAGCAGTTATAAGATGCTGAAATTGCGATTTTATCTACTATCTGTTAAAGTGGCTTCAGCAGCAACAACAACAAATCTAATACATTTTCTGTTCCATTATACAGTGGTGTGTACGAACTTCAAACCGAATAAAGAGGACTGTGTCCCGTAGCTGTCAGTCATAGGTTAGGTTGAAAAAGAGGATTCGAAGTATTGGAGCTTGGAGCCCAAGGAACCATTAATTCTCTGAGTAAAGTTTTCCACTGTGATTGGGTCCTACCATTTTACATACGTTGTGAACGGTTTAATTTTTAAATAGAACCCCTTTCACGGATAAATACTTGATCGTGTCGAGGTCACCATGCGAGGTGACCTTTGTCGAAAGAAAGTCCTGATTCGTAAAGATAACACTGTGTGTAATTTTTTAAGTCATGACAATATACGGACACCACTACGTGATAAAAGACCAAAAAAAAAGACCCGTCTTTTCCAGTTTTGGCCAAACTCATGCACTTTTTTTTCGGCCCCCAAAGATTTGCGGCCTCGCTGCCATTTTTGCAAAAAAAAAGTGATCATTTTGTCAGACGCATATCTTGCAAACCGTTCCAAATTTTTATTTACTTCATCTTCAAGGTCAAAATCGCAAAAAAAAACTTTAAAAAATCCCATTTTTTTACCTTTTTCCCCTATTCAGGTCCATGCGATTTTAACCTTGAATATGAAGTTTTTGATTTTATGTGTTTATAATTTTTGTTCTTTATGATAAGAGCTACAACTTTCCCTCAGATAGTAAATCAAAATTCCGAACGGGTTGCAAGATATGAGCCTGACAAAATGATCGCTTTTTTGCAAAATGAAACCGAGGCCCCAAATCTTTGGAGGCCCATAGAAAAAGTCCATGACTTTGGCCAAAACGGGGAGACACGGGTATGGCTTACGACATTAAATGTGTATTGCACGGAAATCCATGCCCTGCTTATTTCATTTACATTTATTTAAATGGTATTTTAGAAGACAGTTGCAGAGCTCTGAACTTGTTTTTACGAAATCAAAATTGAACTGCAGAAGAATGTAATGAAAGAATTATAACAAGAAATAGATAATAACATAGTAGTAAACAAAAGTAAATAAAAGACAAATGATTCGGAGTTGGCAAATGGCAGGGTGCCACAGTACTCCCCAGCTATATGAAAGCTACCGGAACCTTTCCGGGACAGCGGATGTATGTTGCTGACCTGTTTGCGGAGGTTTAAGTCGTACATTGCGATTTAGATTCGATGTTCTATCGCATGGATGTGATGCCTCCGATGTGACATCTTCTCCAAGACAGGAATCTGCAGAGTTCAGATCAATGCTTTGTTGTACATTTGTGTCAGAAGACGGATCGATATCAGGGTCTATACCTGTAGTAAAGCCTGGTTTGAGTCTGTCGATACTAATATTAATCGCATGTCCTTTAATATTAAGGAAAATCGTGACGGGATAAGAACCATCGTAGGGATGATTCAGAGATGGACGTATTGCGTCCTTGGGAATAAAAACGTGTATCGATGAAGTTAACGCTGGGCTGACAGAGATTTTTTCTTCTCCATGGTAGACCATTAACATTCTGTTTAATATTTCGTATAATCGATCAATTAATGGCATTGTCCTGTAGCGGATGTACTCACCGAATATATTATTACCTATTTTATTGTATTTTTATAAACTTTTATTTGTATTGTTATGTTAAAATTGCTGTAAATTATCAAACGTCCTGCTTAACTTTGTCTTATACAAGAGAATTACATATGTATGTTTCATTTCCATTTCATTTTTACCTACTCTCATTGGATACTAGACTATGTTAATGATTTTACTTGGAGGCACCTAAGCCTGTAACTTTTGTTTAAAAGTGTGATTCAATTTCATCCTCCGACGAATAAAGACGTTAAAACTAAAGCGCTCCCCGCCTTTTCATTTAATAATCTAATAAATTATAAAAAGCATTAAGCCTCTAACTGACCTTAGGGACCTTAGAGGCTACTGCACTAATTCTGAGAACAAGTACTGACGACACTGTCTTACCCGGGCCAGAATATAATATTCCTAAAACTTATATCATTTATTACATTTGGCGCCCAACATAAATTATTTAAAAGTATTTTTGCATAAATAAATCAATTTTATTTTCGGAAATAAGCAAATTTTTGGAAAATAAATCGAAATTTTGCAAAAATACAAACTCCGAAGAAGAGAAGTTCCATAGTTGCAGTTGTTTTCACAAAACTGACCATTTGAATATCAATGCTATCAACGATATTCACAGAAGATAATATAAAATATTCACTCCTTTTGTTGTTGTTCAACATAAGCTGAAAATCACTGCAGTCGTTGCGATCATCATCAGCAGTGTTTTGTTGTGGTGCCCATACGCCAGCGGCAATACAGTTGTCACAAATATTCAACGCAGACAACGGTTTCCCAAAGACGTGTGTTAATGTTGTACTGCATTGCATTTGGTGTTTTACACATCACACTGGACATGGTTGAAATATGAGGTTGTGTTATAAGAACAGCTGATCGAAGTTTTTTCATGCCGTTGTACAGAGTTCTGTCAAATTTTAACTAATTTGTTTGTTTAATTAGTAAATACTTAACAGATTTCAAGAAATTCGATATAAATCCAGTTTGACCACATACTAATTTTGTTAATTGAATTAAAAGTTGTTTGTACAATTAAAGAAAGATAGAAAAAAATTTAAAAATCAACTGAGTTTGACAGGTCTCTGTATTACTAATACATACATGACACTGGACCTATAATTTTGTTGTTGCGTTCTTCCAGTCTGGATATCATCAACTTACACTGTTGTTGTTGTTGAATACTTCATTTCTTTGCGTTTCGTTTCACCACGAATGTGTATATTATTATTGCATTTCGACGGTCATCACATTATATGCAAGTGCAGTACTTTGGTGTTGTTGGTGTTTCAAAACCATCTACATTTTATTTTGGAATTTGGTTGTTGTGAAAATTATCATCTACTGCTCGCATTATTTCATTATCATTTAGTTTCTACGCTTTCGAGTGATATCACTGGTCACTGCAAATTCCTCTCTGAGAACGTTTTTAAAAGGGTTGCCAACAGACCATAATTAGACGGATTACCGGATAAAATAATGCCCAGAACCACCATGAATTCTATATATGCTGGTATTTTGAATTCTGACAACAGTCACTCACCAACGGTAGCAACAAACTCAAATACAACCACAAGTAGGGCTAGTTCAGTACCGAACGTGAACAATCCCACTCAAAATGTTAGCCAGAATTTAACTTCGGCTGATCAAAATATGAATATGGTTCAAATGTCAAATGCAGAGTCTGCTAATGCCAATGCTAGTAGGACTAATGTAGCCTCGACAGTCTCCAATTTATCCAGAAATAATGGCCAGGGTTATTATTCGGCTATTCCAAATACAAATATGCATCAAACGTCAAATGACCCATCTGCAAATTTAAATACTAGTACGGCTAATTCAGCACCGAACGTGAATACAATGAATAAAAATAACGAAAACTCCACAAACAATGGTTCAGTCAACATAACTCTCACCGAACAGCTTGTTTCAGCATTAGTAGGAAGTCTACAAGTCCGACCACAAATAAACTCCACATTCAGCACCTGCAGTGCACGATTCAATGGTGCTAGTGATAAGCAGAAGATAGAGGATTTTATAGCAACAATCCTGGTTTATAAAGATTCTACGCACATTTAAGATAGATTAGCACTTATAAGTATGCCTCTTTTACTCGAAGGATATGCGTCATCATGGTGGCAAGGAGTTCAACAGGCTAGAACATTCGACGATGCCATTGAACTTTTACGTAGCGCCTTTGCGCCGATAAAATCTGATTGGAGAATTTACTCCGAAATATTTAAAGACAAACAAAAACCAACAGAAAGCACAGACAACTTCATATGTAGAAAAAGGCGATTGTTTGCTCTACTCAAAGAAAAAGTTCCAGAGAGCGCGATAATAGACATGATATTTTTTCAAATCAATGTACAAATCCGAGAGAAGGTACCTAGAGAAACGTTTACAACATTTCAGGATCTTCTTGGCAGAGCTCGTGAAATTGAACTTTTCATTAACGAAAACCAATCACAATCTTTCCATAGATCAGAAGCACCTAGAGAAAAATTCAATGCTCGTTGCACATATTGCCGCAAGAAGAACCACACCGCAGACGTATGCTACAAACGTATCGAGGTGGAAAAGAGGGGAAAACAAGAAAAAAAAGAAGAATTCAAGTTAAACTGCTATGGCTGTGGAGCTCCAGGATTCTACAGGTCAAATTGCCCGAAATGCAACAATAAAAATATGATGCAGAGTCCCAAAGAAATGGATTTTAATAGTATACAAACCACATTAGTTGGTAGAGATGTTTCTACAATAAATATTAATGTATGGGGATCAGACCAAGAAGGTTATCTGGACACAGCTACCAGAACAAGCATAGCTGGTTATGAACTCTTCACAATTTTGAAGAAGAAGGAGTTTGAATTTCAAGTAGTTTTTGCGGAAGTTACATTGGCTGATGGAAGTTCCAGAAAAGAAACGGTTTTATCAACCGTAGCTTGCATATGTATAGGCAAACGTTTTTTACGAATTCGTTTTGTTTGTTTACCAAACGCAAGACACAATCGTACATTGATTGGTATAGATTTTTTGCAGCGAACAGGAATGGTAATGGATTTAGCTCAGAGGACGTGGCACTTTATAGAAGATCCAAGCCAAATCTTTCCCTTTAAGTGCTATTGAAACACATAGCCAAACGAATGATGTCACAAAAAGTTCGCAAACTACACCTCAAGGTATTAAAGATTTCCTAACATGGTTTGAGTCGAACAGTAAAGATGACCTCAAAAATCCACCAACTATTGCTGTCATTTACTCCAATGATTACTCCCCAGGAGGTGTAACAAAAATCTTTGCTGATGCTATACCACAAGATTTTGAACTCCCCAAAGAAAGGGATATATTTCCCCCATTAAAAAAAGGGTAGAAAAGAAGCGAATAGAGAAGAAATACCGCAAGCGTTACACATTAACGCATTCGATTTTATACTTCGTAAAAACGAAGCTCTTCACTTGACTGAGGCTCAGTCAGAAGAATAATTTACAAAAATTTGTCAATTATAATAAGGAAATTTTTAATAATATCTCCCAGCCAATAATTGGTATTGATCATAAGATTAACACTGGAACTCATTCACCAATAACTAACACACCCTACAGGATCTCACCAGCTATGAAAATAAAGCTGAAATCGGAGTTAGACAAAATGCTGTCTGAAGGCATTATTGAAGAAAAGGAATCACCATGGGCATTTCCGGTGGTTCTAATACCTAAAAAGGATAACGGAATACGTGTTTGTGTAGATTATCGTAAATTAAATGCGATCACCGTTACCGACACCTATCCTTTACCGCGAATCGATGACCTCCTTCATGCAGCCAAAGCAACGCCGTATATGTCCACACTTGACCTGAAATCAGGATATTGGCAAATTAAGATATCTGAAGAAGATAAGCCAAAAACAGCATTTACTACGCCGTTCGGTATATTCGTTTTTAACCGAATGCTTTTTGGGCTTAAAAATGCTCCTGCGGCATTTCAGAGGATAATCGACAAATTCCGCGCAGGCCTGCCAAAAATCCTAATATTAGCATACCAAGACGATATTATTGTATGCTCTAAAGATTTTGAATCACATTTGAATGATGCACCAGAGGGGGAGACTGCTGATTCAAACTGCCTGCCGCGGTCTGATGTTATTCGAACTGGGACACCAAACCTTGCAACCCAGTGGAACAAAATAGCTTTGGCTACGGTTTCGACTGTTATATCAGGTAACGGTACGGCTTCTGGACAACGTGTGAAGCGGTCGATCATCGTTAGACAATATACTTCGCATAGTGGAAATGGACCCACGATATCGATGTTGATGTGTGCAAAGCCTTCTCTCAGTGGTTCGTACCTTGCTGGAGTTGAACTTTTGAGCGTTGACAAGCGAGGCAACTTCAGCCGAAGTTAGCAGTATCCCGTAAACCTAGTAAACAGTTTGGTTGTATGTAGCATGTGCACCTGGATGAGCAAAATTATATACCATGGATAGCACTTGACTGCGAAGTTCTTTTGGAATCAACGGTCAACCATTACCCTTGGAAGTATCGCAAACTAAATCTAGCTCACTTTGAACGTTGACAAGCGAGGCATCTTGCATTGCGAGTTAGCGGTATCTTTGTTTATTGCCGGCCAAACAATCAGTTTCGTCATCAGCTTGGTTCTAGCATGTACACCTAGATGAGCCAAATCATGTACCATGGATAGCACTTGACTGCGAAACTCTTTTGGAACGAACGTCGACCATTACCCGTGGAAGTATCCCAAACTAAATCGAGGCCACTCCCTGTAATGGCAAAAGATTTTCCGACTCCCAGCCGGCCAAACAAACCGATTCGTCATCATCACACCGGTATGAGTCAAATCTTGTACCATGGATAGCACTTGACTGCGAAACTCTGTTGGACTGAACGGTCGAACATTACCCGTGGAAGTGTCGCAAACTAAATCGAAGTCACTTCCTGACATTAGGAAACTACCTGACATTAGCTGGCGAAGTTTCTCATCAGTTTCTCATGAGCCGCCGCGATTTTTTTATGTCAACAAATTCGTTGAGCACTTGTATCCGGGATATGAAATCTGCTGTGGCGTTTTCTTTGCCGGGCGTATAGCGAATGTCTGTTTTAAACTGACCAATAAAATCGAGCTATCGTGCTCTTCTTGGTGATGCTTTTTTAAGTCTTTGAAAAAACGCGGTGACTATACGAGTATAACAACTGCTACATTCTATCATGTAACGAAAATGACACACGCCTTGGTACATTGCAGTTAATTCTCGGTCGTAGGTGCTGTATTTTAGTTGAGCGCCTGCCAGGTTTTTAGAGTAAAATCTAAGCGGTTGTAAGTTGCCATCTATACATTGGTGAAATGCAGCACCAACTGCCTTATCAGACGCGTCAACAAACTGCCAATTGTGAGTTTTTTGCTGGATGTATCAAAACAGTTGCATCTACTTGTTCCTTTTTGCAATCTTCAAATGCAGCTTCGGTGTCAGGGGTCCATATAATAGGCGTGTTATCGTTTTTGATATTGTCGTTGATGAGTGCTAATAGCTTCGGCTGATTTTCTAGTGCATGTGGCAAGAATTTTCTGTAAAAGTTTATCATCGCCACAAACCGATTCAATTCTTTAGCCACTGTTAGTTTTAAAAATTCACTAACTGCAGTAACTCTTTCCGGCAAGGGTCGAATTCCGTCTGCGGTAACTTGATGGCCAAGAAATTGCATTTATTTTCTTCCAAATTCGCATTTGGACAGATTTATAGCCAAGTTGTTTTCTCGTAAGTGATTTAGAACTCTTCTGAGATCCTCTCGGTGTTGTTCTGTAGATGTTAATGCAATATGTCTACGGGAACACGAAATCTAGACCACGTAGGACTTAATTTATGAGTCTTTGGAACGTCTGCGCGGCGTTGCAGAGTCCGAACGTCATGAATTTAAACTCGTACAAGCCGAAAGGTGTAGTAATGGCCTTTTTTTGGAACATCATCGGTATGGATAGGGACCTAGTGAAAAACTTTCTGAAGGTCAAATATATCGGTCAAATATGGCAGCGAGTATCGGTCAGGAACTGTCTGTGCGTTGAGTGCTAGGTAGTCGTCCAATTGCTGCTCGATGGTTGACAAATTCCTGCCTGCCTCAAACTTTCTGCGACTTTGTGCTGCGGCTAGCTTTTCAGGCGATAAACGTCATGGTCGGGAGAAAACTGGCTGACGTGTCGTTTCAATGCGGTGAAAAATCGTTGATTCGGTGACGGAACCACATGGAGACAGTCTCGTGATATCGGCGAATTCGTTTATGAGCAAATCATTAAAACGGATGAAATCAGCTCATATGATTGAAACAGTTACATCAGCAATTAAAAAGTACCACTTAAATTTGAAATGTAGTACGATGCATCATTAGCTGCATACAGTTGTGTACTGGTCGATTTTATTGATTACGTTTTTGGAGTGAGAGGGAGGATAGACACATCTGAGGGACACATGAGAGGGAGGACAGACAATTTTTGCTAGCACTCGCCACTCACATTTAGCTTCATGTCGACATCAATACGGCATCGGAGAACACCGTGTTTACCGAATCTCTTTGTCTGTGTCGACAGGGGCTTCTACATTTCCTGGTATTTCGTCCATATTTGTGATGGCACCAGCACAAATCACATTGACATATTTTCGAAACGTTTCGTCCAGTTTGCGACAGCAGTGAGTAAGTCATCGATTTCACTATGCGTAGCTATAGCACGTACCGGATTCGTTGAAACAACATCCAGAAAAGAGTCTGCGATTTTGGTGAACTCAGCAGCATGACCCCATGAAGCCCGGTATTTAGCTTTTTTGAAATTTTCATTGTCATAAGAAGACGTGTATAAAAAATAACGAAAATTTCATGAACCGAAAATATCGCTCACTTTTCATGTGCTTGGTACTCAGCTCTTTGCGAAAATTTCCTATGCAAAATCAAGTACAGGGTTGTTACGCCAAACTTATGTCGTAGGAAAATAATTGTTTGATAACACTACTCAACAAAATGAAAAAAATTTCATGTACTCCGGATGCGATAATTTTTTCTGTGTAGATAACCTTGACATGAGTTTTTTTTTCGTTTGGTTTTTTTTTGTTTTTTGTCCGGAAAGAAGTCCAAGTGCGAGTGTAGAAAATGTATCTTAAGCGACATATTTGCTCCAATTTTTTTATAATTTTGGAGTAGTTGTTCGACGATCTCTCTGTAATTTGAGCTTTTGTTGTTTCCAAGAAATCCGGAAACAATTTGCCGAAATGAGTTCCAAGCTGCAGCTTCATTTGGTGATAAAATGTGCTCAAACTGTTGGTCTTGCAACAACTTTTTAATTTGCGGGCCGTCGAAAACGCCTTCCTTAATCTTTGCCGACGAAAGGTGAGGAAAAATGGTTTTTAAATAGGCGAACGCTTCACCATCTCTGTTGAGAGCTTTCACGAAGTTTTTTATGAGTCCGAGCTTTATATGAAGAGGTGGGAGAAAAACATGTACCTTTTTTATGAGTGGTGTATATTTCACGTTGTTGCTGCCGGGGATGAAGTTAACTCGTTCTGTCCAACTCCTCCTGGTGTAATGATGTTGACGATCGCGGCTGTCCCAAAGGCAGAGAAAACAACAGTACTTTGTGAATCCACCTTGTAATCCACAAAGGATACCGATAATCTTAAGGTCGGCACAAACTTTCCAATCGTGCCTCTTATAGTTAAGGCACTTTAGTAGATTGTTCATGACTTCGTATGTTTCCTTGGTGTCAACGGCATGAGCAATTGGAATCGAGGGTTTCTTGTTGCCGTTGTGCAGCAAAATTGCTTTAAGGCTCTGCTTGTTGCTGTCGATGAAAAGACGCCACTCTCCTGGATCGTAAGAGTACCCGAGTTCACCAAATAATCCGCGAATGTCCTTACAAAAACAGATGTTGCCTTTTTTTGTGTAGTACCTTGCGTATGGTTCATGACGCTTCCTGTAGATTGTTGTCACCACAGCAGGAGCCAAGAAACCGAACTGTTTCATGCCCGATGTTTCAGTTCTCTAATCCAATCGTTCAGTTCTGCTTGCGAACATAAGCGTTGACCTCCATGCAATGTATATGTTGACTCGCATTCTGATGTGGTTTCTACTGTCTCCGGATCTGATGTTGGATCTATCGCCTCATTATTAGATGCCCATCTTGAAACGGACGGTTGCGGGTCCACTGGTTATTCGGAAAATGGCACTGGAAAAGTCACTGTTGAAACAGCAGCGTAAGTCCATCGTATATTTTTTCCCAAGCCGGTTTTTTTTTTGCTAAGACAGAAGTAGCAATCTGTTACATGGCAAAGCGGTTCTCTCCAAAGCATTGGCATGATGATTCTCGGCTGTCGTCTGAAAGAATTTCAATAATAAGTTATATATGTTCTTGAATTTCGTAATCTACACTTACCTTGAGTCAGCTAGCTGTACGTAGCACCTTGGACATAGAGCACTTGGTGTCCACCGCTCATCTATGTTTGAGACCTGTAAATTGAAGCTCTCTTCAAATGAATCTCTCAATTTAGGTGAAAAACAACGCTTGTTTTTTTTCAGAAACGTATTCTCCGCACATGTAACAAAAATTACTTGGATTGGTATTGCATTCAAATCCTCGCGAACGTTTGCTCATTTTGAGGTTACTTGCGAAAGTAAGTGATATTTGGCAATGTTCATCCTTAAATACCTAAAATAAAATCAGGCACAACAGGTAGTGGTTAAGGTAGTTGCAGAGGTAGCAGAGTGACCAACAAAACGCATTGTTGCGTAGTGACATTATTACCTTCCGTTATTATTTTGTAAACATACCCATGTGCAATATCTATAAGTGATACATACCAGCAAAGGTACGCATACATTGAGCCATCCCTCACTGCGATTGTTGCATTTTTCAAGCTCATCTGAAGGTTATCTACACAGAAAAAAATACTTCATAAGAAGTACATGACATTTTTTCATTTGGTTGACTAGTGAGATAATTTCAAAGGTAAAATGCAATGTTCGAACTAAAAAGAAGATTCTGAGGGCTTTAGCGAAAAAATTCACAACTTCATTATTAATTGATGGATTTTCTTAAAAAGTAGCTTGTTTGATTTCTAAAACCTGCCACATTGCGTATAAAATACAAAAAAAAATGCACTCTGTGAATTAATATTTTTTTGAAAAGCTTTAAGGGGCTTTCACTTATAAATTTTCGGCAAAATTTTGTAAAATTCCTGATTCAACAACCGATTACGACCGCTGTAGCTAGCCGATGAATGAAGACGCACATTATTTATGTTTTGGGGTCTACTACCATCCATTTAGTATATATTTTGACGAGATTTGTTAGTTGCTGAAACAATTTTTCATACAAAAACAAATTAACCAAAAAAAAATTTTTAAAATTTAAAAAAAAAAACCAAACGAAAAAAAAATTTTATTGCGTTTTTCGAGCTCATGTCAAGGTTATCTATACAGAAAAAATTATGCCATCCGGAGTACATTTTGACTGTTGACTAGTGTAATTGTTTGGGACCGGAATTTTCCCATTTCGATTATTTTTGTAATTTAATATACAAAAGTAATACCACCTGCATTAAAAATAAACCGGAGTCCAAAGATGAATTATTAATGAAATATTTGCAAGGTAAATCAGAAATATGTGGTAACTCTTTGTAACACAATGTTCCGTTTAAAGATAAATGACAATATTTTTTACAAAAATTTCACAAGAACTGAATAGCCCCCCGATGCAGCAACGACAGGCTGTAAAATGTCAGGCAGCCCTTTTATCCAAAGTCCATTTTAAGAAGCTTCACCAAGGATCTCGTCTCTTCACCTGCGACTCGTTTGAGCTCGTAGTATAATTTGGATGGCTTCAAGTGGCAATTCGGACAATAATGTTCAATAATTTTCGAGAGCACAAAATCGCTTTTATCGGATGGTTGCATAGCTGATATAGCGTCGGTTAGCTGAGCTACTACACTTGGATCCAAGGCTGCTAGAACTGTTGCTGCTTTTTGCTTGCCAGATGTTACATTTTTTACCATTGGAGGGGCACTTGATGGTAAAAGGTTTGACATTTCGCGATGTTGAAACATGTTGCTTGCTGGTAAGCCACTGTCACTGTCGTCCATCCTTCGTTGCAAAAAATTTCTTCGAAATTTGCAAAAAAAATGTTTTGAGGTTAGGTGAGTGCTGCTTGAGAAATATTCCTAGAATGTTCGCAAATCCTAATGGTATTTTTCCAACGTGTCCATCTTGGTTTTATTCCGTTAATGTGTGCGACCAAGTTTTTTGATGTGTTAACATCTATAGGCGCTGGTAGGGACTAACTCACAAAGTGAACACATCCAAATACAGTTTGTCCGACTGCGATCATACAGTTTATCCGACTTCGATCACAGATTGTTTGGTGTTAAACTCCTCCAAAACGGCTGGACCGATTTGTATGGAATTTTGTCTGCATATCGGGTAGGTCTCAGAATCGGCCAACATCTATTTTTCATACCCCTAAATAATAAGGGTGACCCACCCCTATATAGAGCACAGATTTGTCCGACTGCGAAACACAGATTGTCAGGCTGATGCAGCGGCAGCGAATAGTTGTGTTGTGTGGTACGGAGCACTCTCAGAGCAAAGAGAATAATGACGTGGTTATACGTATATAAAAATGAGATAGCAAGAGAGCAACGAAACTTGTGTGAACTTGTGTAGCGTATGTACGAACATAACAATGTATGTATTTACATGTGTCTGTTGCTTTGCATTCTCTTTTTATTTTTGTGGGAATAAAACAAAAAGTATTAAGCAAGAAAATAATGACAATATTATTTAAATGTAACGTCATCATATGATGACACATCACCCGTGAGTTCGAACACTCATTAGATTTTTTTACTAGAGGTTTCACGCTTTTGGTTTCAGCAGCAGTTGGGTCACAAATACATATATTATAACCTATTAGTCAGTGTGTCCCAAACATATTATATTGAATAGCAAACACAATGTGTTTGGACACAAGTATACTATATTTGCGACAAGCTATAAACACGTTATATTTGCATCCAAACAGCTACAAAATATACATTTTGCAGCGTGTACATACAAATATACATGACAAATATAAAAAATCCCATGAAACATCCAGAAGGGAACCAGCAGCGTTTAAATTTTTCAAAGTAAAAGTTAGGACCTAGTGATAGCGACTCTCTTGAGCAAATAAGTCATGAAAAATCTTGTGGAACCCATTGGGTTGGAATAAAAGCGTAGGTTAAAATCAGTAAGTCTAGAAGACACACAGCTCACAGATTTTGAGCAGTTCTTCCCAGTGTCTTCCTAAGATGTAATGGGAAAATAGGTGAACGACGATCATTCGGTAGGAAATAGTAGGCCTTCTGATACCTTTGTAACTCTTTAATTCTAGTTTGAACAATATATCACTAAGTTACCTATCTGAACCACTGTGCCACCCATTGCCATAGAAGACTTTGGATGTTTGTTGTTCATAAATGGTGACACAAAACATTTATGTCGACATGTAATTCGAGGTGTTCCTTTTGACTTGAATTGTGTGTTGCAGCTTGTTTTTTTTTCGATTTTTTTTTGCCTTCTTTTAACTTCTCATTGAGAGCTTGTCCGTCCATCGGTCCACTATGGACTCTAAAGCAGTTTCTTTTTTGCGGGATTTCAGTTACGTATCTTTGTGGATTTGGTTGTCGTCTGTCTAACTAACTATTCTGGTAGCTCTTTTTCTCCTTCTTTCTACATAGACTTTCTGTCTGTATTTTGTTTTTGCTCCTAGCAATCCACACAGCTTGCATGGTATTTTTCCCGCACCATAATGTTTGTACTACACGTATGTTCGTTCGGTCCATAGTCATACGATTACCCCAGTAGTTTGTTACCAACAAATGCAATATGTTGTTGACACCACTATACATTGTGTTGCTAGTAGGATGTGTGTTGCTGCTGCATTTGTTCGGCTACTGTTGTAAGTGCTAACTACTATTGCTGCGATTATTTGGCTGATGTTAATGTTGATGTTGCACTCAGTCTCGTACATTGTTTGGTTGTTACCAAATTGTCATTTTCACACTTAATGAAAATTTTTATAACTTTGTTAAGATAGCTAGCTAGCTGATTTAAGCCACTTTGGCTTTTGCAGCGACAACAACATTGTTCAAATATTTTGCCATCCACTTTTGGTAAATTGCAATTGCCACATACGTCGATCGGATATGGTTAACCGAGTTAATGAAGTTGCCACTTGTTTTTTATTTGTTAAAATTGTATAATTTGCAATTATTGAGAACAACGACAAAACTGTGATTGCTAAATTTGTAGTTTATGTCAAAAATCTTAATATGGAGCTAATTATTAACATTGTTTCATTATCTGGATTAACTTGTAATATATAAATCAAGTATAGTAAATTGTCAGAGAGCCGCTTAGTGTGGATACTCGAATCCTAAACATTGCAGCTCAAATTTATAATAACTAAAAAGTATATATTTTATAATTCAAAGGCAACATCGACTTATTATCAATTAAACAATAGCATGAGTTAACAAATAGTGTTTAGATAAATTAGGTTGGGTCTGGTAGAACTGACTGTCATTATTGACAAACTTGGATCCCTTATCTAAAGCTGCAGTTACACCTACTAAGATTGTCGCTTTTTCAGGATTATAAATGTCAAACTCCATAAGACAAAAACGTCGATAATCCCGAAAATGCGATAATCTTGGTAGGTGTAAATGCCGCTTTCAGGATTAATACAAGTGTAGTTTCTCACTCACTCGTCCACCGATAATATTTTGATGTTGTCATATTTTGGTATAGAAATAAAAATTAAATTTCCGATGAACAAAAAAGCCTTTGAAATTCATACGATGGAAGAGGAGTTAGGTTCGAGTCATTTTCGAATGAATACTGCGATAGTGTACTTTTTCTTCATTTTTGCCATATTTCAAGTTTTTTTTACAATTATGTACACTATATTAAACTGAAAAGATGTCTCTTCCAAAAACGATGTAAATACTAAAGTACAGTCAAAATTTCTCTTCACTCGAATACCAAGAAACAAGACGAGTGAAACGTTAATCATTCTCTGCTTTCTTTCTTACTCTCTTCATTGAATATTTCAATACACGAGCAGGTTTTTGATAGTGTTATTGTATATAACTCCAAAAACGATGTACAAGTAGACAGTCAAAAGTTCTCTTCACTCAAATGCCAACAAACAAAACGAGTGAAACCCTATTACTTGTCTACTCTCTCTCTTACTCTCTTCATTGAATATTTCAATACACGAGCAGCTTTGTGATAGTGTTATTGTATATAACTATACAAATTCCAACTATGTTGAAGTAAAATTACATAAACTATGCAAAAAGTATGAAATAAACAAGATATGACGCGAGAGAGAACTGCGTTTGAGTGAACTCCTAGCACTTTTTGGTTCTCTTTTACCAGGGTTGCCAAGTTGCGCACATCTTCTGGTCGTCTATAACTCTACAAATCCAACCATGTTGAAGTAAAATTACATAAACTATCAAAAATTATGAAATAATCAAGAAATGGACGTGAGATAGAAATGCGTTTGAGTGAATTGTGACGGGGGTTGCCAAATTGCGCACATCTTCTGGTCGTCTACTTCATGATCGTCTTTATGTCTTTCAAAGACGATCAAGAAGTAGACAACCAGAAGATGTGCGCAATTTGGCAACCCTAGTAAAAGAGAACCAAAAAGTGCCAGATATTCACTGAAACACTTTTCTCTCTCGTGTCATATCTTGATTATTTCATACTTTTTGAATAGTTTATGTAATTTTATTTCAACACGGTTGAAATTTGTAAAGTTATATATAATAACACTATCAAAAAGCCGTTTGTGTATTCAAATATTCAATGAAGAGAGTAAGAGAGAGGGCAGAGAGTGCTAGGGTTTCACTCGTTTTGTTTGTTGGCATTTGAGTGAAGAGAAATTTTGACTGTCTATTAACGAGTGAAGCGCGTCATTTCTCTGCTCTCTCTCTTACTCTCTTCGTTGAATATTTCAATGCATGAGCAGTTTTTTGATGATATTATTGTATCTAACTATAGAAATTCCAACAATATTTAAATAAAATTACATGAAGTATGTAAAAAATATGAAATAATCAAGTTATGACTCGGGACTGAAATGCATTTGAATGAATCGCGTCGACTTCTTTGGTTCTCTCTTTCACCGTGTTGCCACTTATTACCCATTATCATAGACTAATACATACATAGATACTTCTATTCTCTCATCTGACGTTTCATTTCACACTCTTCGTCGTAGGTTTGTGGAAATGAGAACAATTAAATTTACAATTAACTTAAACCAGGTGGAGTTACAAAATGTGTTCACTTAACTTTTTCATGTCGTTTTGGTGTAGAACTGAAAAATGTAAATGTATTTTGCACTTTTTTGTTAACTTTTATCGTTGGTACACATTTGTATTGTATTTAACACAACTAGTTTGCCACAAAAACACGAAATTCGGTTGTTGTTCCTTTGAAGAACGTTATTTACTATGGCCTCTATCTGGTATTATTGAACCCATGTTTCCCACCATAAATTTCATTTTTGTCGCCGCCATTAGTTTATTGCGAAGTTTCACGGGAAAAGGGTTAAAAATCAATCCAAAGTCTTTTCAGTAGGCATGCATGCATGCATGCACAGGTGAAGTTAATATAAAGAATTTAAAACAGCGTTCAATCATATGATGACGTTTCATTTAAATAATATTAATACTTAATAACACTTAAAAATATTTAAAGACAAGTGTCATTATTTTCTTGCTTAATACTTTTTGTTTTATTCCTACAAAAAAACAAAGAGAATGCAAAGCAAAAGACACATGTGCATACATACATTGTTATGTTCGTACCATAGAGTAATCTCATACTAGAGAGAATATTTGGCTCATCTGACGTTTCATTTCACACTCTTCGTGATGCGGTCGGTGTGATAGAGAGATGTTTGACGAAAAGTGACATACACCAGGTGGAATTACAATAACTTCTGGCTTTAATTTTTCATGTCGTTTTGATGAAAAACTGTGAAATTTGAATGTGGTTTAAACTTTTTTATTGCCTGTTATTGTTATCAAACATTTGTGTTGTATTTAACACAATAATTTTAACACAAAACGAAATGCCGTTGTTGTTATTTTGTTCGTTGTTTTAAACCATTGCCTCTATCTGGTATTAGTAAAGCAATTCTTTTCAACATCGAACGTAAATATCACACCAGGCCAAATGTCATAAATTTGGTGGGAGAACTATTAGGTCTACTAGATATAAGTGTTAGTCTATGGTTCGTACATACGCTACACAAGTTCACACAATTTTCGTTGCTCTCTTGCTATCTCATTTTTATATACGTATAACCACGTCATTATTCTCTTTTCTCTGAGAGTGCTCCGCACCCACACAAGGCAACTATTCGCTGCGGCTACATCAGTGTGTATTTTTTTTCGCAGTTTGACAATCTGTGTTTCGCAGTCGGACAAGTCTGTGTTCTATATAGGAGTGGGTCACCCTTATCATTTAGGGGAATGCAAAATTAATGAGACCTACCCGATATGCACACAAAATTCCATACAAATCGGTCCAGCCGTTTCGGAGCAGTTTAACACCAAACAATCTGTGATCGCAGTCGGACAATCTTTGTGATCGCAGGCTGACAATCTGTGTGGTCGCAGTCGGACAAAATGTGTTTGGATGTATTCACTTTGTGAATTTAGTCCCTACCCGCGCCTATAGATGTTAACACATCAAAAAGAAAACCATTCTTAAATTAAAAATACCTTTTTTTACTAAAACACTTAAATAACAAAAAGAAAAACGGTCACCTTGCGCCAATTTATTCGTAGTTCGTCGGCGTAAGAAATAGAATAGTTCGTTACGCACGTCGAATTTCGGTCGACGCACTGATTAGGTCTGTCTGCGTACACATATTTTGCATCATTTTGTGCAAAATGTTGCAAAAATCTTGCAAAATGTTGTCTGCGTACTCCAAATCTTTTGCAGCGAGAGAGCGATAAAGAGAATTTTTTGACAGTTGGAAGTTAGAGAACTTGCAAAATGTTGCTGGAGAAATTTCTTCTTGCAAGATTTTGCAACTAGTTTGAACAGCTGTTTTTGTTTACTGTTTGAATGAAATAATTTTTGTGAAATGAAAATAAAAATTTAAATTTAACAATGGCAGAGGTAAGTAGTTAGAATTGTGTTGATTTTTAACGTTTATAATAAATTATAATAAACAAAACATTTTACTTCATGCTAGAAACGTGCAAATATACAGTGCGACCGTGCGACACATATTCTAAAATTCTTTTGCTTTGTTATTTCAATTGTTTACACACCGATCAGGTGTTTTCTTGCAAGATTTCACTGGATGCTGTCTGCGTACTTTTTGATATATTTTCAACCGAGAGAGTAAAATTGTTCTTACTCTCCCAAAAAAAGTTACTGAGTATTTGCTACTGGAAAAGTACACAGACAGACCTATTGTGTGCATTCTCATATAAACAAATGTGTTTTATTTTCGACGACGAATATTCGCAACGTAAAATTCGTCGTTCGCCCCAATTGTGTTTCTACTACAGACCTGCACAAGTGCGCTTGAAACGGTTTCAAGCCTATTTGTTATTTTCCAAGGCAAGTGATTGTTTTGATTCTGCGAACAAGACATGTACACAACAACGGTGTTGTTTTGGTAAAGAAACAAAACAAAAGCAATAGAGCTTAAGAGCGAAACAGTGTGAGTTTTGATTAAAACAGTGTTTTGTAAAACAAATGCACTTGAATATGTTATGCACGACAGTAAATGATTCAAAATAAAATTTGTAACTGCGAAAGCGTTTTGCATAAAAACTTTTTAATGAATTTCAATTTGGGTTTTGTTTTCTATGTAAGCAAAACTAACAGTACCTATGTAGTAACAGAATGAATGTGTATTTATTAAGTTAAAGTAATTAATTCAAGTAAATAAAATTCAGTAATTAAGGTAATTTTGTTCTCTAATTAAGTAAAATAGATGAAGTTAGCATAATTTCATTTCATTTTAATTTTGCTTCTCCCCCACGTACAAAATCGACAGCACTGTTTGTCACTCTATTCTAGCAAAATAAGAAAAGGCAGACTTCAAATCAAATTCAAATGATTTACTGCATTCATTGACATGGCAGGTGTCATTATTGTTTCGGTTTTGAGAGAAGAGTGCTTATCGCGAGCAAGAAGTGTTTGGTTTGAAAAAACAAAACATAAGAGGTCTCTTTGAGAACGTGATAATTTGTACAATTTATCACATTTCTTACTTGATAGTGTTCGTTTACTCGATAAAATCAACAACGAGAGAGCCAGAGAGTGAATATTTTTGACAGTTGAATGATAGAGAACTTGCAAGTTTTTACTGGAGAAATTTTTGCCAGTAAGAATTATCAAGTACGAACATATGTTTTTAAACAGCTGTTTTATTTAAATAAACAAAACTTTGAAAACAAAGAAGAAATTTAACAATGGCAGAGGTAAGTAAGAAAATACATTTGTTGGAACATTTTAATAGAATTTGTTAATAAACTAGATTCCCAACAAAGTGCAGTGTGTTCAAGGAGTAAATGAGTTGAAACAGCAGCAACCTGAAACACATCCAGGTATCTTTTTGTCGCGATCTCACATTCAACAAGTTACTCTGAACATAGGGAAAACAATGAAACGAAAAGCAAAAAAGAAAACATGAATCAGCTGTTTACAAACAAATGTTGATTACTTGATACTTTTTACTGGATGTCGTTCGTTTACTTTTTGCGATATTTTTTACTTAGAGAGTAAAATCAGCCTTACTCTCCCAGTAAAAGTTACTTGATATTTTTTACTGGAAAAGTTCTCAAACAGACCTAAGGTCTGTCTGCGTACTTTTCCAGTAGCAAATACTCAGTAACTTTTTTTGGGAGAGTAAGAACAATTTTACTCTCTCGGTTGAAAATATATCAAAAAGCACGCAGACAGAATCCAGTGAAATCTTGCAAGAAAACAGCTGATCGGTGTGTAAACAATTGAAATAGCAAAGCAAAAGAATTTTAGCATATGTGTCGCACGGTCGCACTGTATATTTGCACGTTTCTAGCATGAAGTAAAATGTTTTGTTTATTATAATTTATTATAAACGTTAAAAATCAACACAATTCTAACTACTTACCTCTGCCATTGTTAAATTTCAATTTTTATTTTCATTTCACAAAAATTATTTCATTCAAACAGTAAACAAAAACAGCTGTTCAAACTAGTTGCAAAATCTTGCAAGAAGAAATTTCTCCAGCAACATTTTGCAAGTTCTCTAACTTCCAACTGTCAAAAAATTCTCTTTTTCGCTCTCTCGCTGCAAAAGATTTGGAGTACGCAGATAACATTTTGCAAGATTTTGCAACATTTTGCACAAAATGATGCAAAATATGTGTACGCAGACAGACCTATAAACAATGCACGTTTTGTTTCTCCTCACGCTAATGCAAAACTGTTATTTTGGTCTCGAATGTCTTACAAGCATTGCTCACTGCAGTAAGTCATTTGTTGTGTTAGTAAAGCAAATGCATTTGACCAGGACTCTAGTTTCTACCTTAATACAAATTATATTATTTCATACTTTTACCACATTTTAATATTTGCAATTATTGCAAGGTTCCAATCAATCACACACAACATCCAGTACGACGATGATATTTTAAACAAACTCATAAATCAACAGCAAGCACCGGACCAAATGCGGGCACTCGCTAAGTTTATATAGTAACTAATGCTATATTCGGCCAAACCCGATTATGTCTACATCCTCTAGCCGGCTAGATTATCAGTGGATTCTTTCTCCATCCTCTTTCTCAGTTTCTACTTAAGTCATTTGCATTGACCTTTACTGACGCATGTCTACCGATCAGACAGTGTCCCATCAAAACTTGGGCTTGGCTAGAGACAGAAGGTTAATGGATCTATCTATCCACTATCTCCAACATTTGGCTTGTGTGCACACAATATGTGTCACACTTCCCCCTCTCCAGCATCTTCACATACAAGCGCGCTTACCGGACATGCTCACAAGTCGCTAGGGGCATACAAATACATTACAATTCATGTGGAATTACACCAGCCCATCCGCTCTGCAGTTCCTTGGAATGTCGCTGAATCCTGGTAGGCATATCAAGTGAACATCTTACCAAAGATGATCAAGAAGTAGACGATCAGAAGATGTGCGCAATTTGGCAAAAACTCGTAAAAGAGAACCAAAAGTGGTAACAATTCACTCAAACGCATTTCTCTCTCGCGTCATATCTTGATTATTTCATACTTTTGCCTAGTTTATTGATTTTTATTTCAACATCGTTGAAATTTGTATCGTACAATAACACTATCAAAAAGCTGATCGTGTATTGAAATATTCAATTAAAAGAGTTTTGTTTGTTGGCATTTGATGAAGATAAATTTTGACTGTCTACTTCATAGATAAAGGAATTAAGTAGATATCGCACAGGCGTTGTCAAGTACTATCACTAGGTGCTGTGTTGTCGTTTTATAACTGTCACTGCAGTTTCTCATAACTTTCATTGACGTTTATTCAACACTGTGGGAAATTTGATACATACAAAAAAAGTATAATTTTCCAGGTTGTGTTATTCGAACAACTAACTTAATTGTTTTATGTCGTTTTGTTCCCCACCATGGTACAATAATATCCTCATGGTAATAGCAGCGCGTGTTGTTGTTGTTGTAGGCAGCAACAACAGGCATTTTGTTTTTGTTCTATTCGCTTCAGCTGTCAAACTCTACACAAATACATACCAACAACACAAGAATGCAAAATAGTACAAAAACAAAATACATGTGAGTGTGACAGCCGAAGCGAAGAACCTCATGAAAAAAATGAAAACAGCTGTTCTTACGACTTTACCATGAACATATTATTGTACCATGTTCCCCACTTTCAAGTTCAAATTTTGATTGTGTCTTTTTGTTTACTGTTATTGTTGGTGTTCGTTTGTGTTGAATTTCAGAGCAACGGACAACAAAACAAAATCCTTGTTG
Source organism: Phaonia tiefii (assembly GCA_963931995.1). Taxonomy (NCBI): domain Eukaryota; kingdom Metazoa; phylum Arthropoda; class Insecta; order Diptera; family Muscidae; genus Phaonia; species Phaonia tiefii. The sequence goes on along the minus strand of OZ008368.1, from coordinate 12,543,581 downwards.
ATGTTGCCTACCACACCTATTGTTAGCACCTGTTCTAAATACATCTTGCAAGGTATATTTTGTTTGGGATCAAACGATGTAATTATTGCTTTCAGCTCCATCTAGAAAATATCCCATTGAACACGAAATTTCTCAAGGCATGTGCGATATCTAGTTAATTCCTTTATCTATGGTCTACTTTAGTACATGGTGTTTGATCATACTATAAGTCATCTAGTTCTGATGTGTGTGGCAGCCCTACATAGATTGTGAGTTCAGACAGTGAGTCCAGAGGATTAATAACCGTCTGACTGTCAGCACATCTGGTAGAGGTCGAGGTGCCCAATTCGGCCGTAATATTTCTCCCGATGGGAATTTCGTTTACAAGCCCCATTAAATGCCTCCACGCTGTAGGTATCAATACAGGGTGGCGCACCAATTGTGCTACGATTATAAATTAAAATAACCTTTTTTTAGCAATGTGTTTCATTTATTTTTATTTTATTGTATAAAAAATGCAATTTTATTTTATATAACTAATTGGTTTTGAAGATGATAGACCGTATATGAAGTCGGGATCGCCTCAATTATTGTTTTAATGGACTGCTTTAATTCAGTCAAATTCCTTGATTTCGTTTTGTACACCTCTTGCTTGACATGACCCCATTAACAAAGTCTGGTGCAGTTAGGTCAGGTGACCTTGGGGGCACCGGAAAGTGGAGTTTGTGGATACTAATTTGTTTGGGAATTTTCGTTGGAGGTCCGCCATAACCGGTATGGATATGTGTGTGTGTAGTTACTCCTGGAACCAAATGATGTTGAAACGGATATGGCTTCGGCACTGTTCTGGGAAAGGAACTCATTTAACATCTTTAAGTAACGGTCCCTATTCACAGTTACTTTACACCGTTTAGCCCCACAATGCACCTTGATGAAACTGCGCACCACACAGTGACTCGTTCTGGGTGCAGTTCCGCCTCATGGGGTATTTATGGATTAGATTCACTCCATATACGGCCAATTTACTTCTTTACATTGCCGTTTAGATCAAAATGGGTATCATCAGACATGAACAAGCAATTTATCAAGTTGTTGTCTTCTTCGGCCATTTCAATAATTTTTTTTCAAAAATTCCAGACGAATAGGCAAATCCAGAAGATTTAATTTGCTTGTAATTTGGGAATTGTATGGAAACAAGTTTAAGTCATCATGAGGTATCCATTGTAAAGACAGTCTGCTGTCTCCAATTTGCACCGATAAGTTTCGGTGGTAGGGTCTTCGTGAGATGCTTCCAGATTCTGCAAACATGTGTATGCACCTCATAAGAGTCCATCTACTCGGGGGAGTGCCGCCAAACTAGCGCCTAATTCCCTTTGGGCGGAAATGAAGGACGCCAAAGCATGGTACCGCTGCACTATTCAAATCCCAATCTGTTTTCGGTATCCCAAGCATTCATTTTAATAAATCTAAATAGAACGTATAAAATAAAATAAAAATAAGCCAGAAAAAGTTATTACGTCTTGTTTCTGTAGCACGATTCGAGTGCCACCCTGTAGATGGGCCGCAGCCTGAGTTGTGCTGGTGATACCATGCTAAGGGCCCGAGAGACATAATGGATTTGAAGCTGCTGATGGTGCATTTAATACTGGATGACAACTTCTGCTCTATGCAGAGTATGTTCAGTTGCACAATCCTCCTCGTTCAGAGAGCTACCAGAAAAATGGGTGTCTATAAGGAGATAGAGCAAAGCTTCGTTGCAGATTGACCAGTGCCCAGTAGAGTCATTCAGGTACCCATTCCCTATGTTAGTTGACGCCAGTATTGTTTCTTAATTTTTAAGCATCGACTAAATATTTTATTGATTTACAGAAGAGCATCCCGAGTTTTTCTTAGCACGTTAAAGCACATCTATCGCCTGAGCTCAACTTTGTAATTATCCAAGTCCTCCTTGTTTGTCGAAAATTGGGATTTTCTTAAAAAGGCGTCGGTATAACTCCTAATATTTGCCAGTACTCCACTGCACCAGGGAGGCTACTTATTTGGCCTTGGCTTAGTTTTTGGAAAACAGATTTGTAGCTACTTGTAGAGAGCACTCGTGATCTTGTCGCTCGCCTACATCTCCCTATCTCCAAAGATGATTCTGAATCCCCAGATAATTCCCGTAAACTCTTTGTAATAAAATTTGATAGTAGCAACCCAGGTAGCAGCTACATTTGTCTGTCAGCTATGACAAAATATGGAACAATATATCGCAGTACCACAGTTTGTTGAATTCGGTTACTGTTTGTAGTAGATGGTACCTATCATTGCTGTAAAATATTTATGAGGGCTATATGTAAACTTGGCCCGATATGACCTTTTTTATTGGGCAGACATATACTTATTCAAAAAAAAAGTTACGAGAGGTTTGAAAGACAAATTTTGTATGATAAATCGTCTCTCGTTGTACACAAACTGTTTTTCGAACAAATTTTTATCACTTTCCACATGTAATTGATGCACAATTTTATCTACCGGAGGTGTTTCTAGTACAAGATGAATTTTTAAATAACAAAACATTTTGTGGACTATGACGCCTTATGGGAGAATATCAACTATATTGATTGGTGTAGAGTGTACAACATGGTATCAGTTGACGAAAAAGTAGACTTTGTGGAAGGGAATATTATTAAACTTTATGATATTGCTGTACCTTTAAGGACAGGGATACTTAACCCACTATCTAGACCATGGTTTAATTTAAATATAAAAGCCCTAATTACACAAAGAGATTTGGCGTACGATAGCTGGAAGCGTTTTAAGTCAAACGACTTGCATCTACAGTTTAAAACCGCAAGGAAGGCTGCTAATTGTGCAATTAGGCGGTCTAAGTTCGAGTACTATGCTAATTCCTTTAGTAAATCCATTGGTTCTAGAGCAACATGGAATAATATATATGGAAGATTGGAGTCTGTTGTAGGGAAATGTCTGATGTTTCTGTAGATGTAAGTGAGCTTAATAAATCATTTGTTAATGCACCCATCGCTTCTGCCAATACTAATTTGTATGTACTGAACGATACCGATGATAACCTAAACGCTTTTGAATTTGCATGCGTCAGTCAAAACGACGTCCTCTTTAGTTTTTCCGCAGTAAGGTCGAACGCCACAGGTTGTGATGACATAAATCCAAAATTTGTAAGATTAATACTCCCACATATCATTCCGATTATAACACACCTCTTTAATTTCATAATAATGTCAAGCAATTTCCCCGAAAAGTGGAGACATTCGAAAATAGTTCCTATTCCTAAATCCAAGACGGAATATAGACCAATAGCAATTCTTCCATACTTATCAAATGTCTTTGAAAAGGTGTTACACTCTCAGATGAATTCGTACATTGAAACATCTGCATTGCTTTCGGAAAATCAGTCTGGCTTCCGCGAAAAACACAGTTGCGTTACCACTTTAACGGATGTTGTGGAAGACCTAAGATTTAGTATTGATGACAAGCGAGTAAGCGTTCTTGTTTTGCTTGATCACTCCAAAGCGTTCGACACTATAGACCATGATATGTTAGGACTTAAACTTGGAAATTTTTTTAATTTTTCTAGGACATCAGTCAGCTTGATAAAGTCTTATCTGTATAATAGGAGCCAATCTGTTTGTACGGGGGTATCTGTTTCTCGCCCACTATTTCTGTCTAGAGGTGTTCCCCAGGGATCGATATTGGGGCCCTTATTATTCTCGTTGTATATAAATGATCTCCCGCAGCACGTACATAATTATAAGACCCATATGTATGCAGATGATGTACAACTGTATACTAGTACACCCATTGAATTATTGGGTAAAGCCGTCAACAGAGTACATGCTGACCTTCAGTCAATATGGAATTGGGCAAACTCAAACGGACTTTCATTAAATCATTTGATCCAAAGAAAGTCATACCCTGGACGTCAATATAGCGTTAAACGGACATAGAACTGAAATAGTATCGACCGTTAAAAACCTAGGTATTATAATGAACAATAAGTTAACATGGAGTAATCATGTTAATAGCGTAGCTGGTGTCATTTATGGCAAATTGCGAACTTTATGGCAAACTCACTATTTTACACCTCCCAAGATTCGATTACTGATTGCAAAGGCCTATCTTATGCCGTCTCCTCTCTATGGTTGTGAAGTATTTGCGAATTGTGATTCGGTCAACAGGAAAAAACTTAACACCGTTTTCAATAACATTTGCCGATATGTACACGGTATTGGAAAATACGATAATATTTCCCAACATTCTATTAAACTATACGGTATCTCTCTAGACAATCTATTTAAAGTTCGAACGCTACTGCTCCTTCATAAAATCATGTATAGTAAATTACCTCCGTATATTTTCCGACGCTTAACTTTTACAAGATCAAATAGAGGAAACAAACTTATTCCCTTTCGATATAAAACACTGACATCCGAATGGCAATTTTTTATAAACGTCATGCCTCTCTGGAACACTTTACCACACTCAATTCAAAAAACCAGCAACATTATTAAATTTAAAACGCTTCTGTTCAATCATTTCTCACAAAATATATAAAATTTTTCTATGCTATTTTTAATTTTAATCTTTATCTTATAGATTCCACATTTTAAAATAATAACCTTTATGCTGTTACTTTGTTTTGATGTTTAACTTTTTATCTATATCTTTTCAATATCCTTGTTATTTATTTTCTTGATGCGATTGTACTTCCTACCACTTATATTATATGAATATTTATCTTTTCTACTTAACATGTTCTTGTTTATTATTCAATTTTTTTACTTATTTTATTAAATTCCTATACTATAATTATAAGATTTAAATCTTGTTGTATAGGATAAGCAAATAAATAAATAAATAAATTATGTTTTAGGAAAGCGTCTTCATGACACAAGTCTTCTAGAAAAACGTCTCTCGAACCTATGGATATCATGTCCGAAAATAATTTATTATTCCTCATTTTATTGAATGTATTTATACAAAAGTTTTGAGCAGGCTTATGCTAAAAAATAACTAGTCTGTGGTCCGCATAAAAGTGTAGTTCCTAATCAGTTACAGCGAAATAACCTAATTCCCTAGCCCACATTCCCACATCATTTCAAAGAGAAAGAATCATATATTTTATCTTTTTGCAGCCACATAATTTTCATTAAGTTCTTTCGTTTTCGTTAGCAAGCGGAAAACAGAAATTTGGTTAGTGCTGCCACCTATATGTCAGTGTTTCAAATAGTCGTTTAAACATGTTAAAGGGTGACTCAAATATTTTTAAACACAATATTTCTGTACGTTGAATTAACATGTATATTTTATAAAACGTAATGACTGAACGAAAGATAATCGCGTGTTTAATTCTCTTCTGCGTTAAGCGAACCACAGACTTGTCATTCATAAGCATGAACATTAGCTATCGTTGATGTTTATTGTTGGCTTACCGCCCTTCTTGATACCAAATAAGAATGTAATCGAAGTTGTTCGTATCACTATTATGTTCACAAAATTTTTAAGTAATATTTTTTCAAATTCATCAGTCAGATAAAAAGTTATCGACCAAGCTCATGCTCATGAATGAAAAGTCTGTGGTTCGCTTTAACTTGAATGTTATCAATGAGAATTTTTGTTACCGAAGTTGTCATAACTACATATTTGTAATAATTTTATAATTTATGTTTTTCAATCAAAGATTATCAATCAAAGATTATCGTGGAACAGATTATAATTGAAAAGCAAAGACTGATAACATTCCATCAGATCAGTGATTGTAGTTTTTTTTAAATTATAGAATAGAACGTCTACGTTATTATATACTTGACGGACAAAAATAAATTATTGTATACAATTATTTTTGTTTCACTTTGTTTGAAATTTGAAATGGGATTTTGCTCTTTCGTGATTATATCTTAAGCCGTTTGTTATGAGGCCATCATGTTCAACTAATTATAACTCATTACACTAGGTCACAAATAACAAAATTTTCTCTGTGATTTGTTTCTAGCATACTTTTTCTCATTGATTTTGACCTACTAAACACGAAAATGAGTTTTAAAAATTTTTCTGTTGATTGGTTTTCGAGATACAAATTTTTGAACTTTTTTTTTTAAATTTTTGGAGGTACACTTACAATTTTGAGCATATCTTTCGCCTTCTTTGACGTATTTGATCCTACTACTACTCAAATTAAAGCAAATTGAGCCGTCTACAACTCATTCTCAGAAAATTTTCAAATCGGGTGAGTAGTTTTGATGTTGGCGGCTTAGAAAGGTTAAAAAACTGCGTTTTTTTAGTCAAAATGTGGCAGAAAAATTCATATAAAAATTCATATAAAATATAAAACGCGATGCTAACAGCGATTTTGGTTTTTTTACGTATAGCTGGCATTTTTCCAAAGAAAATAAGCACTTACTTAACAAAATCTGACAACAAATGGCGGACTTATAATTTTTTTGGTAAAACACCGAAATTCCGCTATTTCACGATATTTTGATTTTCATTATTTGCACAGCTAACCTACTAGGAGGGATCGAAAAAGCAAGTTTTTTATAATCCTTTTGGAATAGAACGGAACAGTTGCTCCTATACATAAGTTACTTCTGTTCAAAATTTCACCACTCTGGGTTAATGTCTTCTGTTCTGGCAAGGGACGTGAAATTTCAAAAATTTAGTGAAATCAGCAATTTTTTTTTTTGGAAATTTTTTTCAAATGTCACAGCACTTAGCAGTTTTGATAAAATTTTTAAATTAATATTAATAACACAAATATTTCATAATTGTAAAAAACCTATTTACAATACCGTAGGGACGTTTCGTCGATGTTTTTAAGAAAATTGTATAATGAAAATGCAGAACATAGAAACACAGGTGCATTTTACGATTCGAATTTTGGCAAACCCACTTTACATGTACAAAATTGTTTGGAAAAAACGTTTACGTAATTTTTATGATTCTCAGAATTAAAAAAAAATAAGTAATACACAAATAGTTATTTAATTTTTATGATTGTGGTTGCAGAGTAATATACGCTTCTGAATGTGCGTGGACGCTCTTCGTGTTCCTTTATGACTGCTACTCCGTTCACAGTCAATTAAAGGGAATTACACTTATTTATTGATGTGTGTTTTCCCGATGGCTACCTGTATCGGATTTTTTTACAGAAATTCCCCCCACATTTGCAGAGGAATATACGCTTCTGAATGTGCGTGGACGCTCTTCGTGTTCCTTTATGACTGCTACTCCGTTCACAGTCAATTAAAGGGAATTACACTTTTTTATTGATGTGTGTTTTCCCGATGGCTACCTGTATCGGTTTTTTTTACAGAAATTCCCCCCACATTTGTGAGTGGTCATTATTTGGTGTTATTTATAGGTGTTCATTTATCGTTTTTTGTCATTCAACAAGTGTCTACGAACGCGAGTAGTACGAGTAAAAAGTGAAACAAATTGAATTTAAGTGCATATAATACCTACCCAACAAGTAAGACAATGAGTAAAAGACTACGTGTGTTCGAGTGTTTGAACAATCCAGACAATTTCTGCAATGTTTGTGGCGAGTTTATAAAGAATAATCACGCACACACGTTTACTCCAGCAGTGCAATTGCACTATTTGAATTATTTTGGTATTTCACCAAATATCACAGAATCATGGACACCTAAGTCGCTATGTCATCTTTGCTATATAATCCTAACCAACTGGGCAGCTGGCGGAAGGTAAGAATTTTTATTTAAACACATTAAGCAAAGCAAATATAGTAATTTATTTTAATTTTAGGCGCCGTATGAAATTCGATACACCAATGATGTGGAAAAAGCTGCTATGCCATTCCACAGACTGTTATTTTTGCCTCACCACAAACAGTGGGGTTGGGAGATTTTTAAAATGGAACTACGCTCAAGTGGGATCGTTTGCACTTCCAGTACCACATTCGAATGATGTACCATATCCAGTGTGCCCTGGTGCATCTCTTCAAAAAGCAGAATCGTCAGATCAAGAGTCGGAGTCAAGTGCAAGCGAATTTGTGCAGAAAGCGAAAATTACTGTCACAGGCCGAACTAAACGATTGGGTGCGCGATTTTGGTCTCACTAAGGAGAAATCCGAACTTTTTGCGTCTCGGATGGTACAGTGTGGATTTGCGGATTCAGAAGTGAAAGTAACAGCGTACAGGAAGCGTCACCAGCAGTATGCAAAATGTTATACAAAGAAAGACCAAATATGTTTTTGCAGCGACATTTCCGGCTTGTTCCAAGAGCTTCACCAAATTCACAACCCCAATGAATGGAGGTTGTTTATTGACAGCAACAAAGAGAGCTTGAAGGCAGTTCTCTTACATAATGGGAATGAAAAGCCATCTCTTCCTATTGCTCATGCGGTTCATTCAAAGGAGAACTATGAAACTATGAACATTTTGCTGAAATGCATTGAGTATAGTAAATATAATTGGAAAATTTGCGCCGACCTCAAAGTTGTGGCCATTCTGTGTGGACTCCAAGGAGGCTATACGCGACATTGGTGTTTTCTGTGCGTTTGGAATAGCCGCGCTGATGATCAGCATTATATTCAAAAAAAATGGCCGGAACGAACGAAACCTGTAGTTGGAGAAGCGAATGTTCAGCGCAAACCACTAATAGAGAACCGTGAAAATATAATACTTCCGCCGCTGCACATAAAATTGGGTTTGATAAAAAATTTTGCCAAAAATTGGACAAAGGTGAAGCTTTTGCCTATTTACGGTCAATTTTCCCTTACCTTTCGCTGGCAAAAATTAAAGAAGGAGTCTTCGCAGGACCCGATATAAAAAAAATTTTGAAAGATGAAACATTCCCGAAGCTGTTATCACCCATCGAAGCCGCATCATGGAATTCCTTCAGGCTTGTTGTGGAAAACTTTTTAGGAAACAACAAAAGCCATAATTATAAGGACATAGTTGAGGATCTGGTAAAGAACTATGAAGCAATGGGTCGGTTTTTTTTGAAACAAATGTTAATTTAAATAGCGTTTTAATTCTCGTTTTTTTTTCATTTTTGGGTAGGAGTGCACATGTCACTTAAAATACACTTTTTGCATTCTCATTTGGATTTTTTCCCTGAGAATTTAGGAGACGTGAGCGACGAACACGGCGAGCGCTTTCAAAGGAATTGAAGGCTATGGAACGACGCTATCAGGGCATCTATGACACGGCTATGATGGGTGACTACATTTGGACCCTAATACGTGAGACCAATTGCAGCGAATACAAAAAACAAAGAAGTCAGCTGTTTTTCCACATGGCATAAAATGTACAGTTATATCTTTGTTTCTACTCATTTTTTATGGGCGTTGATTTGGTTAATTTCGTTAGTTTAGCTAACCTGGCACATCCATTTCTAATTGTGCCATACATTGAGTATGTAGTGCTCTAAATAAATTAAAAAATAATATACTAAGACTAATTTGTTTATTTTAAATTAAGTTCAAATGTATTTATTCGTTTGCGTTGGGTAGGTAAGCTGTGCAAATAATGAAAATCAAAATATCGTGAAATAGCGGAATTTCGGTGTTTTACCAAAAAAATTATAAGTCCGCCATTTGTTGTCAGATTTTGTTAAGTGCTTATTTTCTTTGGAAAAATGCCAGCTATACGTAAAAAAACCAAAATCGCTGTTAGCATCGCGTTTTATATTTTATATGAATTTTTCTGCCACATTTTTACTAAAAAAACGCAGTTTTTTAACCTTTTTAAGCCGCCAACATCAAAACTACTCACCCGATTTGAAAATTTTCTGAGAATGAGTTGTAGACGGCTCAATTTGCTTTAATTTGAGTAGTAGTAGGATCAAATACGTCAAAGAAGACGAAAGATATGCTCAAAATTGTAAGTGTACCTCCAAAAATTTAAAAAAAAAAGTTCAAAAATTTGTATCTCGAAAACCAATCAACAGAAAAATTTTTAAAACTCATTTTCGTGTTTAGTAGGTCAAAATCAATGAGAAAAAGTATGCTAGAAACAAATCACAAAACGACTGTTGGCTAGTGTTATAGAGTAAATTAAATTAAACTGTAATTAGGCTAAAATGATCAAAATTAGAAAAATTCTGGAAGGAGTTATTTGAGCGTTATTGGTGTTAGTGAAACATGGTTGGAACCGCATATATCTTCAAAGGCCGTAGAGGTTTCAAGATACGTCTGTCATGGAAATCATGCATTAGAATGTGTTTTCAGGTGAGAGTTCTGAGGGATGGTGAGTTTATTTTTGTTGAGGTGGTGGCGTTAAAGTATGGACTGATGTTTTTTATCTTCCGCATGGTAACTTCAATGTTTTAGATTATCAAATTTCGAGCTTAGTGTATAACCACAATCAGGGCGATAACGTTGGCGTCAATTCTAAATACGTTGTCGATAAACACATTTACTCTATGGGCAAAATAGTTGTTTTGAATACAATACAAATGTATACCAACGATAAAAATTAACAAAAACATGCAAAATACATTTAAATATCATAGTTCTATACCAAAACGTTAAAGTAAACAGTTATTGTACCTTCACCTGCTGTAAGTTAATTTTTGTCGAATTTCTCATTTCCACAAACCTACGACGAAGAGTGTGAAATGAAACGTCAGGTGAGAGAATTATTGTGTCCATACTAAATTCGTCTATGGGTTAAATCATAGAGTAAATCATACTAGAGACCGTGTGTCTGGACCTTATCAATGTGGTTTTAGACCAGGCAAGTCCACGACTAACCAAATATTCACGCTACTCCAGATCCTGGAAAAGACCCACGAAAAGCAAATCGGCACATACCATCTTTTTGTCGATTACAAGGCTGCTTTCGATAGCCCCATATCGAAAAAAGTGTACGAAGCTATGCAATCGTGCAATCTCTTCAACGTCTTAATGGAGATAATAATGAGAAAAGCTGCAGTAAATACGAACAAGACCATTAACACGAAAAATCATATGTTGCTGTCGTATGCTGACGACATAGACATCATTTGGCGAAATTTGCGAGAGTATTTTAATGAATCGCAAAAGAATCAGCGTAGGTGAGTCTTGCTGTTAATGAGGGCAAGACAAAAATGATGATGCCAACGACTAGAGAAACCTCTCGACTTGGTCCGCACTTGAACCTTCACAGCCGATTTAATTTTCAAGTGGTAGATGAATTTGTCTACCTTGGACCCGCTGTGAACAAGGACAACAGATAAATAGGAGAATTGTGCTTGCAAATAGATGCTATTTTGGGCTCAGCAAGCAGTTTACAAACAAAGCCCTCTCTCGACGGACAAAAGTCCAGCTATATCAGACTCTCATTTTACCTGTCTTGACATATGGCTCCGAAACTTGGGTCTTATTGCAACCGGATGAAAAACACCTGGGAGTATTCGAGAGAAAAATATATAGTCCTGCTGGGAAAAAATGTGAGTACCGACGTCGCTGGAACCAAGAGCTATATAATTTATATGACGTGGACATAGCTAGGCGACTCAAATTCGGCCAAATGCGTTGGCTAGGTCATGTTATCAGAATAGATGAATATGAACCAGCGCGAAAAGTTTTCGATAACGTACCCGATGGAAGCAGGAAAAGAGGACGACCAAGACTCCGCTGGAAGGATAGAGCCAGTTGGAAGAATATGTTGAAATTTATTTAATTTGATTGTTTTATTAATATGACCTCATGAGGTTGTAAAATAGTCAATAAATATGAAGTTTGTACAAAGTATTACAAACATAGCCACATTTGCAAACACAATGCTTGCAATCATATACATGGTTCCTGCAATATGTTGCCGGGACCGTATATTGCTGCGTGTAATTGCTTGTCGTTACTTTGCGCAAATATGTAGATTTTTTCATAAATGCAATGTTTAGAGCAAATCCGATGCAAAAATGGAAAAAAATTATTATAATTACTTGGAATTTATCCGCCTTTCAAAGTGCATCATTAGTATTTTAAATTTTCATAGAAATTTTAAAAGCTATAAAGCGTTATTTTCAAAATTTATCCAAAATTTACGAAAAAATTTAATACATGGTAATAATAACATCGATCAAAATCATTGCGAAGACTGGTGGCTTATGCATACACAATAAAAGTTTGGACGTTTAGCTTCAAAAATGTTGATTTACATACTAAGAAAATTGTGGTTATTGACCGAGTTTTAGGTGAAATTTAAAAAACGTCCGGAATTACCGATTTTTGGGGAAAATTCAACTTGCGCGACCTCTAAACCTCTTCCGAAAAATCTGAAAATATTCTCAAAAATACTTTACCCTATAAGCTTTCAAATAAAGCTTGAGCAAAAACAAATTTGTATTGATGGAACAACCTGGGCACCATCTTTCTGGAACAATTTACAAAGTTTGCAATTTCCACAACGGTTATTCAATTGGCGAATAACCCGACGCTGCGTCTATGTACACCATTGTTCTTTAGCCATGTCTATTTACAAATGAGCAGTCGCAGAACAAAACGTGCCTTTTTGATTACATATTTCAAAATGTTGGGAAGTCCAAGATTATTCTTTTCATCCGTTTATACGATAAAATTGCGACATTTTCCCACCTCTAGTTATAATCTCTGGTCTATGAGAAGAGAAGACAAATTATCCAAATAAGATTTTTTCCAATAATTTAACCAAATTCATGCAAAGGCAACAAAAAATATTTTGTAAAATAATACAAAAAGTCACGGTTTGTTCTGCGACTCCTCAAATATTGTTAAATAAAAACTTCTATTCAACAAAATGTTGCGAAAAGTTAGCAATTTATTTATACCAGCACCAAAAAAACACAAAATATATCAGGATTTAATACGTGTGCTAAATTTTTGTCCAGCTCAAACAACGATTTACGTGTAAATAAGCGAGATAAGAAACAAGGGGCGGAAAAGAATAAAAAAAGTGTCGGGACATTGTTATTATTGACTCAAATATGATTATAAGAAAAAATATTTGATTTTGAACACTATACGTTCGTAGTGTGCTCAAATCGTAACCACCACTGTATATGTATTATTCAAACAAAATACAAGTTTAACTAAAAGTTCAGGAAGAACATAGGACGTTTTTCTCATTGTGTCAAAAACTCTTGGTAGAAATCATGGTAAAATAATAAATTCCCTTGAGAAATTCAAAAGCACCTCATTACATGCGAAATTAGGTAAGTATTCTTTGATGCCTTCAGACCCGTGTCGGTTAGTAGATAAAGTGAAAATGCAACCAGAATATCAAGTATTATGCTGGGTACACACGAGGGAACATTTGTAGAAACATGTGTAGGAAACCTGGTTTCAATTTTTAATACACACGGTGGAACCACAAACGAAAATTGGACAAAGGTGAAGCTTTTGCCTATTTACGGTCAATTTTCCCTTACCTTTCGCTGGCAAAAATTAAAGAAGGAGTCTTCGCAGGACCCGATATAAAAAAAATTTTGAAAGATGAAACATTCCCGAAGCTGTTATCACCCATCGAAGCCGCATCATGGAATTCCTTCAGGCTTGTTGTGGAAAACTTTTTAGGAAACAACAAAAGCCATAATTATAAGGACATAGTTGAGGATCTGGTAAAGAACTATGAAGCAATGGGTCGGTTTTTTTTGAAACAAATGTTAATTTAAATAGCGTTTTAATTCTCGTTTTTTTTTCATTTTTGGGTAGGAGTGCACATGTCACTTAAAATACACTTTTTGCATTCTCATTTGGATTTTTTCCCTGAGAATTTAGGAGACGTGAGCGACGAACACGGCGAGCGCTTTCAAAGGAATTGAAGGCTATGGAACGACGCTATCAGGGCATCTATGACACGGCTATGATGGGTGACTACATTTGGACCCTAATACGTGAGACCAATTGCAGCGAATACAAAAAACAAAGAAGTCAGCTGTTTTTCCACATGGCATAAAATGTACAGTTATATCTTTGTTTCTACTCATTTTTTATGGGCGTTGATTTGGTTAATTTCGTTAGTTTAGCTAACCTGGCACATCCATTTCTAATTGTGCCATACATTGAGTATGTAGTGCTCTAAATAAATTAAAAAATAATATACTAAGACTAATTTGTTTATTTTAAATTAAGTTCAAATGTATTTATTCGTTTGCGTTGGGTAGGTAAGCTGTGCAAATAATGAAAATCAAAATATCGTGAAATAGCGGAATTTCGGTGTTTTACCAAAAAAATTATAAGTCCGCCATTTGTTGTCAGATTTTGTTAAGTGCTTATTTTCTTTGGAAAAATGCCAGCTATACGTAAAAAAACCAAAATCGCTGTTAGCATCGCGTTTTATATTTTATATGAATTTTTCTGCCACATTTTTACTAAAAAAACGCAGTTTTTTAACCTTTTTAAGCCGCCAACATCAAAACTACTCACCCGATTTGAAAATTTTCTGAGAATGAGTTGTAGACGGCTCAATTTGCTTTAATTTGAGTAGTAGTAGGATCAAATACGTCAAAGAAGACGAAAGATATGCTCAAAATTGTAAGTGTACCTCCAAAAATTTAAAAAAAAAAGTTCAAAAATTTGTATCTCGAAAACCAATCAACAGAAAAATTTTTAAAACTCATTTTCGTGTTTAGTAGGTCAAAATCAATGAGAAAAAGTATGCTAGAAACAAATCACAAAACGACTGTTGGCTAGTGTTATAGAGTAAATTAAATTAAACTGTAATTAGGCTAAAATGATCAAAATTAGAAAAATTCTGGAAGGAGTTATTTGAGCGTTATTGGTGTTAGTGAAACATGGTTGGAACCGCATATATCTTCAAAGGCCGTAGAGGTTTCAAGATACGTCTGTCATGGAAATCATGCATTAGAATGTGTTTTCAGGTGAGAGTTCTGAGGGATGGTGAGTTTATTTTTGTTGAGGTGGTGGCGTTAAAGTATGGACTGATGTTTTTTATCTTCCGCATGGTAACTTCAATGTTTTAGATTATCAAATTTCGAGCTTAGTGTATAACCACAATCAGGGCGATAACGTTGGCGTCAATTCTAAATACGTTGTCGATAAACACATTTACTCTATGGGCAAAATAGTTGTTTTGAATACAATACAAATGTATACCAACGATAAAAATTAACAAAAACATGCAAAATACATTTAAATATCATAGTTCTATACCAAAACGTTAAAGTAAACAGTTATTGTACCTTCACCTGCTGTAAGTTAATTTTTGTCGAATTTCTCATTTCCACAAACCTACGACGAAGAGTGTGAAATGAAACGTCAGGTGAGAGAATTATTGTGTCCATACTAAATTCGTCTATGGGTTAAATCATAGAGTAAATCATACTAGAGACCGTGTGTCTGGACCTTATCAATGTGGTTTTAGACCAGGCAAGTCCACGACTAACCAAATATTCACGCTACTCCAGATCCTGGAAAAGACCCACGAAAAGCAAATCGGCACATACCATCTTTTTGTCGATTACAAGGCTGCTTTCGATAGCCCCATATCGAAAAAAGTGTACGAAGCTATGCAATCGTGCAATCTCTTCAACGTCTTAATGGAGATAATAATGAGAAAAGCTGCAGTAAATACGAACAAGACCATTAACACGAAAAATCATATGTTGCTGTCGTATGCTGACGACATAGACATCATTTGGCGAAATTTGCGAGAGTATTTTAATGAATCGCAAAAGAATCAGCGTAGGTGAGTCTTGCTGTTAATGAGGGCAAGACAAAAATGATGATGCCAACGACTAGAGAAACCTCTCGACTTGGTCCGCACTTGAACCTTCACAGCCGATTTAATTTTCAAGTGGTAGATGAATTTGTCTACCTTGGACCCGCTGTGAACAAGGACAACAGATAAATAGGAGAATTGTGCTTGCAAATAGATGCTATTTTGGGCTCAGCAAGCAGTTTACAAACAAAGCCCTCTCTCGACGGACAAAAGTCCAGCTATATCAGACTCTCATTTTACCTGTCTTGACATATGGCTCCGAAACTTGGGTCTTATTGCAACCGGATGAAAAACACCTGGGAGTATTCGAGAGAAAAATATATAGTCCTGCTGGGAAAAAATGTGAGTACCGACGTCGCTGGAACCAAGAGCTATATAATTTATATGACGTGGACATAGCTAGGCGACTCAAATTCGGCCAAATGCGTTGGCTAGGTCATGTTATCAGAATAGATGAATATGAACCAGCGCGAAAAGTTTTCGATAACGTACCCGATGGAAGCAGGAAAAGAGGACGACCAAGACTCCGCTGGAAGGATAGAGCCAGTTGGAAGAATATGTTGAAATTTATTTAATTTGATTGTTTTATTAATATGACCTCATGAGGTTGTAAAATAGTCAATAAATATGAAGTTTGTACAAAGTATTACAAACATAGCCACATTTGCAAACACAATGCTTGCAATCATATACATGGTTCCTGCAATATGTTGCCGGGACCGTATATTGCTGCGTGTAATTGCTTGTCGTTACTTTGCGCAAATATGTAGATTTTTTCATAAATGCAATGTTTAGAGCAAATCCGATGCAAAAATGGAAAAAAATTATTATAATTACTTGGAATTTATCCGCCTTTCAAAGTGCATCATTAGTATTTTAAATTTTCATAGAAATTTTAAAAGCTATAAAGCGTTATTTTCAAAATTTATCCAAAATTTACGAAAAAATTTAATACATGGTAATAATAACATCGATCAAAATCATTGCGAAGACTGGTGGCTTATGCATACACAATAAAAGTTTGGACGTTTAGCTTCAAAAATGTTGATTTACATACTAAGAAAATTGTGGTTATTGACCGAGTTTTAGGTGAAATTTAAAAAACGTCCGGAATTACCGATTTTTGGGGAAAATTCAACTTGCGCGACCTCTAAACCTCTTCCGAAAAATCTGAAAATATTCTCAAAAATACTTTACCCTATAAGCTTTCAAATAAAGCTTGAGCAAAAACAAATTTGTATTGATGGAACAACCTGGGCACCATCTTTCTGGAACAATTTACAAAGTTTGCAATTTCCACAACGGTTATTCAATTGGCGAATAACCCGACGCTGCGTCTATGTACACCATTGTTCTTTAGCCATGTCTATTTACAAATGAGCAGTCGCAGAACAAAACGTGCCTTTTTGATTACATATTTCAAAATGTTGGGAAGTCCAAGATTATTCTTTTCATCCGTTTATACGATAAAATTGCGACATTTTCCCACCTCTAGTTATAATCTCTGGTCTATGAGAAGAGAAGACAAATTATCCAAATAAGATTTTTTCCAATAATTTAACCAAATTCATGCAAAGGCAACAAAAAATATTTTGTAAAATAATACAAAAAGTCACGGTTTGTTCTGCGACTCCTCAAATATTGTTAAATAAAAACTTCTATTCAACAAAATGTTGCGAAAAGTTAGCAATTTATTTATACCAGCACCAAAAAAACACAAAATATATCAGGATTTAATACGTGTGCTAAATTTTTGTCCAGCTCAAACAACGATTTACGTGTAAATAAGCGAGATAAGAAACAAGGGGCGGAAAAGAATAAAAAAAGTGTCGGGACATTGTTATTATTGACTCAAATATGATTATAAGAAAAAATATTTGGTTTTGAACACTATACGTTCGTAGTGTGCTCAAATCGTAACCACCACTGTATATGTATTATTCAAACAAAATACAAGTTTAACTAAAAGTTCAGGAAGAACATAGGACGTTTTTCTCATTGTGTCAAAAACTCTTGGTAGAAATCATGGTAAAATAATAAATTCCCTTGAGAAATTCAAAAGCACCTCATTACATGCGAAATTAGGTAAGTATTCTTTGATGCCTTCAGACCCGTGTCGGTTAGTAGATAAAGTGAAAATGCAACCAGAATATCAAGTATTATGCTGGGTACACACGAGGGAACATTTGTAGAAACATGTGTAGGAAACCTGGTTTCAATTTTTAATACACACGGTGGAACCACAAACGAAACATTAGTTCTGTGTATTTGTCGTATATCTACTAAACAAATATGCGCTGAAGAACTTTTTTAATGATTTGTTTTAGTTCTATTTTTATATCTATCGGGTTTTATGTCCCATAATTCTGGACTATTCATTTCTAAAATTTCTCCAATTTTCATTATTTGCAATTGTCGCTATTTTCGTCACTCTTTTATTTACTTTACTCCGCAAATTACAAAAGTACTTCGCAGCACGACTACTCTGAACGAAATAAGACAGAAAATATAGTAAACATCGATACAGACAACGGAACATTGTTTGGAAACACAAAATATAAAAATAATTTGATATTTGGGAACATTCCTACAGACGATGGAACATTAAGTGGAACATGGCCATGTTTCTACCCATGTTCCCTTGTATGTAGCCAGTATTAGGTAATAAGGCAACATCAAAACCCTACGCAGTTGATATCATAGATAAAGGAAATAATAGATATAGCGCGACCATTGTCAACTTTGTTCACTAGGTGCTGTCCTGTACTACTGTCACTTTCACTGAAGTTTCCCATAATTCTCATTGACGTTTATTCAAAATTGTGGGAAATTTTTGTGAAACTAATTTAAATAATGGAAAATGTAGGCAAAATTTATGTGATTTTACAGAATAGTTTTTTTTTTATAAGAAACTATTTCAAAGCCATGAGGCCGGTGTTGGGATATCAATAGGAGAAACCCGTAAGACCGCCCAAAGATGAACATCCCGGAACGCACTTTTATTCTAAAAACTTCCCGCCCAAAAACTGTAGCAATTTCTATGGTCGCAGATGCTAAAACCGTTAAGAGTGTCTGAGGACTCTCAACAAGGAATGATAGCTGCACCGGAAGAAGAACCAATTTATTAGGACATGGACGGTGGTGACTTGGCTTTGCAATTCAATGGCCAGCAGATATTCTACTTTAAGTAACGTGGTGTATTCTTGATATTTTCGTTGAAAATTATTTTTTCTTTTGATATGAAATTTTAAATTTTTATTGTCATATTTTTTGAGTTTTTTTTTTGGGAACAAAAAAAATCCCATTTATAGCTTTCAACGACATCTAGAAAATTACCCATTACACTAAAATGTTTCCAACACTCGCGCTTCATCTATTTGTTTACTTTATCTATGGTTGATATATGTAACTCAACATGTATGCCTGCCTAGAGGGGGTTGGCAGATCCAGAACAAGGATCGAAGAACAAGGTTCGGATATCCAATGAGTCATTCGTCACCTAACTTAATAACAAGCATACAAAAAAAGTCGACAAATTGAAAAAAATATTCATTCACAACCGAACGTTGGTATAAAATTCCCCTAGTTATAAATTTATTGATGATAGTACGTTAAAATTTGTATCTATACAACAGTAAGTTTTGTTTCCCATTACATTCCAAGATATTGGTTTTTCCAACAATCAAGGAGCTATAAGCTTTCTGTTCACAAATATTGCAAACGGCTCTGCTTTGTGCAAAATAAATTATATAAAATCCTGTTTTAAGCTTCTATTTGTTTACGGATTTGCTCTCATCCACAAGGTCAGGTTGCATCTACTTGTTTCAATTGATTTGTTTACTGAGATAAAAATAGACTGCTGAAATCCATATCTAAAAAATATGACCTTTTATTTAAGATATTTATTTTCATATATTTTGTTAAAAATTAAAAACATTTAAAGTGCTTTCTTTAGAAAATTTTAAAAAATCTTACAAAATGTATAAAATAAATAGAAAATATCCAATCTCTAAAGCTTTTCTAAATTAGTTTGCATTGGAATGCTTAAAGTCCAGTTTAATAATATCAGACTAATAAACTGTAAATGTGTGGAGTTTGTTTGAACGAGATATGTTGAGTCTGTCACAATTATACGATTCTTCACAATTCCAAGATTCTCCTTTTGAACCATGGCAGACTGATACCATAGTAATAGACTCGGAATATGAAAACTTCCTTATTCATTAAAGGTAGCTAAAGGGAACATTGTGCTTACATGGCTCATGAGCACCAAGAGCAACGCATCCTTATTATATTTAAAATCTTTTTTAGAAGTTTCTTTAGAAATGTTTGTCAATTCCTTTGGGGGTTTGTCGGAAAAATATGTCTTTAAAGCCATTGAATGCAAGTAAACAGCCACCACTGGAATAACTTGTTATTTCTTTAACCAAGCAGCCTCACACCCAGCAAATTTGTAAAAGTTCGCCGGCTCTGGATCGTACATATCATCATACAAATCGGAATCTCTAGCCCAAGCGGGACCCAACTCCTTAGCGACTATTACATCCTTCCAAAAGTCCAACATATCTCTTTTCAATAGTTCATCTCTAACCTCAACTATCCAATCGTTATAGTCCGTTGGAGAATAGAAACCAGCATCATCCTTGTGAATCTTTAGAAAATCGCCAGCCTTTTCCAATTGGTCCTGAGTGGGATTTGGAGTCTCAAACAACAACTTCCAAATAGCATTACGAGCTCCAGCCGATATCTTATCCAAAATGATGTCCTCCAGATCTTCGGGTACAGTGCCATCAGCCTTCACCCGTTCATAGTCATCCATAAGCTTTTCATAGTCCTTAATGGGATCCAACAAAGATAAGGCGGCATCGAATCTTGTTAAGTCACTCGGAATAATCTGAGGCTGCTGTGCCATTTTTCCGTGTATGCAAAACTTACGGAATTATTTGTCGGTATCGTTCACAATACAAATGCAAGAAACAAAATGTTTTGCCACACATCTGTTTACCGTGCCAGGGATGTTTCTAATGCAACTAGAAACCCAGAGTTAAGACAGAGTGGTAGATTTTGTTATATGCAAGTAGGTATCATAGAATAACACATACCATAGAAGGTTTTATTCGCTCAATACATTAAACGTCATAGGTACGATGGAAAGTAAACATTGGATGGTAGAAATATGGGTTCAATAATACCAGATAGTGGCAATAGTATACAGCGATCAACATAGGAACAACAACCGAATTTCGTGTTTTTGTGGCAAACTAGTTGTGTTAAATACAATACAAATGTATACCAACGATAAAAGTCAATAAAAAAGTGCAAAATATATTTAAATTTTTCACTTCTACACCAAAACGACAGGAAAAAGTTAAGTGAACATATTTTGTAACTCCACCTGGTGTAAGATAATTTTAAATTTAATTGCTCTCATTTCCACAAACCTACGATGAGAGTGTGAAATGAAACGTCAGATGAGAGAATAAGTTTAACTAGGAATGTATTAGTCTATGGTCAAGTCAGCTGATAGAAAAATGATGAAAATGTAAACAAATTTGCAAAAAGTGCCATTTAGAAAATGACTGAGTGTTATTTGATATATTGAAAGTGTTTAAGTGTGAAAATTAAAACGTTTCTATGTAATTTTTGCAGAGAAAAATTACAAAAAAATCTCTCATCTGACGTTTCATTTCACACTCTCATCGTAGGTTTGATGTTACTTCCAGTTACTCAGTTACTTCCCGCATAAATGGTTTCATGAATTATATCACAAAATAAAGTTAAAGTTAAAGAAAATTAATAGAGTTTGATTTAATTATACCTAATCAGAACAAAATCTTTAACAAAATGCCTGGTCCGATTCTTCTCAAACTATATACAAGTTGTGTTTTTTGTAACATATATACGAGAAATATATAGGGTACAAAGAAAACGCATCCCGGTTAACCATTAAATGACTTGGTAGCACTTTAAAATAAGGCAATTTTTTATCTATTTTTATGTCATACTATATTTGCAATCAAACTCAATTACAACGTTTGTCAAAAAGTTCTTATGATAAATAAATTTAGATATTTATTTCCTAAATACTAATTTTGCTTGATCACTGAAGGAAACCCTCCTCGAACTCGACGCGATTTTGGCAACTCCCAATGATTTGAACGATATGGACAATCAACCGCAGGGTGTATCCCAGGAAGACGAGTATGGTAATGGCATATATGAATATTTTTTCACTGATACACTTGCAACTATTTTGTACTGAGTTCCATTTGCAAGAGTGAAACAACCCTACAAGAATAGTTTCGGACATTCGACTGTCTGTGTTGATGGAAACTTGAATTTGTTGACGTTTAAAAAGTAAAATTTGTGAATCCTCGACAAAGTGCAACGACAAAAGTTTCATTATCGTTAAATATCGTGGAATAAAAATAAACAGTGGAAAAGGATAAACTTATGTGATCCAAAAAAAAAATGATTATGAAAAATGAGGCATTTAAAAGCCATCAAAAAGTAGTGGAAGATTCTGTCTGGCATGCCTGGCCAAACTCAGGACAAAATCATTAATGAAGTCGGCAGCATGCTCCCTTTCCTGACCATTACAGCGGTGCAAGAGGTAGAGCAGAAATTGGGAACCCCAGATTTTGCTCAAGCAATATCAACAAACTAAAATTTATGGTTCGATATTTTAATATTTTGATATGTATACATACTTCTTCACAGAAAATATACTGAAAGAGGCGTCAGAGGATGTCAGCAGTGTCTGCCCCCCAATGTTCACGGATAACCTGCTTGATATATACAATTGGGATGAGAGGTGGGAAAAGCATGCGATAGGGAAGCTTATGTGGTTCAACAAGACTGCGTGGTATGTGCATATTTTTGTCTATAAATGATTAAATAATTATTAATTTCATATATACTTATTATTATTAATACATATATTTATATATCTCCTTTTCAAATTTTAATGTGCGAAAAGACAATTGAACGAAGCCACCATAGGATGAAGCAGAAGATTTATTAAAAACAAATTGTAAATAAGTATTATATTTTGCCCAGTTACTACTTTATTCTTTTTGAATCGATTATTCTTATTCATTCACTCTCATTCTTTCATTCTTAGTCATTCATTGTTTGTACTTCATTCATTTATTATACAATTATATATTAAAAATATATAAAAATAATAAAAATATAGTTACCATAAAATCATTAATAACATCGTCTTTTATTATAAAAGGTATACCCATCACCTTTCACTGATATATCCATCAAATTTGATTAGTTAACTGTGATGGGTATATCCATCAAGTATGATTAGTCAACTGTGATGGATATATCTATCAACTGTGACTAATACTCATATAATCTTTAATTAGTGAACAGCACTAGAGTGAGCATCTCAGATATATGTTTTATAGGCGACCGAATTCATAGGTACGAGGGAGATACAAAATCACACGTACACAAAAGTTTCCATCAACTTTTTCATTTCGGATTTAAGAATGTGATAGAAACTTTGATGGATATACCCATCAACAATGGCAGTCAATTGACCGGTCTACTGATTGTGCTTTTGCTAGAAAATAGTATTTGTTTACCGTATGTCTTGATAATCTGCATTATTTTGCTGGATGTTTATACAATACATCATACATACAATACATACATCTCAAAAAATAAACTCATTAATTTCTTATAAATGTACTGTTACTTCTTTATTTAAAATTTTTATTTTCCACGAAAAATTTGAAATAAAAGTGGGTTTGCCTTAGTTGTACACCACAAAATGTTCCTCCTCAGTCAACCACATACTTCTTCTTCGGTTCTCTTGACATCACATTTAAGAGTACAATAAAATCTTATTTATCCGTCATTAGACACAGTTCCTGTTTGGATCGACTAATTCAATGTATTCATTCTGGATATTGATGGTTTTGAAGTCTTTTCCGGGGACTTAACATCCATATAAATCGCCGTTCTTGTTATGGTGGCCATTGGTTATAAGGCACATAAATTCTTGACGATTTAACAAATAGGCAAAACCCGAAATAAAAGGAAGTCACAAAAATATTTTTACTTTTTATTAATTCGTTTTGATTTATTTGATTTGTTTTCTGCTGACATTTGTCAAAAAGCTAGCATTCATTCGAAATTTGAGAAGATAAATGTAAACTTGGTAGCATTTTTATCCTTCGCTACCTTTTTAATACTTATTTTTACAACTTATCCCCGATAGCCGTAGCAGTTATAATTTTCCCCGATAGCATATACAGGATAGCACTTGTATGGGAAAACGTATATAAGTTACAAAAAAAAGCAACCACAATAAGGATAATAGTCAGAAAATTACGTTTTGTGACATTTTTTTTAAAAATAAACCAATCCAATAGGGTGTTATAGTGTGATATAGTTTAAGAGCGACCCTACCCTTTGTATGGGAGGTACCGGAAAGTGTGGCACTTTTGGGTCCAAACTTTGAGATTTTTTTAATTTTGGCTTGATACCAAAAGTCACTAATATTCATGTTCCTGCAACTACGATTTGTGAATTGTACCTACATATATTTTATACTTTATAATGAAGTTGTTTTTGTTACGTTTTGTTTTGTTTTAATAAATGTGCATAATACAATGTTTGAACACTTTTTGTTTAATTTTATTCGAATAATCGAATAATTTGATTGGGTTTTGTTCGGTTAATTGTCAGATTGAAATTTACAATTAACGATTAACCGATTAATCAAAAACCCCGATTAAATGGGTACCCTAATAAATACCTAACCTAGCCATAGATTAATACTTATAGTAGATCTACTAGTTCTCCCACCAAATTTATGACATTTGGCCTGGTGTGATATTTACGTTTGATGTTGAAAACAATTGCTTTACTAATACCAGATAGAGGCAATGGTTCAAAACAACGAACAAAATAACAACAACGGCATTTCGTTTTGTGTGTTAAATACAACACAAATGTATGCTAACAATAACAGTCAATAAAAAAGTTTAAAACACATTTAAATTTCACAGTTATTCACCAAAATGGCATGAAAAATTAAAGCAAGAAGTTATTGTAATTCCACCTGGTGTATATCACTTTTCGGCAAACATCTCTCTATCACACCGACCGCATCACGAAGAGTGTAAAAGGAAACGTCAGATGAGCCAAATATTCTCTCTAGTCTGAGATTACTCTATGAACCTAGCCTTTACACATGCCACTGCCACTGCCACTAACTCAATACACTCACACTATTTCACTAACACATTTACATTTTTCGCAATGGCAGCTAAAATTACTTGCGGGTAGAATTTGGCATTTGCCTGCCACTAAATGTCAAAACGATAAACAATGTTACCCTGTTAAAACTTTAATGCAAATTTACTGGATTACTGTAAAATTGTAATTAAAGATTTAACTTGATAAATGTATTATTATGATATATTTCTTGAAAATCGCATGAAAAAATGCAAATGTGTTAATAACAGAGCATTAATACTATTAGAATAATACTAATAACAATAAATGTAAAAAATTTAGTTCACTGACCGGAGAAAACATGATCTCTTACAGCCTTAAAGGAAATTACAACTTTAAACATAACGAGGATCTAAAACAACTAAATTTGAAACATATGGTAGGGCCAAACCAAACCAAAACGAGACAACTACAATTAGAATAGTTCGTTCTATAAATAGAACTTTCAAAACTTCTGCATCAGTGCGTGTAAGTAGGAAAGCAATGTGTAAATACACACCGCAGTGGCTTAACGGGCTAGACGCTGCTGAAGATGATGCTTCACAAACATCGAAACAATCGTCCAGCGAATGTAAGTTCGAATCCCACCCGCGGCATTTACATTTTTTTCACTAACCGGAGAAAACATGATCCCTTACAGCCTTAAAGGAAATTACAATAAATGTTAATCGTTTCCCAAAATATTTGCTTAGGTGATGAACTCGGTAACTCTATATTATAAACAAAACAAACAGCAATAGACAGTCAAAATTTCTCTTCACTCAAATGCCAACAAACAAAACGAGTGAAACCCTAGTACTTCTCTACTCTCTCTCTTACTCTCTTCATTGAATATTTCAATACACGAGCAGCTTTTTGATAGTGTTATTGTACATAACTATACAAATTCCAACCATGTTGAAGTAAAATTACATAAACTAT
Source organism: Phaonia tiefii (assembly GCA_963931995.1). Taxonomy (NCBI): domain Eukaryota; kingdom Metazoa; phylum Arthropoda; class Insecta; order Diptera; family Muscidae; genus Phaonia; species Phaonia tiefii. Next base: position 12,517,737 of record OZ008368.1, on the reverse strand, counting down.
GCAAAAAGTATGAAATAAGCAAGATATGACGCGAGAGAGAAATGCGTTTGAGTGAACTCCTAGCACTTTTTGGTTCTCTTTTACCAGGGTTGCCAAGTTGCGCACATCTTCTGGTCGTCTATGCAAACAGGTGAAATTTGTATCGTTCCCACCTTTATTGTGGGATATGACCAGCAAATCACACAAGAGGAACGATTTAAAAACCAAGGCATATGAAGAAATTGCAAAAGAGATGGGTATGATGGTGGAAATTTTACAAATGAAGTGGCAGTGGCATGTGTAAACCCAAATGCAAATGGCAACAGATTCGACTATTTCTTCTTCTTTTTCATTGATAATACGCGTGATACAAATTCAAGGTAGTGGCATTAGCATTGTTGTAATTTCATACTCAGTTATTGTCAAAATCAGCTGAAAAAAATGTACATATTCATGTACAATTGTGAACATAGATAGATGAAATAAAAAGAGAACGCACTCACACAAACAACTTTGACATTTACTGGGTACGATGAAATGTAAACAAAGGAAATCATATGGGCTGACGCTACTACCTTGTATTTGTATCATGATAATACGTATACAACAATGGCATGCCACTACTGGCATGTGTAAATGCAGGGTAAAGCATGAAACACATAGACGACGACAGGCTACCGACCACAACCTGTCAAAAATAAAATACATGCGTTTATATGCAAGTGAATATTTTAACGACGGCAAGGCGACACGACTGCAGGTTGTTGTCTATGCTACTTATGTAGCTGTAGTTGAATTAAACTAATTTCTATTTGTGTGGGCGACAATCAACAGGTTAGAGCTGTCAATGCCTGAAGTGGCACCACTGACAGAATAATCAACTGTTTTCACAATTTTTGTAATGTTTGTAATAATATTTATTAAATATTCTCCAGACATTTTATTTTATTCTAACACAAATAACACAGTAACACAAACGTCAACATTACAGATCAGCTGTTTACTTTGCAGTTGCCGTCTTGAAAATAATTCAGTAGCTGCCACACGTCTACATTTGCAGTCAGCGGCATTTGTAGTCGTGTGTTCATGTAGCCTGTCGTCGTCTATGTGTTTCATGCTTAAGTAAGGAGAAAAATATAAAGCCGGCTATTCTAGTGGTACCATCACATCAATGCGCCGTGGTTGAAATCGTTGTAAACAAACGTACTATTCGTTAGTAGTGTGAGATCAAAGACGATTAAAATTAGACGACTAGAAGATGTGCGCAACTTGTCAACCCTGGTAAAAGAGAACTAAAAAGTGCTAGGAGTTCACTCAAACGCATTTCTCTCTCGCGTCATATCTTGCTTATTTCATACTTTTTGGATAGTTTATGTAATTTTACTTCAGCATTGTTGGAATTTGTAGAGTTATGTATATACAATAATACTATCAAAAAGCTGCTCGTATATTCAATGAAGAGAGTAAGAGAGAGAGAGTAGAGAAGTACTAGGGTTTCACTCGTTTTGTTTGTTGGCATTTGAGTGAAGAGACATTTTGACTGTCTACTTATACATCGTTTTTGGTGAGATCAAAGACGATTTAGAATTAGACGGCCAGAAGATGTGCGCAACTTGGCAACCCTGGTAAAAGAGAACCAGAAAGTGCTACGAGTTCACTCAAACGGATTTCTCTCTCGCGTCATATATTGCTTATTTCATACTTTTTGCATAGTTTATGTAATTTTACTTCAACTTGGTTGGAATTTGTATAGTTATATACCATAACACTATCAAAAAGCTGCTCGTGTATTGAAATATTCAATGAAGAGAGTAAGGGAGAGAGTAGAGAAGTACTGGGATTTCACTCGTTTTGTTTGTAGGCATTTGAGTGCAGAGAAATTTTGACTGTCTACTTGTACATCGTTTTTGTTCACGCTACAAACTCAAACACTCAACCAAACACCACACATATGTTTGAGTGTATGTGTTTAAACAGTTTTCATTTGAGAAATTTAAATATTAGGAAGATATCAACCAATATGAAATGTATATCAAACGAAAGATAACATCTTCATTTACCTACAAAAAAATTTTTAAAAAAAGTTATCTCGCCGTTTCCTCATAATCAATGAAATAAAGATTACAACAATAACAATCTGACATGACTCCCTATACCGTAAGGTAAGACGTATTCTACGCCAAAAGATTACGGAAACACCAATATTTCAGAAACGGAATAACCCAATCGTTAAGCCGATCTTCAATAGACCGATTTAGAATAAACAAAAATCACAATATTCAAAACACTTCAGAAATCTGGAAAAATCAGACCATTTTCCCGATTATTCGCTCCAATTGAACTAAAGCTACAAGTTAGCTGAAATGAGCTCTTTAGTTCACAGCTTATATGAACTTTTAAGCTGAAATAATATAATGAACTAGTGAACTACATGAATGAACTAGTTCATTCTGTTGAGCTGAACAAAAAAGAGTGCTCACTTCTTTACTTTTATTGACTATTTTACAACCTCATGAGGTCAGACGTTTTACATATATTAATTAAACAAACAAATAAACAAATTTCAACATTCTTCCAACTGGCTCTATCCTTAGCCTTTCCTCGCCAGTTGGTAACACCAAAGATACGGAGGGATTCTTCTGCCTGGTCTTTCCAGCGGAGTCTTGGTCGTCCTCTTTTCCTGCTTCCATCGGGTACGTCTTCACTTCATCCATTCTGATAACATGGCCTAGCCAATGCAATTGGCCTAATTTGATTCGCCTAGCTATGTCCACGTCAGAATATAGATTATACAGATCTGCGTTCCAGCGACGTCGGTACTCGCCGTTTTCTCTATCCCAAGTTTCGGAACCATATGTTAGACAGGTAAAATGAGAATCTGATATAGCCGGATTTTTGTCCGTCGAGAGAGAGCTTTGTTCCTAAACTGCTTGCTGAGCCCAAAATATGATCTATTTGCACGCAAATTCTCCTATCTATCTCCAGGCTGACGTTGTTGTCCTTGTTCACGGCGGATCCAAGGTAGACAAATTCATCTACCACTTCAAAATTAAATCGGTTGTCAACGTTCAAGTGCGGACCAAGTCGAGAGGTTTCTCTAGTCGTTGACACCATCAATTTTGTCTTGCACTCATTAACAACAAGACCCACCTTCGCTGATTCCTTTCCGATTCTTGAAAATACTACAGTAACCTCTCGCAAATTTCGCCCAATGATATCTATGTCATCAGCATACTCCAGCAACATATGGCTTTTCGTGTTAATGGTCTTGTTCGTATTTACTGCAGCCTTTCTTATTATTATCTCCATTAAGATGTTGAAGAGATTGCACGAAAGTGTGTCGCCTTGTCTAAGTCCTCGCTTGGTACAGAATGGTTCAGTGACGTCTTTCCCCACTTTCACTGCTGATTTGGTGTTGGTCAGCGTCATTCTACAGAGGCGGACCTGTTTTGCCGGAATACCAAGTTCAGACATAGCTTCGTACAGTTTTCCCCGTATGGGAATATCATAAGCAGCTTTGTAATCGACAAAAAGGTGGTATGTACCGATTTGCTTTTCGTGTGTTTCCAGGATTTGGCGTAGCGTGAATATTTGGTCAGTCGTGGACTTGCCTGGACTAAAACCACACTGATAAGGTCCAATCAGGTTTTCAATAGTTGGCTTTAGTCTTTCACATAATACGCTCGACAAGTCCTTATACGCGATGGATAAAAGACTAGTTGGAACAGACACACGGATCACCCTTTTTGAATACAGTACATAATACACTGAGACTCCAATCGTCGGGCATAGATTCCCCCAGCCATATACCGCATATAAGTCGATGCATGTGGGCTACCAGTCCTTCGCCACCTGCCTTCAGCGGGTAGGCCATCCGGACCAGTGGCTTTATTATTCTTAAGGCGGGAGATCGCCGTTCTAATCTCGTCTTTGTTGGGGGGGGGGGGGGGTACAATCTACACTATCTTCCACTATCATTATCTCCTGCTCTTCAGTGGAGGAATCTGAGTGGAGTAGTGCTGAAAAGTGGTCTCTCCATATTTTGAGCACACACTGCTTCTCAGTCAGGCCCGTTAATCGATCTTCTTACCTCTGGAAAAACTTTCGGGATTCACCATTCATCCTGCACATTTCGGTTTTTTCACTCTCACTTTTCCGCCTAAATAGTTAGTTTTCCTCCCTTCTTAGCCTCTTATACCGCTCACCCGCAGCAAAAGTAATTGACTGTTTCGTTGCCATACGTGCAGCGTCATTTTCATCAGTTGCAATGCGACATTCTTCGTCGTACCATGGCTTATCCTTCTGCGGTTTTTGATAGCAAAGTTCAGTCCTTGCAACGTTTTCCAAAGAATGGGAGATGTGCTTCCACTGCGCAACTACGTATTCGGGAGGGGGTATTCTCCTCTAGCAGGAGAGAACGCTTCTGTCGATAGGACATTGAAATATCCGGTATTTGTAGCTTGTCAATATCCAGCTTTTCCTGTGTTCGGATTCGTACGTTTTTCGCCCTGCTCAGTCTTGTGCGAACTTTCGCAGCCACCAGGTAATAACCCGAGTCGATATTGGCACCTGGAATACACTAGAAGAGTGCCTGCCATCTATTACCAACTGATCAATCTGGTTATTCGTCCGCTGATGAGGAGATATCCAGGTCGCCTTATGTATGTCCTTATACTGGAATCGTGTGCTACTAACTACCATGGTCTTTGCAGCGGCGAAGTCTATCAGTCTTCTTCCATTATCGGAGGTGGTATCATGTAGACTGTGATTACCGATGGTTGGTCGAAAGAAGGCATTCAAATCGCCTAGAATAATCTTAATGTCGTGATCAGGGCAGGCCGAAGGCCTCGGACAACTGTCTGCTGTAATTTTTTTTGTATTTTTGTTTTTTAAGTTTTTTTTTGTATTTTTTTTAAATATACATATATTTTTTGTATATCTACTTTTTACATAAAAAATAACTTATTTTAATATTATTTCAATACGTCATTTGTTTATTAGTTTCGATGACCATGTCATAGAATGATTTTTGGTTTTATATTTTTAAGAAAATATTTTATAATTAAAATTCTATTCATATTTTCATGTTTTTCTATTCATATTTTCCTATTTCATATTTTTCTATATCCTATACATTTTATATATTTGAAAATCTAAAATATTTTTTATTTATAATAATATTATTAGAAATATTTTTTATTTATAATAATATTATTATGCGTAAAAATTATTTTAAATTTACAAATATAAGAAATATATAAAAAAATAGAAAAATATGAAATACAATAACAATTTTAATTATAAAATATTTTCTTAAAAATATAAAACCAAAACTCCTTCTATGACGTGGTCATCGAAACTTTAATAAACAAACGACGAATTGAATTAATACTAAAATAATTTTTTTTATTTACAATTTTTATTTATACATCAGCTCAATACGTCGAGTTTTTTGTATAAAAATTTCGATGACCTGGTCATAGAAAATATTTTTTGTTTTTATATTTTTTAAAAAAGCCTTTTCAATTGAAATTAATACCAATTCAGATAATCTTTCTTCGTGCATTTGATTTCTTGAATAAGTTTTTATTCTCTTAAGCGCAGAAAAGGACTTTTCCACTGAACTAGTTGATGTTGGAATTGTTAGAGTTAGAGAACTTAAATTAAATATCTCAGAAAATGTGTCCTTTAAATCCAAATTTAATAAAATCCCAGGTATTTCGTTTATAGAAATTTGATTGAAGTGTGCATTTGAGTAAAAAACTGTTAGTTCATTTTTAAGTTTTACAATATCAAAAAAAGATCCATGTAATTGTTTTAGGCTTCAAAAGCTTCAATTGGAAATATTTTTTGATACTGATTAAATTTCTTTGAATTCAGCAACTCTAAAAATTTCAAATTTTTTAAAGATTTAAACCTGGTATCCATTTGAGTGTGCAATGTGCCGATTATTTTGTGAAATACATGCTTATATCGCAATTCAAATGATTCCAAATCATCTCCTCGCTTGGGAATTGCAGAAACAATATCTTTTGCAGTATTAAATACATAATTAAAGTTAGATCTAGTATCTATTATACGTTTTGGCGTAGAATACGTCTTACCTTACGGTATAGGGAGTCATGTCAGATTGTTATTGTTGTAATCTTTATTTCATTGATTATGAGGAAACGGCGAGATAACTATTTTTAAAAATTTTTTTGTAGGTAAATGAAGATGTTATCTTTCGTTTGATATACATTTCATTTTGGTTGATATCTTCCTAATATTTAAATTTCTCAAATGAAAATTGTTTAAACACATACACTCAAACATATGTGTGGTTTTTGGTTGAGTGTTTCAGTTTGTAGCGTGAACACAAACTATGCTGCTGTTTCAGTGTGGACACAAACCTTCGGCTGTTGTTTTGATTGATGAAATATTGAAATTTCGTATATTTACTTATGTATTTAAGTGAAACAAAATGTTAAATGTGAATTTGAATTTAACATGGATATATAATTATAAAAGATATATGAAAAAATTAATTCATACATTTTTATGTTAAATGAAAGTGCTGCCAAGTAAGCAAAATAACAATGCTGCTTGATGCTGTTTGACAGCAGCTGACAGTTGACGTTTAGTAAATTAAAATAAAAACTACTAATCAAAATGGCACCTACATGAATACAAGAAAGCAACGAGTGGTTGTTATGCAGAGAAATAAATACTCAGGTAAGTTTTGTGTTCCCTTGTTTATATATATTTTTATTAAAAATGTTAGTTAATTTGTAGGCGCAACATCAACAATGTATGTATGTTTTCTGTCTTATCGGATGGCGTATTCTACGTTAAACTTAATGGCAGTGTCTCTGACACAGCCTGCAGGGACAGTCCGTGGCCGAAGGCCTCGGACAACTGTCTGCTGTTTTTTTTTATTATTTTTGTTAAGTTTAGTAAAAAAAAGGTGTGTTAAATAAAACCGTAAAAAAGTGCTGCCATTTTATTTTTGTTATTTCAATATGTTCACAGCAATATTGAATATCCAATGACTTTTTTTTGAAGAATATCGAATAATATATCCGTGAACGAAAAAATTTCATTAAAAGTTTTTAACATAAAAACTGTGTTGAAATTATTTAAAAATTGAAGGAAGCCTCTTGCCTAAATTGCGTCCGCGCCCCAAGTATCTGGATCATCTACCATTTCTTCAAATAATATCATAAGATCAGATTGGGAGAATTGCGTTCGCTGTTCGATCATCACTAACATCCAAGTATTTATAAAATCGTTCTCTTGCAAACCCTTTACAATCTACATATCGAAAAACGATAGACAATTGTGATTTTTTTTAATGTCTGTAGTTTCATCTAGCATTACCGATATACACGAGGTTTCAGAAATTTCGCTGTCAATATTATTTAAAATAACGGTAGCAACACAGCAAATTAAATCGTTTTGTCTGTGGTTATAAGTGCCCTTAAACCACTGAGCAGAAGATAAGTTACCATTTAATTTACTGTCGTATTTACCAATTAAATTTAAAAGTTCAATGTAATTTCCCTTATTATCTGAATTTTCCGATTCGTCCTTGCCTCTAAAAGCTAGTTCTTGAGAACCAAGATAACAAACTGTATCAATTAGTCGTTCTAATACTAGTCGATTTTCTGAGACCTGCTCATTGTGCCTTGACCCAGAAATCCGTTTTTGTTCGTCGAGTAATAAGTCAACGCGAATATTTCCGAATGTTTTCAAATTAATGCTGGTATTAATATGAACTTGAGTCATCTGATGTTTTACCGTTGCAGCAGTTAAGTGGTTTAAATCATTGTACCCTGTGGTCCAAACAGATTTTTTATTGTTACCTGCAAAAAGCAAACAAGGCCAACAAAATATTTTGTTAATTACAGGGCAACAGCATAGCCAAGATTTTTCCTTATAATTAGAAATCTGAAAATGCCTAGTATATGATTTATTTTTCGTATTTACTAGAGAAGTTAGATTTGGAAGTTCTGGAATAGGTCTTCCACTTTTAATAACTTCATTTTTTTCTTCACGGTTTAATTGTGAAAAGGGCTTATTTATTAAACTCTCAATGGTGCATCCACAAATCATTTTAAAATTTCCGTCCGCTTTTATCGAAGGATAAATATAAAATGATTTGATTTTAAATTTCGACAAACTACAAAGATCTCAATAAACAACAGAACCACACAACTCAAACCAACAAGTATCAAATGTATCAAACCATTTGAGTTACGCGGCCTGGCTGTAAGTTGTTCTTCATGCGTTGGCGCACATTCCATATTAATATGTATATCTGTGGACTTTTGACAAAACAACCTCTTTCTAAAATAGCTATTTTAAAGGGGAGCGAAAAAGCTTTTTAAATACCTCAAAACTATTTTTAAAAAATAATTGCTAAAAATTTAATATTATAATGGAAATCTACACTATTTTTAATTTTAGCCAGTTATTTTTTAAAAATAGCTGTGAAGTATTTATAAATCTTTTTCGCTCCACTTTAAAATTGCTGTTTTAGAAAGAGGTTGTTTTGTCAAAAGTCCACAGATTTGTATGTACTTTTCATCCACCCCCGATACAAATTGCTGTGTTGTATTTTGTTTGTTTGTAGATTATTTGGTTCTCTGTGCGATGACGTATGCCTTCATACTCGATGCTTCATACAAGTCTGCTGTACGTTCGTTGACGATTGGGTTCTCTATGAGTTGGCGCACCATCGATACATACAATTTTATTTATTTTGTGTATATTATAATTTGTTTTTAGCTGTGGATTTGGTTCGCCATAAGTTGGCGAATGGCCTATATGAGTGAATGATCAAAAGTTAAAATGTGTTTGTATTGGTGAGAGAATGCAGCATAGAGTAAATTTATAGTAGAGCCGCCATTTGTCTCATCTGACGCTTCCTTTCACACTCTTCGTGATGCGGTCGGTGTGATAGAGAGATGTTTGACGAAAAGTGATATACACCAGGTGGAATTACAATAACTTCTTGCTTTAATTTTTCATGCAATTTTGGTGAAAAACTGTGAAATTTAAATGTGTTTTAAACTTTTTTATTGACTGTTATTGTTAGCATACATTTGTGTTGTATTTAACACAATAATTTTAAAACACAAAACGAAATGCAGTTGTTGTTATTTTGTTCGTTGTTTTGAACCATTGCCCCTATCTGGTATTAGTAAAGCAATTCTTTTCAACATCAAACGTAAATATCACACCAGGCCAAATGTCATAAATTTGGTGGGAGAACTAGTAGATCTACTATAAGTATTAATCTATGGAATGGAAGCTAAACAGAAGAGCGCAAGAATGAGCTTTGCCGCGGCAAAAAACATGGTCATTAGTGGTACAAGATTCCAGCATAAAGACATCCACAAGGCTACTTGGGTATCCCCTGATCAAAGAACTAAGAACCAAATTGATCACGTGGTAATTGATGGAAGGCACTCATCCAGTGTAATGGACGTACGAGTGATCAGAGGAGCTAACATCGATTCTGATCACTACCTGGTAGCAGTAAAGGTTCGCACAAGATTAAGTAGAGCGAAAATCGTACGAAACCAGACGCAGAGGAAGCTGGACATCGGAAAACTGCAATTACCAGAGGTAGCCACAGCCTACTCAAGGAAGCTCTCGCAACTTTTGGCACAGAACCCACCCCCTCCCGATGACGATCCTGATGCGCAGTGGAAACCCATTTCCGACTCTATAAAAACTGCCGCAACAACCGTACTTGGTTTCGAAAAACCGCTTCGCAATAAACCGTGGTACGATGAAGAGTGTCGCATAGCAAATGACGAAAAGAACGCTGCACGTATGGTAATGCTTCAGTCAATTGCAACGCGAGCTGCAACTGAGAGGTATAGGGAGAAGAGAAAGGAGGTAAACCGTCTCTTTAGGCGTAAGAAACGGCAGTGGAGAAAGCGCGAGAGTGAGAAAATTGAGACATACAGAAGGAAGAACGAAGCCCGAAAATTCTACCAAAAAGTTAGAAAAGGAACTAATGGACATGGTTCAGGGCCCCCCTTCTGTAAAGACAAGGACGGAAATCTCGTCGCAGATGTGCAGAGCATGTTGGGAATATGGAGAGAGCATTTCTCCGCGCTACTAGTACCTGAGATATCCGATGACGATGGGACAATCGATCACAATATGGACGACAACATCGATTGCCCCCCTCCTAACCAAGACGAGGTCAGAACAGCTATTGCCCGGCTTAAGAACAACAAAGCCCCGCAGGAGCCGATGGATTACCGGCGGAGCTGTTTAAGGCTGGCGGCGATGAGCTGATAAGGTGCATGCATCAGCTCATTAGCAAAATTTGGTTAGATGAATGCATGCCCGGCGATTGGAGTCTCAGTGTACTATGTCCCATATTTAAAAAAGGTAACCCGAGTATCTGTGCCAACTACCGTGGAATATGCCTTTTATCCATACCATATAAGGTTATCAAGTATAATGTGCGAAAGACTAAAACCAATTATCGCTGACCTGATTGGACCATACCAGTGTAGCTTTAGGCCTGGAAAATCGACAACTGACCAGATCTTCACTACGCCAAATCCTGGAGTAGACACACGAAAAACAAATCGACACCTATCATCTATTTATCGATTATAAAGCAGCCTTCGATAGTCCGATACGGGAGAAACTTGATGAAGCAATGTCTGAGCTTGGTATTCCTGCAAAACTCATACGCCTTTGCAGGATGACCTTTACGAACACCAAATCCGCAGTGAAAGTTGGTAAGGATCTTACCGAACCTTTCGAAACTAAGCGAGGCCTCAGGCAAGGCGACACCCTATCGTGCGATCTCTTTAACATCTTAATGGAGATCATTATGAGAAAAGCTGCAGTCAACATGAATAAAACCATCAGCAACAAAAGTCACATGCTGCTCGCGTATGCTGATGATATAGATATCATTGGGCGCACAATTAGAGAAGTTACTGCGGTTTTTTCGAGAATTGAGAAGGAGTCAGCAAAAGTGGGTCTGACGGTAAATGAGGACAAGACAAAATTAATGGTTTCAACGAACAGGGCCTCCACGCGATTAGACCAAAGCGTGAACGTTGATAACTGTTATAACTTCGAGGTAGTGCACGAATTTATATACCTCGGATCTGCCGTGAACAAAAACAACAACGTCAGCCTTTATATCAAGCGGAGAATTGTGCTTGCGAATAGATGTTATTTTGAGCTAAGCAAGCACTTTAGAGATAAAGCCCTCTCTCGAGTAACAAAAGTCCAGCTGTACCAGACTCTCATTCAACCTGTCTTGCTTTATGGCGCAGAATCCTGGGTCCTATCGCAAGCAGACGAAACATCTGTAGGAGTCTTCGAGAGAAAAATACTCCGAAAAATTTATGGCCCTATAGTGCACAACGGCGAGTATCGGCGACGCATGAATCATGAGCTGTATGAGCTTTATCCTGACATTGACATAGTTAAGCGGATCAAGATAACGCGATTGCGCTGGCTAGGCCATGTCAGTAGAATGGATGAAGATGAACCAGCGCGAAGGGTTTTCGAAACCGAACTCGAAGGAAGACGAAAAATAGGAAGACCAAGACTCCGCTGGAGGGATCAGGTTGACGAATCCCTGCGTACACTTGGTATTGCCAACTGGAGAGATAAAGCAAAAGATCGAACTGGTTGGCGAAATATGTTATCTTCGTTTTGTAAGGTCCCTGACCCCCCGGGGTTGTCCGAGACCGGATAAGTAAGTAAGTAATATTTGATACTAGTCATAATAATAAAAACCAATGAATTCCAAAAAGTGATTTATTTTTTAATATTACTAATTTTTCAAATATACATATTTTATAGTCATAATAACAAAAACCAATTAATTCCAAAAAGTTGTGATTAAATATTTAATTTTATTATTTTTTTATTGATTCAATTATAAAAAATATAATTTATAATAAAACTAAAGCAAATAAACATCCTTAATAAAAACAAAATTTACAGCAATTTTCATAATTTAATAACGCGTACACTGGAACACTATCTATTTTATGGTGTGAATTTTCCCTTAATGTGAACGGTGTGAATTATCCCTTAATGTGAATGGTGTAAATATCCCTTAATGTGAATGGTGAAAATTATCCCTTATCCGATTGGCTGTGCTAGTATGGCAGCACTGGTTTTTAGTGTTTGACGATTTCAAGATAAGAATTTGACGATTTTTTTTCTCTTCATGACAACATAGTAAAATAACCAAGTAGTAGCAGTAGACCATGGTACAATAATATGTTCATGGTAAAGTCGTAAGAACAGCTGTTTTCATTTTTTTCATGAGGTTCTTCGCTTCGGCTGTCACACTCACATGTATTTTGTTGTTATACTCTTTTGCATTCTTGTGTTGTTGGTATGTATTTGTGTAGAGTTTGACAGCTGAAGCGAATAGAACAAAAACAAAATGCCTGTTGTTGCTGCCTACAACAACAACAACACGCGCTGCTATTACCATGAATATATTATTGTACCATGCAGAAGACGTTGTTGCTGTTGTAGGCAGCACCAATAATCATGGTAGAAATATAATGGTAGATGCAGTACGACAACAAATACAACAAGCCAAAAACAACAGGCATTTTGTTTTTGCTCAGTGCCTGTGTTGTGTCAAGTCAGCTGATAGAAAAATGATGAAAATGTAAACAAATTTGCAAAAAGTGCCATTTAGAAAATGATTGAGTGTTATTTGATATATTGAAAGTGTTTGAGTGTGAAAATTAAAAAGTTTCTATGTAATTTTTGCAGAGAAATATTTCAAAAACAGCAGTTGCTGGCGAACGGGGGTTGCAGACAAACAAATGTAAACAAATTTTGACATAAGAGAAAAACTTACTCACACTCAGTCCAGAAAAAAGTTCAAATCAGCTGGGCTAGTGCTTCTACCATTTCTTTGTACCATGACCAATAATACAGGAATACAAAGAAGTACAAAAGCAAAGTACATATGAGTTTGACAAAATTAAACCGTGGAGTAAATTTTCTTCTCTATTTAAAATTCCATAATCTTTACTAGAAATTCACCACACAAACTTCAAAATTTTGTTCGGTGCAAAATATTTGAACCCATCCGCCCAAAGCTTTACTTGACAAAGAAACTTATTCCGTCCAACAAAAGTTACGACGAAATGGACACAGAATTCGAAACGGTTCCCGACGATTTTGCAGAGTTTAGTGCCACCTTATCTCTCAAAGATCCTATAAAGGAATACCAGAAACTTGTAGACGAACGAATGAAAGTTAACGCCTTTGTTCCGACGGAAATGGGTTTCCTAATATGGGATAAAATATCGGCCGGCGCTCGTGAATCTATTTGGAAACTGTTATTTGACAATTCAAATGACGCAAAAGACCATTTGGAAACGGCAGCTGAATTTCTAAAGTTGCACAGAGATGATGCGTGCTTCTATTCTCCAAGTGAATATAACGATTGGATTGTTACAGTTAGAGATGAGTTGTTAAAAAGGAAAATGTTCGATTTTTGGAAGAATGAAATGGTGGCCAAAGAATTGGGACCCGCATGGGCTAGGGATTCTGATTTGTATGACGATATGGATGATCCGGAACCAGCAAATTTCTATAAATATGCCGGCTGTGAAGCTGCTTGGTTAATGGAGAACAAAAATGAGTCATTACCAGTTGCTGCATTAAATCTAATGACGTTAAATGAAAGTGTTCCTCCCAACACTCTAGAATATATACGGAAAATATCCATTGAAACTCCTGTAGTTGATTATAAGTACAATATGGGGGAAGCTGAGAATCATCCCGATGACAAGGTTTATATGCACATTTTCCGTGAAGCCCGTCAACTTATATGGACATTATTATTTGGGGAAGCTAATTTAATAGAAGATAACTTGAAAAAAGCGTCAGCTCTTTTAGTGGAGTATAAACGCGATGCATGTTCCTATTCACCACATGAATATAATGACTGGATTCTTAAATTGCGTGATGAACTATTTAAAAGGCAATACTTTAATTTTTGGCAGCAGGTCATAGTTGATAAACAGTTGGGTCTGTGTTGGGCAAAAGATTGCAACTATTTTGATGACATGGAGGATCCAAAACCATTGCAATTTTATGAGTCGGGCATTGATCTATTGAAACAAGAAAATAAGTAGAAAACACTACTGTTAGATTCGACTACACAATCGCATTGTAATCCACAGCTCTTGTAAATAAACTCTTTTTTTTATACTAACAAATATGCCGTCCCTGATCTGCTAAAATAGCCCAGTATAATTTTTTTTTTATTGGAACATTGCTCAACTTCTTAAGACTTACATAATGGATATACTCAGGTAGCCCGTTCCCGATATATGCATTGATTTAGAAATTAACAGTACCAGAAACGGCCATAAGATTTTTGTTGTATCGGGTATAAAAAAGCTATCATTATGGCTTGTCCTGCAAAACTCACATTTACGCCATTTTATATATCACCTCTTAACAATATTAAGAGCCTGCCAAATGAGCCGCTTGGTTAAGGTTATGTCAGCGAGTCTATAATACATGTTAATGATGTGATGTGGTTAATGACCAAGACTGCTTTGGGCTATTCATATTCCAGCCTTTTATAAGTCTCCCGGTCCCTATGAGACTACCGGTTATACTGTAAATGTGTGACGCTTTCGTCATCCCATATCTGGGTACTTATCGGGCTTTTCTTAGACCCTTTTTATTCCCAAGTCGGGTAGAGTTAGTTGTCTCCTAAGGACTATAGCCCATCAGCCTTACCCATTCTGTATAATATAATGGAGAGAATGATTGGGCTGTATATTAGAGAAGAAATTACCCCTACGGGCTTAAAACACATTTTTGCATGTTTTTGGAACCCATGAAGGGCCTTGCGAATAATCGAAACATGCCTGTGTACTCAAATGAAAGGGCCATGTATGGCACATGAATCCGTTTCGGATTCGAGACAAGACTCGCTTCTTCGTACATTTTGTCAGAAACGGACCCAACAATCTGCGTATGAAATTCTTCTCGGAAAAGTGGATAGTTTTTTCTACTTTTTCGGAGCCATCTCGAACTCGCAACGGATTTCATATTCAAATCCTTTTCGGGCTCGTTTTTTTGTAAATAAAATGGATTCGAGAGGGATCCACTTTTATAAAGTTTTGAGGATTCGTTCTGAAATGTACACCCATGTTCTATCTTTGGTTTGTAAGTGAAACGTTTTGACTAAATCATGTTCCTACTTCCGTTTTTTAGCGGATGATAATTTAACGTGTTTTCTAATGAATTAGACGTTACTTAAATTACTTCCAAACAATTTTAAACAAAATCAAATTACAATGATTGATATTTTGTATCGGGTTTCTTTTGTTGCCCAGTCTTTCGCTCTTCTTGTTCAATAGCGTGGGGCGAAAAGCGGAAAATTTTTTTTTTTTCGAAAATTTTGAAACGCACTACCCACTAAAAGTTGCATATTAATATTTGTAATTTTCCTGTGAAATCTTATCGAATTTGGAAAATGTCTTCTGCCTCCAACCCAGCCCCAAAAATTTGATTTGATTCCACAAACGATACTAATGTTACATACCAGTAAATTCTTATTTAATTGAATATAGTTGAGGTTTTCTAGTATATTTTATTATTTTTACACAAAATAAACTAAAAAATATTTAATTATATCAAAACGCCAACAGTTGGCATAACTTCTAGACCACTTGGAAGTGTGATTTGGTCTCAAAACTTGGTAGATCCTGTCGTGACTTTATTGTAGCCCGGATGTAGCCATCTCTTGACTCGGATCCAACGACAGACGTAGGTAATTTGACTCTCGTTTGAGGTTGATGTAGTTTAGATGTAGACTCTTTGCTTGAAGTTCCGGGCTGATTGAAGGATTCACCAATATCAAGCCGCTTCCGTTTTTGTGTTGGCTCAGATACATTTATTTGATCCGTGATTTGATCCGATTCATTGTCGTTGTCCGATGATGATTCCTGATTAAAGTTGGATTCATCCGGTGACATTTCCTTGCTTTTTGACAACAGTCCTGATCCTCCAGCCTCACAACGTGCCGTAACCGTAGTATTATCCTTACGCTTCCTTTCCTCTCGTACAGCTAATTTTTTGGTCGTCACAAAGTCAACGTTGCCAATAAACATTTTTCTATGACTTCTTTGATCTGTGAGAAAAGTTCGTTCAGTTATGGGTACTTTTCGTATTTTCTCACACTTGCACGAAATAAATTCGCATTTGCAAGCGGCAATATCAAATAACTGAATTTTAGCATTTTCTCGAAAGTTTCTTAAATTTTTCTTGTATGTGTCACTATTTAACTTGGCTTTAGGTTGCTTCATTAAATTCATATAATTACTATGATATTTTTTAATTAGTAACTTGATACGAGGGTCAGAAAGTGTTGGTATTGAAGCTCTTTGCCATATTTCCTTCAATTTTAAAGTTAAAGCGTTCGATATTTCGAAAACAGTCGGTTCCTTTTTTGAGTCATGTTTGAGTTCATGCCTCAACCACAAATAACACTTAAGAACATCTTCGTGAGTCGGTAATAAATTACCACTGAAGTCTTTTGGCACACCAATAATTGCATCAATTATTTGACGTCTAGTAGTAGTAGTATGTGACGACATAGTTTTCATCTGCGAAATATGGAAATAAATTCGCAGATTACTAATATATACTATAATATTAAGATAAAAATTTACCTAGTGTTGAGAATCACTGAACCACGTTACTATTCTTAACAAAACTCACAATTTAAACTTCAAACTCACTGTGTGAACTATCATTGCACCACACAAACTATTACAGTCAGAACGCAAGAATAACGGAAGAATGAATCACGGAATTTTCCTACGAATAACAAACCTATAGGTGTCCACCAGAGACTGACAGAGACTGAATAAACAGAGAGAGACTGAATAAACAAAAACGTTAAAAAGTAAGAGAGTAAAAAAATTTAATGTTTACCTCTCTATGTTGGAGTTGCCAGATATCGATATTTGAATCTAATGCTATAATTTAGAACGCTAAATATTTGGAACGGAATAATGTATAATTCAAGGTCAAGTTGGAGGCAGAAAATGATGTTCTAAAAATCTGAAAAAATTTGTAGTTAACCATCACCTGCAAAGACAAGTTTCGGCGGGTAGTGCAATTTGAATTTTCGAATTTCATTTTTTCGCCCCACCCTATTGTTCAACCACTTTGGTTTTATTGTGCGCAACAGATGATTATAAGTGTGTTCGAGAAATTTTCTAGTAAAAACGATCAACTAACTAGTTTTCGGTGAGTAAGGATGATTTTGCTCTCTCAACAAAAAAAATATCACGAAGAGAACGTGAACGACATCCAGTAAAAACTTGCAAGAAATAAGATCTTTTGTATGTAAACGGGTGATTTGCAATGTAAACATTGGAAGAATCAAAACAACCTCAGTTCAAATAAAACATTGCAAATCACCGAAATTGCATTTTTAAAGAAATAGTTAAAGGTTAATTACAGAACATTCAGGTATCTGATGCAAATCGATTCGTTTTCAAATGAAATCGAAGTACCAAAACGAACACATCGATTTTAGTTGTGACTGAAAACGTATCGATTTCATTTTCCACTTTTGTTTCATCTCCACCTTATTCCTTCGAAAAAATAACTGAGTATTTGTTTACGTTTTAACAAGTATTTGCTCAACAGGAATACAATTCTAAAATAGAAGTGTTAGCTCATAAATTATTTATTAAAATGGCATTTGTTTTGGTAGTTTTATCAATCGCCCTTATTCCCGTTGTCGTCGTCGACGTCAATGCAATATCGACACCATTTTTATCGGCGCCTTGAAGGCATTTGGACCAAAAAAATTGCGTAATGTTTTAAGAGGGTTGTTTTTGGATCATAGCCATCAAAAAATTTGTTGTTGTCGATGTGACAATACATTTATAACGTTCTAAAGTTGACAAAAATCTGATGACGACGTCGACGACTACAACGGGAATAAGGCCGAATATTAAATAACGAAATAAACAAAGAAGAAATTATTAAAAGAAAAAAGTTGCGTGACTCTTCTAACCCATTACTCTAAGTGAAAGTAAAGTAAAAATAGATATAAGTACTTACATTTCAAATTTTTAACTTTTGCTTTCAAGTTATCAGTTTTGTTGCGAAGAAGGAATTGTGCTTTTGTAAAATCGTCACCCAAAGACTACTCGATTTAAAAACGAAAATCAACACGGTAATTCGTTTTCTATCACACTCTTTCTTATCCATATCTTCATAGAACGAAATGGAATATAAAATTGATTCGATTTCAGCTCAAACCGAAATGAAATCGAAACAGACATGTGCATCACAACTTTCATCATTTTTGCATCGTTTTTGATTCGTAATCGTTTTCTATCACATACCTGATTAAAAAATATTTTTTTCTTTTAAAAAATAAAATTCCAATAATTAATTTGTTATTTTATATACTTTCTACATAGGTCCTAATTTTGTTTGTTTACACAAAACATGTGCATTGTATTCAGTTTTTATGAAATTGTCGTTGCCATAAGAAGTACGTGTGTAATGTATAACGAAAATTTCGCCCACTTTTCATTTGCTTGTGGCCGTCGGTGGTGCAATGGTAGTGTGCGCGGCTCCTGTGCATGATAACGTGGGTTCCATCCCCGCTATGACCACCTTCAAATTCTTTCGACGGCGGTCACCTCGCTTAGTGACGGCGACACTATCGAGTATATAGCCAAAATACAGTTCGGAACTGGTGTAAAACTGTAGTTGCAATTAGTGAGTATATAACTAGAACGCGCGCATCTCACTGGTTTGTGAGAAGCTCTCCCTAATCCCTTCATTGGATGTATCGGGAAACCATTTATTTTTTTGTTTTCATTTGCTTCGTACGAAAACAATTGTCTGATACCGGAATTTTGGCATTTCCATCATTTTAACCAAAAGTAACACCATATGCATTAATAATATAGTGGAATGCGAAAAGGAATTATAAATGAAATATTTACAAAATTTTCCGTTTAGAAATAAATGACAAAATTTATTACGAAAATTTCCCAAGAAAACTCACGTTTTCTGACAGAAAAAAAAACACTTAAAAACATATGTTCATATTCCAAAATAAAATCGATACAACTATTCCACGTGCAAAGTAGAACATGGTGGATCCATATGAGTGAATTAAATACAGTGGGTTACAGCTTATTTCACCCAGCACCAATTCAGAAGTTATTGTGGTTATAATATCTAAACGGAAGGAAATGTAACAAAATTTTAAATTGGGTATTTTCAAAACTTAAAAAATAGAAACTATACATTCTCAAATGTGTATTTCGTAAAACTTACAAACCAAAAATATAGGAATATAAATAGTCACAGGTTATTTCAACCAGCTAACATTAACAATGTTTCAAGCAAAAATATAAAATTTCTGTTTAATGTTAAAACTTAGTATGGCTTTCATTTGGATCAATAACTGATTTAATTCTCTTTTCGATACCACTAACTTTCGAGTTGTTTAGGGAGTTATTTTTGTGCATTCCTCCTTTAACACAGCTCTAAGGCGATTTTTGTTGAAGACGTGTCGGCAAACGGGTTTATCCAAAATTGCCCATTAGATCTCAATGACATTGAGGTATGAGTAATTTCAAATTAGCCATGACAGAACAATTCCCGTCTTATCTTTAGGGTCGTTGTCCTGATAAAACCGAAATTCCTGTCTTATACCTTGGTTTTCTGCGCATTCCAATAAATTGGATCTCAATATGTTGAGGTACATATTTTTGTCTATTGTACTCAGAACAAACTCCAAATTGCCTACCCTGGCAGCTCCCATACAGGCCCAAACCATGACTCTGTCACCGCCGTGTTTTACTGTTGCTGTTACGCCACACATGTTTGAATATCCAAGCCGAAGATTTTAAGTTTGTACTCGTCGGCAAACATTACTTACTCCAAAAAGCTTGAGTCGAATTTAAGACACACTTGTTGATTTTTCTTATTTATTAAAAGCTTTTTACCATTAAAATCATAGTTTTGAAGCACACGGTGGATAGTTTCTGTACAACACGTTTTATTTAATTAATTTTTAACGAATACAGTCAGTTTTGTAGCAGATAACTTAGGGTTTCCCCTATTTTTCTAAGAATATACCGCTCATCAGCTTCATTAAAATGTTATTGGGATCTTTTCTGCCCTTATTATAGACCCTATTTTATGCACATAGCTAGATATTATACTTTGCCCAGTAAAATGACTTAGGCATACCATTTCAGCTACTTTTCAGATGGTTGCCACGTTGCGGCGGTCTTTTCTTCTCCACCTGTACATCCTATTTGGTTGAAATAAGCTGTGACGTAACATTGCGTATCATAACTACGTTTTCTGTTCTATATGATCCGAGGAGCCAAATTGTTTGTTGTTTACTTCGAACGCTTACCAGCGCACAGTGGTTGAATACGACCATTGTTCGTCCAATTATTATCTATGGATTCCTGGTCTGGTGGAATGCATTGACTAACAGCTGTCAGTTGAAATTGCTTATCAAGTTTGAACGGAGTGAGGCGATGTACATCAGTGAAGGCGAAGTACTCCGCTCTTGATGATTGATGATGGGACATACCAGTATTCTCCATAGGAGGATTAGGGTGATTATCCGGAGATAGTAATGCTGGATAGGAGCTTTGGTAAACTCATCTTCATAGTTGGCTTCAATTGGGGCTACATCGTTCCCTTGTCTAAATATTAGCTTAATTATAGAAAAAGATAAGTATTACTGGTCGATACCTTAAGAAGCAAAGGCCCTCCTAAGTCACGAAATACCTACATTTTCATCTAATCCGCATTTGATTTACAGAAGTGTTTTAGAAACTGTTAGAGCCCGAAAACCCCATTGTCGTCCATGTGGCAGCTTTTACCTTCATTCTGTTCCACTTTCCCATTTCATTCGACAAAGTACCCCGTGGTGACTACCCCATGAAAGGGAATTAATCCAGTTTTTGATTGAAAAATTTGAAGGAGCAAATTTACTTTAGCACCAAATTACTTCAATGCCTGATAGGGCATTAAACGGTGATAACAACGCAAAAAAAGTGCAGCGGTCCGTATTTGCCGAAATATAGGCCTCCAAAACTTGAATGTATAATCGGGCATAAGTCAGCCATTTAATATCCGACCTGTTTGAAATGGGCATCTATAAATCTGTGTACAAAAACATTTATCCTCATTAACCCATTGGAGGGGCTAATAAAAAACGATTTTATAACCTCACTTTTTCGATAAAAATTGATATTTTTTCAAAAAAATTACCTATTATACTATTTTGTAGGAAGCTGCGATAATAAAGAAGACCTTTACCTATTATTTAAGATATAATATTCGCCAATAACCCTTCAAAGACTGGAGATATTTTCGCACAAAGATTTGAATTACATTTGGTGCTTTTTTGTGCAAAATTAAAAAAATATTTTTAAAAAATCACGCGATTTGACACAAAGATACTATGCCGAATGGAAAAACAAATTTTTATCAAAAAGTGAGTTTAAAAAATTGCGTTTTTTAATTAGAAACGCAATGGGTTAACAAAAATAAATGTTTATGCACAGATTTATAGAATTTAGAAAGACCTTTAAATAATGAGAGAAATATCTAAATTTTTATTTATTTATTTATTTATTTATTTATTTGTGTATATTTTACAAATCAATTTGTAAAAATATAAATTTGAAAGGCGCCGGGTAGCAGAGACCATAGTGCGCCTGTTGTTGTAGTGTAAGACTTTAATAGTTATGTTTTATAATATACATATTTACAAAAAATCATGTTAGTAGAGAAAAGAAATTGAATAAAATAGAACAAAATAACCTTTGGCTTAAACTTTGTCTTTTACATTGTGCACCTGTAAGGATGATAGGATTCTGGGTACCATGTTGGAGACTGAACAGTCTAAAATATTTTGAATGGGTTCGTCAATTTTGGATGACGCACATTCACGAAGAATATGATCAACCGTTAGATTGCTTTGGCAAAAGGAGCACGTCAATGGACTAGATCTGTCATAGTAATGCGAAGTATTAAATAGGGCCTTATTTACTCGTAGTCTAGAAAGTAATATACATTCAGCTCTACTGAGATTAATATTATATCTTTTTCTGTTTCGTGACGGGTTTACTTGTTTTAGGAAAGTGTTGCTTTGCTCCCAACTATCTGTTTCCTGCTTTATGCGGGTACTCTTGTATGGGTGTATGATTGCGCCAGGAAAGCAAGGAGGTCTTGTAATGTTTGTGGCATTCAAGGCTCTCTTGGCAGTTATATCTGCCAGTTCGTTACCTGGAATGCCGATGTGGGAAGGTATCCAGATTATTGTTATGCCAAATTTTTAAAAGAGAACTTATATTTTTTATTAGAAACAAAGTAAGTTGAATTGTGTGAAATAATATTTGTAATTATTTGTAAATTAAAAAGTATTCTACTATTACTTAAATAATAATACCCATTTCAGCCAGATAGGATCATAAATACATACCTGGGAAATGAGCGATTATATACTCAAGCTTTAAAGGCCTATATCTCAAGAAATTAGACCGATCGCGGGTGAGAAAAAAAACTTTTTGAACTCAGCGCAGAAGCTTTTGTTGGTGGGGAAATATTGGTGTAGAACAGAGTTGGTGCTAAAGTAAATTTAAGTCCAAATGAGGTATTAAGGTTTTTATTGACATACATCCTGTACTTTTTGCACTAAAAATAGGTTAAATGTGTTTAATCTACGTATTTTAATACATGTATGTATGTATGTTACTCTAGAACTAATATGTAAAATTCTTTGTTTAACTAGTATTCGTAAAACGCACTTAACAATCTGCGTATAAATAAAATTGTGTTGATTCTTAAAAAAAAACATACGAATACCATGGTATCTAAAGCAGGGATAGAAAAGAACATTGCCATTTCAGTATTATCCGAACTAATTGTGGGTACTTCTTTGCAATCAGAATACAAAAACTCCAATATTTTATTTTTGTTAAAAATAATGTTAAACTTCCCCTCCGTCCATTGTGCGGCGAGGGCCATTTTTGGATGAAAGGCTACAAGCAAAATCGCCGTGTTTAGTATGATACCAATCCACACAAGGTCCACAAAATGGCAATGCATCCGAAGAAAGTAACTATTTAGTGTGAACTGCAGGCCTTCGGCATAATACTTCTTTGAAAATGGTAATGCTAGTGCTATCATCGTCAACGGAGAGCGCTACCGATCGATTATAATTATTTCGGTCATAAATGGATGAACTAGACGTAGGCATGTGGCTCCAACAGGACGGTGCTACGCGCCACATCTGATGCCGCATGATGATGAGATTTTATTTTTAGCATAGATCATGAGATTTTACCCAGTTTAGTGCTTTGCTTGTAGGGCGTCTTTAAGTTGCAGGTCTATGCCAATAAGCCACATCCCTCAAATTTACCCTGATATATGCGGCAGTCATCAAAAATTCGACGTCTCTTATGAACGCCAAAATTTGAACGATGTCATTATCCGCACGTCATTCATAGACCTTTTATTACTATTTAATCTAGGAACGTTTGTTAGGGTATAACATTTCTTGTGGAAGTACTATAGTATATTTAGGATAATTGTTTTATGTATCAAATTTATCATGGCAGTACCATGTTACTTTGGTGGACAAAATTGTATAAAAAAATTGTAATTGTACCATCTTTTCCATCCCTGATCTAAAGCCCTCATTATTTATTTCTTTTCGTGCTGCTTCATCAATTCATCGCCGGATTTGTAAAACTCTACAGGTTTTGTATCTTCTGTATCATCAAAATAATCGGAATCTTTGTACCAACACAAACCCATTTTTTTATCGCAAATTATTTTCCAGAAATCAAAATGTTTACGCTTGAATAGCTCATCTCGCACCTTCACGATCCAATCATTATAGTCATAAGGCGAGAAGAAACATGCATCTAGTTTATATTGAAACAACAGTTTTGCAGCTTTCTTTGAATTCTCCTCAGATAGAATAGGCTCAGAGAACAAAATATGCCAAATCATTTCGCGGACTTCGGTAAATATTTTCTTGTAGGTCTCTTCATCGTCAGGATTAATGTCACCTTGGGCAATCATATTGTTTTTGTAATCTTCCTCTGCATTTTCCTTTGTAATTTTCCTTAAGGTTCTTGGAGCCTCAGGTGATTTATACGCCTCCACATTCATAAGATTTAGAGGAGGAGCTGAAGGATTAATTTCCTCCTCCTTCAACCAGGTAGCTTCACATCCCGCGAATTTATAAAAGTTAGCTGGTTCAGGATCTTCGTAATTATCAAACATATCGGAATCCCTAGCCCAAGCAACACCCAGTTCGTTTGCCACCATTACGTCCCTCCAAAAGTCGAACATTTCTCTCTTTAACAACTCATCTCTTAGATCGTAAATCCATGTATTATAGGCAGTTGGATTAAAAAAAGCGGCATCAATTTTGTGTTCCTTAAGTAAAGAGGCAGCTTTTTCCTGCTGATCCTTCGTAGGATTCTTCGAAGCAAACAGAAGTTTCCACAGAGTTTCACGAACGCTTTCACAAACCATATTCCACATCTCGTCGGTATCCTCAGATGTACCCTCATCCGGCAAATCGCTTTTAATGGTTCTGTCAATTAGAACTAAATAACTCTTGAGAGGATCATTTAGATCAAGGTTGTAATTTATTTTGCATATTTTCTCGTATGCGGTATCCGACATTTTGATATTCGATTTATTACGAAAACGTGAAGAGAACACCGATTTTTGGATTTCGAATGAATGAAAAACTCTGAAATGAATCACTCGACGTACCGATGACAACATCACAATCAAGATGTATTAATAAAGGTGAGCGCATATCACAGCTGATTGGCTTTGTTTACATTTTTACGGTTATCATAAGTTGTCAAAAGTTGTTTACCGATTGTTGTTTGCATTCATAGAATAATACATATATAGATAAACTTATTCTCTCATCTGACGTTTCATTTCACACTCTTCATCGTAGGTTTGTGGAAATGAGAGCAATTAAATTTAAAATTACCTTACACCAGGTGGAGTTACAAAATATGTTCACTTAACTTCTTCATGTCGTTTTGATGTAGAACTGAAAAATTTAAATGTATTTTGCACTTTTTTGTTGACTTTGTATTGTATTTACATTTGTATTGTATTTAACACAACTAGTTTGCCACAAAAACACGAAATTCGGTTGTTGTACATTTGTTGATCATTGTATACTATTGCCACTATCTGGTATTATTAAACCCATGTTTTGCGCCATCCAATGTTTACTTTCCACCGTACCTATGACGTTTACTTTATTGAGCGAATAAAATTATCTATGTATGTATTGGTCTATGTTTGCATTGTTCATGGTACAATAATATGTACATGGTAAAGTCGTTTGAACAGATGTTTTATTTTTTTCATGTGATTTTTCGGTTAAAAGTCCAAACAGAACCAGACACGCTTCAGACGGCGACGGAAAAAATCTCTAGCGTCTAAACGAAACGAGAGAGAGAGAGCGTCTGGTGACTTCGGTTGATTTTTTTCTCTCAGCGTCGTATATATTTTCGGCTCTTTTCTGGAATTTGTTTGAAAGTTTGGAAAAATAATATTATAGTTGTAAAGGAATTAAAGTGTTTTTACTGCTTTTAAAAATGTATTCAATTTTATTGTATTGTGTTTAACAATAAATTATTTGTAACCCTTTACTTTTCTTTTGCATTCACATGTATAGTTTATATGTGCTAGTTTCTCTTATTATTTTCATGAACATGTGGCAACTTCATTCTCTCAATTGAGAGATTTCGTGAGAGCGCCGCCAAGAAATTAGAAAAGATTCTATTCTAGCGGCGAGTCGTCAGCCGTAGCGGATTTTCGTGACGATTTTTCCCTGCCGTAAGAAACCCATGTAGAAATAACGTCGTCGGTTGTAGCGTGTTTGATTATGTTTAGACTCTATGTTGTCAAACTCACATGTATTTTGTTTTTGGACTCTGCATTCTTGTTTTTTTGGTATGTATTTGCTAAGGGTTTGACAACTGAAGCGAATTTAACAAAAACAAAATTCTTGTTGTTGCTGCTTACAACAGCAACAACGCTTGCTGCTATTACCATGTACATATTGTACCATGGCATTGTTTTGATTCCAACAAATAAAGCGATGCGTGAGATGTATCTATTACAGGTGGAAGCGTTAGAACAGCTGATTCAAATTTTTTTGTTTTCCTTGTGGTCCGACCTTGTGAAATGCCCTACAAGAAATGAATGATGGAAACTAACACACACAATATTTTTGCACTGATACACTTGCAACCATTTTATACTGAGTTCCATTTGCAAGAGTGAAACAACCCTACAAGAATAGTTTCGGTCATTCGACTGTCAGTGTTGATGGAAACTTGAATTTGTTGACGTTTAAAAAGTAAAATTTGTGAATCCTCGGCAAAGTGCAACGACAAAAGTTTCATTATCGTTAAATATCGTGGAATAAAAATAAACAGTGGAAAAGAATAAACTTATGTGATCCAAATAACAAAGATATTGATTCTGAAAAATGAGGCATTTAAAAGCCATCAAAAAGTAGTGGAAGATTCTGTCTGGCGTGCCTGGCCAAACTCAGGACAAAATCATTAATGAAGTCGGCAGCATGCTCCCTTTCCTCACCATTACAGCGGTGCAAGAGTTAGAGCAGAAATTGGGAACCCCAGATTTTGCTCAAGCAATATCAACAAACTAAAATGTATGGTTCGATATTTTAATATTTTGATATTTATACATACTTCTTCACAGAAAATATAGTGAAAGAGGCGTCAGAGGATGTCAGCAGTGTCTGTCCCCCAATGTTCACGGATAACCTGCTTGATATATACAATTGGGATGAGAGGTTGGAAAAGCATGCGATAGGGAAGCCTATGTGGTTCAACAAAACTGCGTGGTATGTACATATTTTTGTCTATAAATGATTAAATAATTATTAATTTATATACATTCATATATACTTATTATTATTAATACATATATTTATATATCTCCTTTTCAAATTTTAGATGTGCTAAAAGACAATTGAACGAAGCCACCATAGGATGAAGCAGAAGATTTATTAAAAACAAATTGTAAATAAGTATTTTATTTTGCCCAGTTACTACTTTATTCATTTTGAATCGATTATTCTTATTCATTCACTCCGATTCTTGACTAAGAATCATTCATTGTCATTTATTATACAATTAGATATTGAAAATATATAAAAATAATAAAAATATACCATAAAATCATTAATAACATCGTCTTTTATTATAAAAGCTATACCCATCACCTTTGACTGATATATCCATCAAATTTGATTTGTCAAATGTGATGGGTATATCTATCAAGTATGATTGGTCAACTGTGATGCATATATCTATCAACTGTGACTAATACTCATATAATCTTTGATTAGTGAACAGCACTAGAGTGAGCAGCTCAGGTATATGTTTTATAGGCGACCGAACCCATAAGTTCGAGGGAGATACAAAATCACACGTACACAAAAGTTTCCATCAACTTTTTCATTTCGGCCTTAAGAATGTGATAGAAACTTTGATGGATATACCCATCAACAATGACAGTCAATTGACCGGTCAAATGACTGTCACTGTTCTTGTAGGGTGGTGTTTATACCAATTTCAAAGATGTAATTAGTACAGGTGGAAGCGTTAAAACAGCAGGTTAAATTTCCATGAATATATATTGGCAATTTCGATCAGCTGAATTTGACAAGTTCGGCTCCTGAAATAAAAAGAAAATGCCTGCAATTCCTACCATAGATAAAGTAAACAAATAGATGAAGCAGAAGTGTTGGGAAAATTTTAGTGTAATGGGTAATTTTCTAGATGTCGTTGAAAGCAATAAATGGGATTTTTTTTGTTCCAAAAAAAAGTCAAAAAATATGGCAATAAAAATTTTAAATTTCATATCAAAAGAATAAATAATTTAATAATACATACGTTGATAAACTTATTATCTCATCTGACGTTTCATTTCACACTCTTCATCGTAGGTTTGTGGAAATGAGAGCAATTAAATTTAAAATTATCTTACACCAGGTGGAGTTACAAAATATGTTCACTTAACTTTTTCCTGTCGTTTTGGTGTAGAACTAAAAAATTTAAATAAATTTTGCACTTTTTTGTTGACTTCTATCGTTGGTATACATTTGTATTGTATTTAACACAACTAGTTTGTCACAAAAACACGAAATTCAATTGTTGTTCCTTTGTGGATCGCTGTATACTATTGCCACCATCTGGTATTATTGAACCCATATTTTCCACCATCCAATGTTTACTTTCCATCGTACCTATGACGTTTAATTTATTGAGCGAATAAAAGGTTCTATGGTAGATACATATGTATTATTCTATGCTTCTGCTTATACCATGGTAAAATTATCTATAGGGTAAACGCGTCAGCCCAGCTGATTAGTTTTTTTTTCATCTTCTCCGTGGGTAAGCTGTCAAATTAACGAGGATCTAAGACAACTAAAGATTTTGTTTCTTTAGTTTGTTAATAAAATTTAAAGAATTTCAATCTATTCAATCATTCTTCAAACTACTTAATAGATAGTTCTACCATGGCTTCTTCCTTATTTTGCCATGGCGAAGCGATTTAAAGTGAAAAAGTTTGTTCTAAAACAGTGGGAATAAAGGAAGAATAAATAAAACGACAAATGCGAGACCGTTGCCTTTGCATAAGTATCCACTCCACTGTTTTGCCCAACCCGGACACATTGAGCTTTACTGCAGCTTTATTTTCTGCCATATATAAACTGTTTTTGCACTTGTCCACTTACATAAAACATTGTTAAACATACAATTGAATTATTGAAATATATCTTGCACTAAATATTGAAATCACTCGATTCACAAATAAAACAATAATACATTACTGATTTGCTTCTTTATCTTATTAGTTTTTCCCCATATCTGGGACCCATATGACCAAATAGGCTTAATCACAGTGTTGTAAATCTGGACCTTATATTCTAATCTCAGCCTTGAGTTTGAGTTAAGTAGCCAATGTGTCTTCTTGGCTTCTACATATATGCCTTTTCCAGGTCAGTCTACGATCTAGATGTATACCCAGATAAGTAATATCATCACATAAGGGAATTGGTACACTGTTGAGTTGTATTTGTGGGCAAGTTCTTGCGTTTAATGTGAACGTAATTTGTTTGCTCTTCGTCTCGTTTACTTTTATCCTCCAGTTAGCAATCCAAGATTCGATTATTTGGAGATGTCAGTTAAGATTTTCGGCGGCTTTAGATATGTAGGTTTCTATGAGAGCTCAGTATTGTCGTATCGTCTGCAAAGGTAGACGTAAGCAGATCGCTTCTCGTGGGGAGGTCAGCTGCAAATATAAGAAAAGGACCGAGAACACTTCCCTGCGGGTCCTGGCATATATTTTGTATTTATCCGTAATTATCTCTCCCTGCTTGACTCTAAAATATCTATTTTCCAAGTAACTTTCGAAGAGGGAATGTGTATTAACTGGCAGATATTTTTTAATTTTATGTAATAGACCCTCATGTCAGACCTTGCCAAATGCCTGAGCAACATCTAAGAATACAGCACAACAATATTCTCTTTTTTCATAAGCTTTTCTAATCTCGTTGGTCAATCGATTTACTTGTTGTAGAGTACTATGGCCAAATTTATTTGAGGAAATTTCTTGAAAAATACAGTAACCATACAATGCCATGTGAATCGACAATTCGACAACATTACGTACCTGTTTTGTACAATAATGGCCAGTTTTTAAGTGGGTAGTTAACTATAAGATTGCTTAATCGTAATTGAAAGTTAATTTGAGGTTAACTTTGCATTTTGTTTTTCAGTGGTGAGTTAATGTAAGTCGCCATATTGTTAACGATTTTGCAAACCTTGTATTCTTATTGGAAAAAACAACTGGTTTGGGATAAATACCAAAACAACAAAGAGGAACAAACAAAATGGAATTATCGGCCTTATTCAGATTTTTGTCAACTTTAGAACGTTATAAATGTATTGTCACATCGACAACAACAAAGTTTTTGATGTCTATGATCCAAAAACAACCCTCTTAAAACATTACGCAAAATTTTTTTTTCCAAATGCCATCAAGTCGCCAATAAAAATGGTGTCGATATTGTATTGACGTCGACGACGACAACGGGAATAAGGGCGTATATAAAATAAGAAATAGATGCATAAAATCGAAGTTATTTTAACAAAAATGTGTAAAAAACTATAAAGGCGCATTTAACTATCTGGACTCAACGTGTGTGTACAAATACGCAAAATAGAAGCATATATTTTACACAATCTAACATTTCTCATTTTGACAGTCAGTAATGATTGTCAAAATCATATGGTTCTGACTAAAAGTTAACCAACCATCATTGTGGGTTAAATCATAGTTAAACAATGACTGAAAAACACAATTCGATGTTTAACCAGAATTTAACTAAGAAACGAAGATCAACACTGCAATTCAGTGTGTGTATACAAAAACTCTGTTATTGCACACATGTGCGACGTTTTGGGCATGCCTGATCTAAATTGACGAGACAACCGATCACGACCAAAGATTAATTGTTAACTACATTTTTGGAATTTTAAATGGTGCTGGAGATTCCGAAGAGCAAGGCAAAAGCTACCTGTTCAACGTTACAGAAGTAGATGAAGCAAATTCCAATACAATGGCTACTTTTCTCAACGATTCACTATCGTTACTCTGACCTAAAGGTGACGAAAAAATTAATATTTCATGTAAATTTCTATTAACTACTTACCCTACCTGCTTTCAGGAATTCAGTATTCAAAAATTCTACTTTTAACAACGGATGCCGCTGCAAATATGATGGCTGTTTTGTAGCTGTTGCTGATGCTTTAAAAGTGTTGTACCTAAACATGTTACATTTAAAATGTTTTACGCATGGGCTGCACCGTCTAGCCGAATTTGTAAGATCAGAAATTCCCGAAGTTAATTGTTTTATATCCACAAATTCTGTTTTTCTAAAGGTTTGAATTTATCTTAGCTATCAATCTGATCCTAATAACTTTTGAATACATTTTTAGGCTCCTGCACTCCGCCGAGAATTTCAACGCTCTTTGTCGGGAGTAGGTTTACCACCCGAGCCTTGCATTACGCGATGTAGTTCATGGTTGAATGCTGCTCAATACTATTGTACTAATTTTGATGCTGTTAAAAATATTATCGAGAGCTTTGAAGATGAATACTTTAAAACTGCAATTTTTGAAAACAAATATTAAAAGCCAACCGACATTTATTAAAGCAAATTTCCCGAGTGTTACAATTGGAATAAAATAATCCAATCACCAAACTTAGGGCTTAGAGATGCCGTTGAAGTAATCGAAGATATACGCCAAAATTTAAATAGATTTGAAAATACAATTTTTTATGAAAAGTTTGAAAGAATTTTAAAACGGAACAAAGGTTTTAAAAGTATATTGGATATTTATAATATTTGTTATAAAGCCGAAGTAGCTTCCGAGCCGTAAGTTCAAAATCTTTCGCCAGCAATGTTGGAAAGATTTGTCTCTTCTCCAACAACATCAACTGATGTTGAGCGCAATTTCTCTCTATACGGTAATATTTACACACAGAAGCGAAGATCATTCACTTTAGAAAACCTAAAGCACCACCTAATAATTTGTGTAAATTGTGAAATTAAAGACTAAGACTGAATAAGCAAAATAAAATCAAAATACATTTTAAACAAGATTTTTATCTTCATTTATAATTTTTTTTGATGCATATTTTTTTAAAGCATATTTACTGATTTTTTTTAGCATATTATATGCGCACATTTGGTAGTTATCTAGTTTGCTAGTTAAATATCCGTTCTGGCGATAATATACCTAAATCCTTGTGGAGAAGGGAGCGGTGATATGCCTTGGTGAGCATTGAAATATCTATATTCTCAACCATCCACCATAATAATCAATTTCATATATTTCCTTTTAATATTTTCTATTTTCTTTTTAATAGTTATTGGATCTTGAGCCGAACAATTATTAAAGCACATACAAGAAATTCATATTTATAGGATTGTACCAAATTGACCATGGTTGAAGTTTAGAAAAATTATGGAATATTTGTTTACCAATTTTTCAGGAAAAAACTCAAAAAGTAATAATGAAGTGAAACTGACTTGGCTAGAACAGAAATTATAGAAAATTCAACACTTAGCCCTTATTCATAAAAAATTGTGAGAGATTTGAGAGTTTTTTGTATGATAAATCGTCTGTCAAATCTCTCATAACATTTTTTTTTCCTGTGAGACGCTTACACTTTTATTACGCTCTGACTGAACTTTAGGTTCATTATTTAATTCAGACGCATCTTCCTCCACTGTACTGATAATGTATTCATAGAGCTATAAAATTGGTGTATATTTATCTGTTGTATATCTGTTTATTTACCTCACTTAAGGCCTGGTACTAAGTTCGTTCGCGAGGAATAGTTGTTATCACACATATTTTTCTTAGCGACATTGGCCAGAAATAAATCAAGGTTGGATACCACCTTTTTTGTGTTCCTAACACCTTGTTAACACAAAAAATAAATTATTCTACAAATTAAGTGGGACTTGACACATTTATCATTTTCATCGATATTTCGCCAGCATTTGTTTACGCTGATTTGTAACATTTCGCGTGAAATGTTTATCTTAGTACCCAGCTTAACTCAGGAATGTTTGACACCGATTTTCGTATCTTGCAATGTTGTTTCAAAAAGTATAACTGCCCAAACCACCACAATGTGGGTTACGAAACATCATCCCGCACCAACGCCAATCCTTTTGCTTTTATTAACTTCACGCAATTCTCTTATGTATTGCGATCTCAAATTATGAATTTTCTTCTTCAGTTCTTCCACAGTTATATCCTTATTTATTTCTTAAGTTCGCGGAATATTTCAAACAAACAATTTGACCGTTTATTCGTACACTGTATAAATATTCTTGCTCTTGATATTTATTTATTAACTGTGCCACTAAATGTTTTTTTCACATTATTTTTTAATGTTTTTAACTGGTGAAATAAAATTATTATTTATTAGTCGCATAAAATTATTATTTATTATATTAATATTAAAAGGTTTACATGTATCGGTGTTTTGAAAGTTTACATAGGTGGGTAATTAAAGAGGTTGGGTTAAAGTTGTCCCCCTCTTTTGCATTCTTATGATGAATCGACGTAGAAAACCATGTGCTCCTTACATTTTAGGTATTGGATTTGTTTAGCAATTTTGTGTAAAATTTTACGAGAAATATTTCTGTGGAACATTTTAACACTCTAGGTCCTCAATATATGGGTCTTTATGCCCCCTTTGCGGAAAAGGGTAAAAACACTCCTAAAACAGAGGCGTAACGGGTTGTAAACAAAAAAATTTCTCGGAAAATATAAGTCCCTGAATACACCAAAGTTCAAAACTCAACTTAAATGCCAGAAATAAGACAACACTGAAAATGTATTTTATGGGCTATTTTGTTACTTATTCCGAATGGGTGCTAAAATGTCTCAAAAACTGAATTTTAGGTGGATGGTGTGTATGGAAAAAAATCGTATCAGGTGCACTTTGGAAGCAAAACACTACGAAGAAGCAAAATCAAAACAAAACTCAAAAATAAATGTTCGATCACCCTGTTCGGATGAACCTCCCACGCTGTCACCGAATTCAAATATAAGGGCAGATGTGCGTGCTGTTTTTTTTTGATTCCATTAGATTTCTCATATTCTGAAATTGACGCTGTCATACAGTTATCGTGTACAAACTTTTTGCCTGAGTGATTTATTTAATAAAAATAAGTTCAAGTAAGAAAATTTATTTGATTTGTGAAATACTGTGAGCATTAAATATTGAGTTTTAATTTTTGCCGATAATGTGTAATTGTTTTGAAAAATATGATTGGTTTTGCTATGTATGCGGCAAGCATACTATTCCTGAATATAGAGTTACGTTTTTCAACAGCAAAGTAGAAGACATCTATAAAATGAATTTTCAACTGGAAGTTTTTCCTGATGAGCTATGGACGCCAAAACACTGCTGTCGCATATGTTACAAGTTGTTTAATGCTTACAACGGTTTAATGCTGTAGTGCAAAGGTAAATTAATTTTTAAATTTAGTTTATACCACAATAGTAATATTTTTAATTTTCGCTGTAGGTCAACGTAAATCAATGCAGTTTGGTATTCCTATGCGCTGGCTAGACCCAGGTAAGCATAATGACGCCAACTGCTGCGTATGTCAAAATGCCACCATATTAAAATTAAATAGGTATAGACGAAAGAGTTTTGTGTATAAAGCAGTAGCATCAGCCTTGCTCCCAGTGCCACGTTCTAAATAACTTCCAGTACCTGTGCTACATCCTGGAAGTCCTAGTCAACATCTTGATAGCACTACATGCGTTGAAACAGAAGCCATTGGCAGTGATTACTCGGAAAATGAAACAACCCTAAGTCCAGTATTAATATTGCAAGAGCATTTAAATGCATTGGCCGGGAAGCTAAGTCTGTCGAAAAAGAAAGCAGAAATATTTGCTGCAGACATGAAAAGTCTTTATCTGCTTCAACCTGGTGTTAATGTTACTTGTTTTCGTAAACGCCAAGACGTTTTTCTGCCATACTTTTCAGTTCACGAATCCAACACGTTTGCTAATTGCAATGATATTAAAGGCTTAATGACGGTAATTAATACCGAATATAACCCCGAGGACTGGCGTATCCTTATAGATTCATCCAAGGAAAATCTTAAAGCTGTACGGGCTTATTACGATAATTCCAAGTTTCCTATACCAATAGCGTATGGAATCGACATGAAGGAAAGTTATTGTGGTAGATGCTATAATTCCAAATAGTATAAACATGATATTACCATTATTATTATTCCAATAGTATTAGTAGATTGTACATAAATAAGAAACACACACAAATGACATGTAACTGAAAACGAATTATATCAATAAACAGTTAGTCTTTTTACAGAGATTGAAAACGAAAGATTTGCATTTTTTACAGTACAAGTGCATCGTGTCAAACAAATATGCCAACCGAGGAAAAGATAGTCATGGCTTATCCAACATTTTTTTAATTTTGAGGCTTTCGATCCCCATGCTACAACGTTTGGACGATGGGTTCAGCGGTTGGAGACTGCGTTAGAAATCTTCGGATGTAACCAGGAAAAAAGGCGAAGTTATTGCTACACTATTTGGGCACGTCGACGTACAATGTGCTGTGTGACAAGTTGTCGCCGCGAATACCAGAAGGCGTGGATTACGCGGAAATTGTAAACATTTTGAGCGACCACTTCGACCCAAAACCCAACGAAATCCTAGAAAACTATCGTTTTAACATGAGAAGGCAGAAGAGTGGTGAGACATGTATGGAGTTTTTGGTGGCACTTCGTCGGTTAGCAACGTATTGCAATTTTGGCGGACACTTAAACACTGCTTTACGGAACCAGTTCGTATTTGGGGTTTCAAACCCATCCATACAAAGTCGTTTGTTGGAGAAAAAAACTCTTAAGTTGGAGGATGCAGTAAATTTGGCGGTGTCATTCGAAACAGCTGAAAAGAGCAAAGATGAGTTGAACACGCAGGTAAAAGAAGAGGTTGGTAGTGTGAATAAAGTGCATGAAAAAGGAAACCGAAATAAACGTTGCGAAAGTAAAAATGGAAAAAAATCACTGAACACCCCCAACCAGAAGTCTTGTTTCAGATGTGGCAACATCAAACATATGGCGAATGAGTGCACATACAAGAATGCAAAATGTCATTATTGTAACAAAGTCGGACATCTTAAAAAAATGTGTTTTCAAGCTAAGAAGCAAATTAATAAAATAGACCAAATGGAGACGAATGTGGAGGAGTTAATGCTAATAGCAAATAAAGATGGTCAACGGGAGAAAAGATCAAAAGTGATGTGTCCAATGATCGTAAATAATAAAACTATATTATTTGAAATTAATACAGGTTCCCCAGTGTCAATCATAAATTTGGAAGACGCCAAAAAGAATTTTCCAAAATCCAAAGTATGCAAGACTGATACTGAACTCATCAGCTATTGTGGCTCGGTGTTGGAATGTCTGGGTTTTGTTTGGGTGAGAGTTTTGTCGGAGAAAGGCAATTCCGAAGTAAAATTGTATATAGTGCGGTCAAACAGGAAACCGTTGCTGGGGAGAGAGTGGCTTCGGGAAGTAAAATTAAATTGGACCAAAATATTCAACGAACAATTGCAGAGTAAACACGACGTAGACAGCATTGAGGCGGAACGTACACAAGAGGAGTTGGAGCAGCGTTTGAAGAGGACATTTCCAAAAGTATTTTCATCATCAGCGGGAAAAATTTTAAACATACAGGCGAGGCTATACCTGAAACCAACGGCTACACCGAAATTCTTAAGAGCCAGGCGCGTAGCATTTCCATTGTGGGAAGCAGTTGAGAAGGAACTCGAAAGGCAAGTTGCGGATGGATTGATGGTGAAGGTTGAGCAAAGCGAGTGGGCTACTCCAATTGTGGTGGTGCGTAAGCGAAATGGCGGCGTCAGAATATGTGGCGACTACAAAGTTACGTTAAATCCCGAGTTATTTGTAGACGAACACCCGATCCCAACTATAGATGAGTTGTTTAGCCAACACCAAGTCTCTGGTGGTGATAAGTTTTCGAAAATAGATTTATCTAAAGCTTATCTACAACTAGAAGTTCACCCAGATGATATACACTTACTGACACTAAATACCCATAAAGGTTTGTACCAGCCATCTAGATTGATGTTCGGAGTAGCGAGCGCCCCTGCCAAGTTGCAACGTTTAATGGAGCAGCTAGTTGGTGACATACCCGGCGTATCAGTTTTCCTGGATGATATTAAGATCACAGCGGAAAATGATACTGTTCATATACAACGCCTAGAAGAAATATTTCGGCGATTAGATAAGTACAACATGCGAGTGAATTGGGACAAGTGTGAGCTGATGAAGGAGTCAATTCAGTATTGTGGTTACCTAATAGATAAGAATGGAATCCATCGAATCCAAGAGAAAATCGACGCCATCCAAAATATGAAGATCCCGGAGAGTAAGGATGACGTAAGGTCATTTTTGGGACTAGTAAACTACTATGGGCGATTTGTAAAAAATTTGAGTAAAATTACATACCCGCTGAATAGACTACTTCAAAATGAAATAGATTTCAATTTTGATAAAGAATGTGTAAAAGCATTTCAAGAGGTAAAGACGCAAATGCAAAGTGAAGTGGTGTTAGCTCATTATGATCCAAAGGTGCCCGTCGTATTGGCAGTGGATGCGAGTCCAATTGGTGTTGGCGCAGTGCTAAGTCACTTGCATGAAGACGGTTCAGAGAGACCACTGCAGTTTGCTTCGCAAACTTTGAGTCAAGTGCAACAACGTTACAGCCAAATTGACAAGGAGGCGTATGCTGTGATATTTGGTGTGCGAAAATTTTGTCAATATTTGTATGGAAAGAAATTTATTTTAGTCACAGACAATAAAGCGATTGCACAAATATTTTCACCACACAAAGGTCTACCAACATTATCAGCGACTCGTATGCAGCATTATGCCATATATTTGGAACATTTCGAGTATGAAATACGATTTAAGAAATCTAAAGATAATTCAAATGCAGACGCATTATCTCGACTTCCTGGTCACGAAGTTTACAATAGCATTGGAGAAGTTGACATTATTGAAGATGAACTAATGGAAAACTTACCAGTTACAGTGCATGAACTTAGAGAAATGACAAAACTTGATGAAGAAGTGAAAATGCTGATGAATTGCCTTCAATTTGGGCGTGAAGTAGCAGCAAAAGATAGATTTGGAGTTCCAATCACCGAGTTCACCATCCATAAAGGCTGTTTGATGCGAGGAATGCGGGTATATGTTCCGAAAGGCTTACGTCAGAGAATCCTCGATGAACTACACAGTGCTCATTTTGGTATGACCAAAATGAAGACGTTTGCAAGGGCATATTGTTGGTGGAACCTATTAGACAAAGATATCGACAGCATGGTTTCAAATTGCAGTCAATGCCAGGCAAATCGGTCGGATCCAAAGAAGACCCCGGTTCAAAGTTGGAATTTAGCCAAGCGTCCGTTCGAACGAGTCCACGTTGACTATGCAGGCCCCTTTAGAGGTAAATATTTTTTCGTGTTAGTAGATGCATTCAGCAAGTGGCCCGAAGTACACGTGGTGCAGAATATGACCACCGACACAACAATTCAAAAGTGTAAGGAGATTTTTGCAGTTTTCGGCATTCCAAATATATTGGTGAGTGACC
The DNA here is from genome assembly GCA_963931995.1 of Phaonia tiefii. Lineage (NCBI taxonomy): Eukaryota > Metazoa > Arthropoda > Insecta > Diptera > Muscidae > Phaonia > Phaonia tiefii. Next base: position 12,479,380 of record OZ008368.1, on the reverse strand, counting down.
ATGGAACTCAATTTAACTCCAAAGATTTCCAGAATTTTTTACGAAACAATGGCATTGTTCATAAACAAGGGGCGCCTTATCATCCTGCCACGAATGGGCAGGCCGAAAGATTTATACAAACATTTAAAAACAAATTGACAGCGTTAAAATCAAACAACAATAGCATAGAGGCTGAACTACCAACAATTTTGTTGGCATACCGCAGATCTATACATCCAGCCACAGGAAAATCACCATCCATGCTCATGTTCGGACGTCAAATTCATTCACGTTTAGACTTGATTTTACCACAAAACGAAATAGTCAACAACAAATTTGAAAAAGTTTCAAAACAATTTTTGCCTGGGGAGAGGATAGCAGCTCGCGATTATTTGGGTAATGAGAAGTGGCGGTTTGGCAGAGTAATAGAAAAGTTTGGAGAATTGCACTACAAGGTTCAGCTTGATGACCAAAGGATTTGGAAGAGACATATTGATCAATTGCGCAAGATTGGAAATTTGATAAAAGCACCAATCGAAAAACAGACATCAACACAACAGCAGTCACCACAATTGGTATCTATACCGGCCATCAATCAATCTCAAATTAGCAGCGGTAATCTAAACGAGGATCAAGAAGCAGGCTCTCCTGAAGCTCCTACGGCAACCAAGAAAGTATCAAACTCGGAAGTGTCACCTCATCAAGTAGTTGCTACACCATCAACACCTGAATGTGAAACAACGACAGATGAAGCTATGTTACGACGTTCTGTTCGCGTTAAGAAGATTCCAAAACGTTTCGACATATAGCACCAAAATAAGTGGGCGAGACGTGTGGTAGATGCTATAATTCCAAATAGTATAAACATGATATTACCATTATTATTATTCCAATAGTATTAGTAGATTGTACATAAATAAGAAACACACACAAATGACATGTAACTGAAAACGAATTATATCAATAAACAGTTAATCTTTTTACAGAGATTGAAGCGTAGAGACACAATAGTTATGATTCGATAAAAATATTAATAAATATATTGGATGCGGTAAAATATAAGTACGAATGGCGGGTCTGTTGCGACTTAAAAGTTGTTAGCTTCCTATCGGGTTTGCAGGCTGGATACGTTAAATATGGATGCTTCTTATGAAAATGGGATAGCAGATGGGATACCAATATTTCAAAAGACAATGGGAGTCAAGAATTGAAGCACAATATCCTTCATCCACCGCTGGTAGTATCTGATCAAAATATTTTACCACCATTGCACATAAAACTTGGTAGTGAAAAACTTTGTTAAATCTTTGGACACAAACTTAGCGAGGCAAAAACTTTAATTTTTGTCATTGGTTTCATACAAAATAATTTTTAAAAATTTAATCTTTTCATTATAACAGTTGTTTTTGTTGGCCCGGACAAACGAAAACTTATGCAAAACGCTGAATTTGAGCAAATACTCTCCCAAACGAACTTGCCGCATGGAGAAGCATTAAAGACGTTATTTACAACTTTCTACGCAAACATCGTTCCTCTACTGCTCGCATATATGTCGACACCATGCTAAGTGCTTTTGAAAAACTAGGTGTTCATATGTTAACGAAAATTCATTTTTTGAATTCTCATATGGATTACTTCGAGCATCAGTTGGCAACAGAGTCCGATCATAGACGAATGTAGTATAGACACATTTATTCTCTCATCTGACGTTTCATTTCACTCTTCGTCGTAGGTTTGTGGAAATGAGAGACAAATTTAACTTACACCAGGTGGAGTTACAAAATATGTTCACTTAACTTGTTCTTGTCGTTTTGGTGTAGAATTGAAAATTTTAAATGTAAACTAGGTGGCATTTCAATTTCCCACTTAAATTCCGAGTTGAGCAATGACAATGTTGCCACATGTTCAATTTCAAGTAATGGCAACAAAAAGTTATCTTAGATAAATTTTATTATCTCTTCTTGCGAATGAAAATTTTATCAAGTAGAGACTTAAAAGCAGGAATTTCGAAAATAGCTTACACATTTTAAGTTCATTAAAATTATTTTATTTAATGGAAGACTACGTATACTTTTATATCTCGAAATTTGAAGGATAGTTTTATTTCCGATTGAAAACAAAATTGGAACTAAATTGTTCACAGCCCACACTTAATACTACGCAATGTGGCAACATTTGCTGTAATGGGTGAAAAAAATGCGATACGGCAACACGTTTGTAGCCAGTGGCAACTAACACATGGTAGCAGCAGATGTTGTAGTTGGAAGCGGCAACAACAGACTTTTTTCTTTCGTTTCAGTTGTCAAATTTTACACATATATATATATAACAACAATACAAAAAAGGATAAAAACAAAAAACATATGATTTTGACAAGTGAAACGAAAAATGACATGGAAAAAATGTCAGTACCTGTTTAAACGACTATACCTGGTAGATAATTCTACCATGATCAATATGTATAACATTTACTGAGCGTTGTTGTGAACAATTTATTTCCAATTTTGTTTTCTATCGGAAATAAAAGTCTATCCTTCAAACTTAGAGATATAAAAGTATACGTAGTCTCCGATTAAACAAAATAATTTTAATGAACTTAAAATGTGTAAGCTCTCCTTGATAACATTTTCATTCGCAAGAAATGATAACAAAATTTATCTAAGATAACTTTTTGTTGACATTTCTTGAAATTTAACATGTGGCAACACTGTCATTGTCAAGTCGGAATTTAAGCGGGAAATTGAAATGCCACTTAATATCGCTTAGCTGTCCCATACAAATGAAGCTATAATTAACTTTAGCGGGGTAAAAAAACACACTTAGTATGTATTAATGGTGCTATTCTATAAGTCGTGAATCAGTCATTTAGCGTTACTTTTGTCGTTTTGGTAGTTTATAAAACATTACAGCTGTTCGGTGACTACCTGCGTTGAGTTACGTTATTTAATGGGTAGTTTATAAAACGCATCGCAACGTTTTTGATCACTTCAGCTATCACATTGAACACGCCACAATTCCTCGCGTTAGTTGAAGACATTACAAATTTAAAGAAAAATATCGATCGAGGATGGAGAGATGGTAGTATTTTGCATTTCACTGCTTATAAGTAGTTGCCAATTTTGACTGAAATGTAATCGATGGACACAGCTCAAATTTTTTCAAAACAATAATTCAAAATTATATTGTTTACTCACTGAAATACTTGTTTACAAGAAGAAGTACAAGAACAAGATAGTTCAAATAAATAATGCGTTGCAAAACTATTATAATTATATTTCAAAAATTACAGACATCAGCTGATGTTGACATTAATAAACAAAAGAAAATTGTATATACCGCCAAATGACACGTGCTTTTGAAAATACAACTAATTTAATATATATGGGAAAATTTATTCGACATTACAACCCAAACTTAGGTTTTATATATTGTTGATATTTGCAGTATTATAACCTCAAACTAAACTAAACTAAATGTCAGTGACAGCTTTCGTAAGCGAATGCGAGCGTGAAGTGATGTGTAAACTACAATTTTTTTTACTTTGGCGTTTGTGTTGGCTTCTGCGTTTACGTTCACTTTCGTGAGTTTTAAAATACTACCTTAAGTGTGGATCGTTTTTTAAAGTAGTAAGCCGCGTTAGCTTAATGGATTAAAAGATCAACGCTTTTTGTTGTTGTTGGTTAAGGCCTAATTTTTGAGTAGAAAATCATCTTTGGTCAACGATCAAACATAATTTAAACTCTGAATTCACTTTTTAGGTTAATAGTTTATTGCTGTTTAAACAGCCAAAGTTGGGCATTTAAACTATGATCAAGTGACTATATGATTTTGACAGAAAACAACAAGAAGAACAAACACAAAGCTTCTTTAATTGTTAATGCGAAAAATGCTATTGTTAATAAATCCAAATGGAAGGAGATTCGAAATATAGGTATCGGTCGAAAAAATCAAAACAAAATTAATTATGAAGTAGATGTGGGCAATCTTAACAAATTATTTGTCGGTCTCTACAAACGTATACACTACCTATTGTAATGAACATATTGAAGACGACTTTTCATTTTACTATGTTGGACAAAATGAAGTACTTAATAGTTTATTGGCCATTAAGTCAAATGCGGTAGATGTGGATGGAGTTCATCCACGATTCCTAAAAATAATTTTACCGAAAATTCTTCCTTATATAACATTTATTTTCAATACAATACTAACAAAATACACTTTTCCGACAGCATGGAAAATTTCGAAAATATTACCACTCCCGAAAACTAATAACGACTTTCGCCCCAATTCGATTTTACCAATAATCTCAAAAGGACTTGAAAAAATTATGTATGCTCAGATAAATGACTACATAAATAAGTATGACTTATTATCAAATAGACAATCTGGATTTAGGAAAAACAGGAGCTATGTCACAGCATAAAATGATGTTGTGATGTGTTGTGTTAAAATGAATAAGGATGAAATCGAGGTATTTGTTCTTGTACTACTTGACCATAGTAAGGCATTCGACACTGTTGATCATGAAGTTCTGTTAACTAAGCTTGCCAAATTTTTTAATTTCTCAAGATCAGCATGTAGAATGATCGAGTCATATGTTACTTGTCGTACGCAAATAATTTTATGTAATGGTAAAAATTCGGATACTTTGTCAGTTAGCCAGGGTGTGCCTCAAGGAGCCATTTTAGGTCCTTTACTATTTTGCATTTATATTAATGATCTTCCTAATGTTCTGAGCCATTGCAAAATACAAATTTATGCAGACGATGATCAGTTGTATATTAGCTCGCATCCCGATTATGATCACGACTATGTAGATAACATTAACGCTGACTTACGCAGTATAAGTACTAGGGCCTACAATAATGGCCTCAGTATAAATCCCACAAAATCTAAAAGTATTTGCATTTCAAAGCGTGTCAAAATTCCTATTATAATACATAATTCCAAAATTGACTTTGTACAGTAGTCATCTAATCTAGGTATTTTTTTAATAACCACCTTTCTTGGACAAACCATATTAACGCTATCACAGGTAAGGTACCTGTAATGTTGCGAAATTTATGGGCTGTACAAGCATCAACTCCACTACACATACGAATGCTTCTGGCTAAATGTTATATTATTCCAACTCTTATGTACGGATCTGAGATTTTTTATGCATGTGACAGCAAAGATAAACAAAAGCTCAAGGTGGCTTACAACAATATTGCTAGGTATGTTTTTGATAGAAAACGACGTGACAGAATCTCTGAGTACTCTTATAAACTTTTTAATATGAGCTTCGAATGTTATTTGAACTACAAGAGTCTTATATTCCTGCATAAAGTTATATATACTATGCAACCTTATTATCTCTTTGACAGATTAATATTTGCACGTTCTAACCGAGGGAAAAAAATCATTCATAAGTCTTTTAAAAGTTCTACTTCTGAAAGACAATTCTTCGTATCCAATCTACCATCAGGTATACAGGTTATTAGCAACGCTTTTCATTTCAAAAAGGAGTTAAATAGTTTATTTAAATAATTTTTAAATTATATATACATATTTTAAAATTTTAAAAACGGAAATCAAAATGTGAAAATGTAAATGTAATAATAATCTGATTTTATTTTTTATTTTATTTCAATTGTAAAATGTATGTCTAATTTATGATTAATATGTTTTATGTCTAACATTTTTGTAATTGTTTTTAATTATTATTATTTTTTTTTGTATTTTAATTTTAATTTGTCTTTAATATCTTGTCGTATATTAAACATTTTACCACTAGCACTGTAATTTACAGGACTTTGTCTTGTTGTGCTAGGTTACCATATTATAATAAATAAATAAATTATAATCAGCAAAACAAATGTATCATTTAATTCATAGTGTAGTTAGAACTTTATTTCTACTCAAATATTCTCCAATTTCATTAAATATTTTGTATTTTATCACTTCACTTTTCTTTAGCAAATTTCGTCAGTTTGATGCATAGTAACGATTAACCGATAAATGTATGAATACCGGTTATTTTTGGTAGCATTTGGCACATGAAGTAAGATTATTTGACAAAGCAATGAAAAACTATTTTCGTATTTAAAGTCAGACCAAACATAAATCAAAATCAACTGATTACTAATTTGAACAACCAGTCAAAAATTGGGCCTAAGGGAGACTTTTCCAATTGGTAAACATTTCAAGGCCTGGAAATATTGCCCAACACCATAGACTAACTGTTGTAACCAAGTATATCTCAAGTGAAAAAAAACGTCTGTTGTAGTCTATCGATATACTGAACTCAAACTGTTTATTATTACTATTTACAAAATATACATATGTAAGCAAAGAACAATAAGTACTAAAAATTGGCAGTGATGCCAGATAGGAATACTACACTAACATAGGTAGATATACATTAAGCTTGTTTTTTTAATTCCTGCTAAACTAATTTTTCGACGACTTTGTATGGGCTGCCGCTTAATATCGCTTAGCTCCCCATACAAAGTGGTCGAAAAATTAGTTTAGCAGGGAATAAAAAAACAGGCTCATTTATTTTCTCATCTGACGTTCATTTCACACTCTTCGTCGTAGGTTTGTGGAAATGAGACCAATTAAATTTAAAATTAACTTACACCAGGTGAAGTTACAAAATATGTTCACTTAACTTTTTCCTGTCGATTTGGTGTATAACTGAAAAATTTAAATGCATTTTGCACTTTTTTGTTGACTTTTATCGTTAGTATACATTTGTATTGTATTTAACACAACTAGTTTGCCACAAAGACACGAAATTCGGTTGTTTCTTTGTTGGACGTTGTTTACTATTGCCTCTATCTGGTATTATTGAACCCATGTTTTCCACCATCCAATGTTTACTTTCCACCGTACCTATGACGTTTAATTTATTGAGAGAATAAATGTACCTATATTATGCCCAACACCATCGTAAAGACCCTAATAACATTTAAATATCAAATAAGCTAAAAAAAATTTCAAATCATCTCCACTAGTAACCGTATCCGGTGCATCTCTGTATCTTTAGCAACACTGCTGGTATTCAGCCATTCAGCCGCAGGCCAAATGTAAAAACAAACTACCAACGACGATGTATTTAAGTAGGTGGAAGCTTTAGAATAGCTGATTTTTTTTGATTTCGTTGAACCTCTGTTCTTGCCAAATAGGAATATATTTTGATTTTGTACTTTTTTGTACGATGGTATAAATTTATGTAGAATTTAGCAATTAGGAAGGTGTCAATGGAAACTAAATATAATGCTTCTTGATATTGCCTACATCTACTGCTCGCACCTTATTCAATACATCGTGTTACCAACCATACAGTTTTATATTTTGTTACCATTGTTAAGTACACACTACTACTGTGTTTATAAACTGTGTTATTTTTATACGATACCACCGCGGATTCACTTAATTTGTAATTATTCACAGTATTTTGTATTATGAGTCATCCGAGTTAATGTGTGAAGTTCTGATTTTTTTTATTTAAAATATAATTTAATAAATCAACAAAACTCAATTTATTTTGGGTTAATTTAAGGTAAAACGACGAAAACATTCACTGGTGCCACAGAGGCTAATGGGTGGGAATGTGTAGTAATAGTAGAATTGGTTATTACGATTGTTTCATTGTAGTCGTCAGCTACTGGATGTTTAATATACGGGTTGGTTGTTTTTTCGGTAAAGTACAACAAAAACAACGCCATTATAAACGATACAATTTATCCACTAGTCGCCGAAGAAATTTTGTAAGGAATATGTATGTGTAGTGTTAGTGCATTTAAATTTATAGATTAGATTTATCAATAATTTTAATTTTACTTACATATATATCTTTAACGTAGAAAGGTACATACGTGCAACGAAATATAAATGTTACAAAATTTAATTTAGACAGTCGGAAATGCAACTTCCGGATTTAAAAATCCCCGTTAGAAATGTGGATATATATACATATGTACATACATATGTATATATTAGGGCGGGTCAAATTGCATGGAACGATTTTTTTTGATGAAGCGTATAGCAAAAACGTAATCTATAGGTGATTCTCAAAAATTTTGCTCAAGATACCATAGCTCTAAGTCGGATTTGGAGCCCCCCAAATTTTCAAAATAGATATTAGTGTTAATAGTGTTTTTTTGTTGAAACCTTGAAAATGTAGATTTTTTCAGATCGATTTTCCTACTAAAAGGAGTTCGAAAACAAATCTGCAAAAAAATCGAAGAAAATTCAGAATTTATTAGTTAAAAGTTCATTTTAGGCTATTTTTCGACAAAAAATCCTAATATCGCCTAAAAATAATAAAAGGTGATAAAAATACCTTTCAAACAAGCCCACATTGAGAAATCTACTATAATTCTATCCGATTTTATGATAAAATTCTTCTATGTATATATGGAAAAATATCTATTTTGAAATTTTGTGGGCTCCAAATCCGACTTAGAGCTATGGTCTCTTGAGCAAAATTTCTCAAAATCACCTATAGATTACGTTTTTGCTATACGCTTCATCAAAAAAAAAACCAATGAGTGTTCGAACTCACGGGCGATGTGTTAACACCTTTTTGCTACACGGTACCTGTTCGATTTCTATGAACACATTCGTAAATGTTACATTGGAAAATAAAAAACAGCGTTCAATCATATGATGACGTTACAGTTAAATAATATTAAAACTTAAAAATATTTAAAAACCCACAGTGCAAGCACATGTGCCATTATTTTCTTGCTCAAAACTTTTTGTTTTATTCCCACAAAAATCAAAGAATGCAAAGCAACAGACATTTGTATATACATGCATACATTGTTATGTTCGTACATACGCTACACAAGTTCACAAAATTTTCGTTGCTCTCTTGCTATCTCATTTTTATATACGTATAATGCGTCATTATTCTCTTTGCTCCGAGAGTGCACCGCACCCACATTTTATTTGACTTTCCTTTCACAATAATAAAAAGCCAACCCATAAAAAACATAGTTTTTGACTATAAATTCTTTATATATGACCACGCCCCTTTGTCCAATCCCGCCCATATTTGCAGCAGATCTTAGAATATGTACACCTATCCAACATACCCAATTTTGTCCAGCTACCGTTAACAGGAGCAGAAATAATGGATTTTTAATTTGTGAATTGTATGGGAGGTACCACGCCCCTTTATCCAATCCGATTTTATGACGAATTTAATAAAATTATTAAATTATTTTATATTCTTTATACGTCCTAATTTTGTTTACATAAAACATATGTTTTAAAACATAAGTTATTACTTGCAAATTCTTACGGGCAAAAATTTCTCCAGTAAAATCTTGTATGTTCTCTATCATTGAACTGTCAAAATATTCTCTCTCTGGCTCTCTCGTTACTGGCTTTTTGGAGTAAACGAACACTATCAAGTAAGAAATAGTAATAATTTGTACAAATTATCATGTTCTCGAACACACCTAATGTGTGATCGCTGTCGGACAATCTGTGTGAGCGCAGTCGGACAAATTGTGTTTGGATGTATTCACTTTGTGAATTTAGGTCGTACCCGCGGCTATAGATGTTAACACATCAAAAATTAACCCGCCCAAGTATATATGTACATATGTATACTTACAGTTGTGTTCATGAAAATAGTGCAGCTGCTCATTAATATTGACGACTCTTTTTTGACATGTTCAGTTTTGAAAATTGAACACATCTGTATCGATTTTGTAGAATAGAATGTAAGTGCAGGGGAAGTGCATAGTTTAGGAATTGTTTGCCCCGAAATTTCGGATATGTGAGAGGGTTGTGTATGGCGTTAACGTACCCTGCAATGCCGTTGATGCCACTTGATTGTATAAAACAAGTCAAAACAAATCAAAAAATAATGTAGATTTGTTAATAAGTCGCTTAGTTATCGAGTTATCGGATGTTGAAATTTTGAAAAATTATAGATTTTTTTTTTTACTTTTCTCAAACAAAAACAAAAGTTATTTTAAAGAATCGCGTGATTTTTTTAGAATAATTTTTGTTTTGGCAAAATTTTACCATCAAAAAAAAAAAAACGGGCCCCTGAACTTAAACGTAAGTGTTGGTACTCAAATGAAAGAAAATCGTCTTACGATTTCATTGGTGCCATTACTTTTCACATCCAAGCCTGTGGGTCGAGAAATGTCTGTTTTTCTATATTTAAAATTTATCGAAATTTTTTTCTTTTACAAATATGCATCAACTCAAATCCACAAAGCAAAAGAAACGAATGCCTCTCTTCGTGTTCTCTTCATGACGATGACCCTTTGGTTGGCATAATACGGACGGAAATAAAAGGGAATGCGTATTTTCGTTCGATTCAAACAGAATTTAGCTGTCGTTTGTATCAACCAAATACTTTTAAACTTAGTTTACTGCATGGTCTATAATCTGTATGTCTTCTTTGGTCTCTCATTAGCCATAGAAACCCCCTGCTCAAATCAAAGGAAATCTTCTCACGATTTCTCGCAATGAGATCGTAAGTCGATTTCCTTTCAATTGAGTACGTATCAACACTTACCTGCAAGTTCAGGGCCGTTTTTTGATTGTTGGGCCTTAGTTTCCCCCCTTCGGACAACTTTTTTCCGACTCAGGAGCTCAAGTCAAACAAAACTGCATATTCAGTTTTTTTTCCCAGCGCATGTCCCCAAGGTCGTAAAATTCAGCTTTTGTTTTTTTTTTCATTTAAAGTATTGTCGGATGCACTGCCACTATGGAATTTAATGCAATTAAGTAAATATAAGAAAAATACAAAGTCGTGGTGGTAAGCGTAGGACTGCATTTTTAGAGGATAGACGAATTGTGTGATATAGCCAGATGAAGCCTTAAGCGTCTTCCTAAATGAATAACAATGAATTAAATCTAAGAGTCAGTGCTGTGGCAGTACATCATCGACTTATTTAAAAAAAATTTGTACGCGAGAATTCCTAAAAAGTTACCCCTTTTGACACAAATGCACGTGGATGCAAGTTTAAATTTTGCAAAAGCCATTTGGACTGGCACGCCAAAAAGTGGCTCAACATATTGTGGAGAAGACCAGTCTCAATACACCTCGAAAACAGTTAAGCAAGGTGTGCTCAGCTTAATAGTATGGGCTGACTTTTCGTATACTGGCGTTTGTCCTATCCATGTGATTAATTGCATCATGGACAAAGCTGTATACGTTGACATACTAAATAACACAACGCTACCATTTGCCAGTTGGAAATGCGTCTAAAATTGATGTTTCAACAGGATAATGATCCAAACCACACCAGTAAACTCTCTAAGGACTGGTTTCCAGTTAAAAAGATCGACGTGACGTCATGGCCAGCTCAGCCTCTGGATCTTAATTCGACACAAAATTTATGGGCATAAGTTAAGCGATTCGTACCAACAACAAATCCTTCAAGCAGAGACCTTCTTTGGCAAGTGACTCAAGGGGTATGGGCTCAAATTCCTGCGAAGTGTTGCAAGGATGCCACGCCGGTGCGAGGCCGTATTACAAAATACAGGACTCTACTAAATATTGGACGTTAAGAAATATTTAGAAATAAATGCAACTTGGGTTTTGTTGTTATATTTTTACTTTGTAGTAACCACTACTATTCTCGTTAACTGTACAATTTTCAACTACGAAAACTATAAATATTCTTGAAAATATATAATACATTCTATTTTTACAATGAAATGAAATTTCAAATGCTAATATTTGTAGTTAGCATTTAATTTCACAGTTCAATACATACAACTCAACTGCACTACTATTTTCATGAACTATGTATGCACCTATCCCCAGCAAATGTATTCTATCGTCGAAGTCACTAAAAAGTTACTACAAGTAGATGGAAACAATCGCGGGCGATATCGCTTTCTTATTCTTTCCAAAGAGAAACTATTTAGAGGCCCCGCAAATGTATCCATGACGATAGTTTTAATAGTGTCGGAATCGTAACATCTAGTATTTTTTCAATAAAATACATGTATGTTATATGAAATTTTCCTGCAAACATTTGGAATTGAATTTCTCACTCCCTTACAAAATAACGGGTTCCTCACTCATTTTTGTATACATTGTCGATAGTAATCAATTTTACAAAAACAAAACTTATTTTTATCGAAAACACATCTTCCGATCATATACTTATTTGACTGTTTGTCAAAATTTACCAGGCTAATTCGATTTTGAATTAAAAACGTAGAATAAAGGAAGAACTTAGGAATATCAATTGTGTGACATATAAGCTGAACGCCTAAAATGATAAAAAGTAAAACTTAAAAATAAATGTAATTAAAATAATTAATTCAGTTCGCGTGATTAAAAATTAATTGTTGTAATTAGGGAATAGTGTCCACAAAGCAATGAGCTCAACATCCAAATAAGCTGTGACAAATGAGGAGTAAACGCGAGGCTCCTAAAATGTCACATTTTTCATTTTATTGCCAGATGGCAATAAGAGCTACTGATGAAATGGCGGTGGACTTGGTATGACGCGGAATTCCTAACACACCTAGTATCCAGCACTTAACAGTGAATAGTATAATGAAAGGTCATATTCTGAAAATTAAGAACATGAATAATTTATAACACCTTGTATTTTTATTTCTCCCTTATAGATATACCTATGTCGTTCTATGTCATTCAAAATTCCAAGGCTCATCTGTCCTCGACATAAACAAAGTAGTCCAACAACATTTTCTCCACGCAAAAGATCGTGTAGCCAAAAAGCTGACAACTTGTTTAATTTAAATTTTCTAAAATTGTTTAACTCCTACTTTGTATTAATCGTCACCGCAAATAACTTTAAATTTTATACAATTACGTATAAAGGGGCCCTTAGACCAGTGGATAAGTGGCAGCGACTTCAAGTTGACATCAACTTATCCATGGTGTAAGGTGAAGTTGGTGGTTTGTACAAACTAGTTGATGTAAAATCAAAGCCATTTTGATTTTCTGATGTTGATATCAACTTATCCACCAGTGTAAGGGGAAGGTGCATCAACTTTCATACGCATTTCGGTGAGAAACGTTCATGAGGCAACATTATCGGCAAAATGTAAATAAATCAATCAAAAAATAATTAAATTAAACATTATCGGAAAAATATAAACTAAATAAATATGATTTGTAGTGTTATTTATAATTATTTAAAGAAAATAAAAATGGCGTTTTTTGTTAATATTTGTGATATTTTCGCAGTGCGCTCACCACCTTTCATTTCGACATCTGCCAAGAAAATGAAGTTGCCTCAACTAGTTTGAGAGTGTAAGGGCAAAATCGAAGTTGATGTCAACTTGAAGTCAAGCAACTTATCCACAGGTCTAAGGGCCCCTTGATATACATATCGATAGCTTAATATAAAAAGAGCCTAACTCGATTTTTTGTTACTTGACAGGAGAAGGAAAAAATACGTAAAATTTTAGATACAAAACAAGTTTTAATGCAATTTTTAATAAAAAGAAGCAACACATTTATTTATTTTTTTATTTATTTATTAAAACCTTTTGTTGTATCTAAAATTTTACGGATTTTTTTCCTTCTCCTGTCAAGCAACAAAAAATCGAGTTAGGCCCATTTTATATTAAGCCATCGATATGTATGTTGCTTGCAAATTTTATTGACAAAAAAACTAGATGTAACGATTATGACACTAATAAAACTATCGTCATGGATACTTTTGCGGGGCCTCTAAATAGTTAATCTTTGAATGCGTCGCCATGGATAGTTTCACGTTGCCACTATATAGTTACTCGGTGGATGTATCCCAAACGTGACACACTTCTTCTCGACGGTAAACGCTTTTTCGATAAGAAAGCGAAATCGCCCGGGATTGTTTTCATCTACATGTAGTAACTTTTTAGTGACTTCGAAGATAGAAATGTTTGCTGGTTTTATTAAATTTAAATTCTTTTACGGTGACGATTAATATTATAAAGCAGGAATTGATATAAAGTAGGAATTAAACAATTTTAGAAAATTAAAATGAAATAAGTTTTCAGTTTTTGGCTACACGTGCTTTGCGTGGAGAAAATATTACTGGATTACTATATTTAAGTGGAGGACAAATGAGCCTTGGAATTTTGAATGACATACATACATAATCTATAAGAGAGAAATAAAAATACAAGGTGTTATGAATCATTCATGTACTTAATTTTCAGGATATGACCTTTTATTATTATAAGCGCTGTAAACTGATGGATACTAGGTTTGTAAGGAGTTCTGCACCATGTCAAGTCTACCGCCAATTCATTAGCTTTCATCACTGCATTTATTGTCATCTCTAAAAATGGAAAATGTGATAACGATTTAGCAGCCTCGCGATTGCTCCTTATTTCCACAGCTTTTTTGGATGTTGAGCTCATTATTTCTTTGTGGGCACTGTTCATTGATTACAACAATTAATTATTAATAACGCGAACCGAATCATTATTTTTATAAAAAATATTTTGTCTTATCCATAAGCAAAAACTAAAATCAAATTATCCGATAACTCGTTTAGTTGTCGAATATCGATTTATTAAACAATGTCAAAAAGATTTTTTTAATAGAAAATCGATAAATAAACAAAAAAAAATGAATAAAATTTTTCGTTGACTTTCATAGTTATCGAGATATTTGAAGTCAAAGTTAATCGACCACTACTTTCGCCGTCAGTGTCGGAACGTTTATTGAATATTACTTTATGGCAACATTTGATCACAATTGCATGTCTTCAAAAACCGATGAAGTGCACTTAAATTACTATATATCATTGTTTGATAACAGTAGTAACTAGTTGTCGTCGTACCTCGCAGGTGTAAGAGTAAAAATTCAGGTAAAACATGTTTGACATCTTTATGATCTTTTTGAAAATAATGAAGGACCTGTGCCTGAGAGGGCCGTACAAGGATTGGTGGATTGGGGTTTAATCCCTAGGGAAGGGGATTACTTGTGTCCAAATGGTGACCCCATGAAACTCACTGCGCGGCAAAATATCGACGGATGTATATGGAGGTAAGGTAAGTAAAACTGGTTTAATACTTGTAGTGTAAAATATTAGTGGTCTTCATGAAAGCTCGAAAGAACCTCGTAAACTCGAAAACATCGTAAACTTGCACAGCAAACGTCAAAACAAACAAATTTCCCATACAAAGCGACTTGCTCAAAAGTGGAAAGTTTTCGAGGCAAATTTGCTGCGCAAACGTGGGATGGAGAAACTTGTAAACTTTTGACATTTCGTTGTCATCTGACTAGGATGGATAAATAGGAGATAGCACTAGAACAGTAGAAAAGTACACATACATAATACAAGCAATTGCTACTGCTACCACCTTATGTATCCATCTTGGTGAGCTGATATGGTTTTGAGCACAACTACGCTGAGCAACTTTACCTGGTGCCTCATGCAACGGTGCGAGGGAAACTTGCGCTGAGCAACAGTTCTCGGCTTTCACGTTTGCATGAATGCCGCTATTAATAAATTGTTTGTTTTAGATGTAGGGCAGTCAACATGACGAAAAAGAGACCTATGCGACGCTCACGGGGATATTTTTGAACGTTCGCACCTCTCAATCTAATATTGGCGTCCAGATTGTTGGGGGTTGAAAACACACAATGGAACTTCATTACCCGAGCGGCATCCAAACCGGCTTGGGCTGGAATAGTTTTTGCAGATAGGTGCAAATATTTGGGTCCTACCAATCATATAAGGCTCAAGTGTAATCGTAGAAAATTTAAATTTTATTTTTTAAAAAAAAATATGGGAAATTAATTTTATTTGTTTAAAATTATTTTAAAAAGTTCGCATTATTTTAAATCATTTTTGTATTCTTTTTTGCGAAAAATTATTTTAAAGAATCGGACGATTTGTTTAAAATAACTTATATTTTTCTCGATAACTAAGTCAGTTGACGAAAAATTTTACTTAATTTTCTGTGTTTATCATTTCTTTGGGGAAAATTAAACAAAATATTCGATAATTTGTCAATATTTCAGCGGCCGATATTTCGATAACTAAGCGAGTTATCAAACATTTTAAAAACAGTCAGTTCAATCTCTTAAGACGGTTATTTAAACTTTTTGTATTTAAAATTTTTTGCTTCAAATAATGAACAAATTGCGCGCTGTTTTTCAACTAATTATGAATTCTTTTTTGCGAAAAATTATTTAAAACAAATGAGCAATTTTTTTTTAAAATAATTTTTGGAATTTTTTGAAAACTCAACTGAGTTATCGAAAATTATTATTTAATTTTATGCGTTTATCACTTCTTTGCGGAACATTAAAAAAATTGATAACATTTTTTTACCGATAAGACACAGGCCATAAGTTTTACTTTAAAACAGGCCAGTGGAATCTAAAATATTTAAAACCACTTTTTTTTTACTAAAGCCCCGCATCAATTCTTGCAAAATTTTCGTACGAAATTTTTTTTATATCTCTTTACGGAAACTTGTAAAGAGTTACCATTATCTATAACTGCTTGAGCTTGAAAATATTTCGTAATCCATTTAACGAGTGTCGTGTTCTTTGCGTTTGCTAATATAATCGAAATGTCAAAATTCCAAAATTGAATGTTCTCGCTTGCCTTTGAGTATGTAAAAATTTAAATACCATTGGCAGTTTTACCTATTTTCAAAGCATTTTCTTCATATTGGCAGTTTTGGTTATCAAATATTTTATATGTATGTACAGGATTATGCATTTGAAAGAACTACGAGGCAACAACAATCGAAGCCACAAACCTCTACATTTAAAATTCTTTAAAAACAGAATTGCCAGCAGTCAAACAAATTAAAAATAATTAAAAGCATTCCTATATTTCATTACAATTGGCATGAGATTCCTCAACCTACATTTGCATTGCGCGAGCAAATGGAAATTCAACATTTTTTAATTGGCATTGCAAACAATAGTAATTCTATTGCATTTACATTAGATAAAGTAATGCAGATTAAAATCCAATGCAAATTGGAAAATCCCAACACTGATTGTAAATAGGCGGGACTGGTCATATATAAAGAATTTATAGTCAAAAACTATGTTTTTTTCGGGTTGGTTTTTTTAATATTTCTATTAAAATGTACTTTTTCATAGAAAAAGTAGTTTTAAATAGATATTGATCTTGAACCGAACAATTATTAAAAACATAATAATTTTACTCTAAAACTTCATTACATTTTGATTTTTTTCACTTGTTATCCCTTTTTCTCATTAATTTAGTTGTCACAATTTTCAATATAATTCTGATAAAGTGGTACATTTCGTATTTTTTCAAAAAATCCCTACAATAAAAATATTGCTATATGCAAGAAACGGTGCGTCCAATGGCACAAATAAAAACATGTTGACTTCCGTAGGGCGCTTTAACCAATGAATGTCTTTAGTGTGACATAATTTCGCTAAAATGCCCATATGTGTATATGTTGAAAACGGAAGGTTGAATCAAAAATATTTTTAATTTTCCCAAGTTTTTAAGGATTTTTCATAATGAGGTCACATTCACATGCAAAAATTTTATTTTTCAAAAAATATGAAAAATAATAAAATTGGCAAAATAAAAATGCATCTATAACTCGGAAACGGTGCGTCCAATCGTAAAAATAAGAACTTTTTTGGCCTCCGCATGACCTCAATGGATGTGTTTAATATATCTCTTAAACTAAACCTTTATCAAAAAAAAATCGCTAAAACCTAATTTAATAAGTATTCCTTTTAATTTAGCCGAAACGTTTTCCTTTAGTAACAGTCTCCATGTTTTTCACGTTCAAAAAGTCTGTGTAACTGTTTTTTCATATGAAAACATTTTCTCAATTATTTACACAGTTGCACAAAGCACGAATCGCAACTGATGTGTAACTGTGAAAAAATTCCGTTTCGTTCCACTTGTTTTTTCAAGTGAAACTATCAGGTATGTGGAAAATGAAATCGATACGGTTTCAGTCACAACTAAAATCGATCTGTTCGTTTTGGTACTTCATTTTCATTTGAAAACGAATCGATTTGCATCACATACCTGATAGTTTCACTTGAAAAAACAAGTGGAACGAAACGGAATTTTTTCCGGAAAAAGGGTTAAAAATCAATCCAAAGTTTTTTCGGCATACATACATGCTTACAGACAGGTGAAGTTAATATAAAGAATTTAAAAAGAAAAATTATTTTTCTCAAACGTACCTAAGTAAAATTATTTGTGTGGATTGCAATTGAAATACAAATTGTTACAATTAAAGCTTTTTTTCATTAACTATAAGTTTGCCAATTATTCCACGGATCAGTGGTGCAAGTAAAACAGCTGTTGAACACACATAAGCATATATTACTCTGTGGTAATTCCCCATTGTAACTACCCTTTATTTTCCCCATACCCTGTGTGTAAACGAAATGGGTATTTACCCATCGCTGTGGGTATCTACCCAATATTAAACGATCGTTCCCCACAGAGATGTGTACCGGTTGCACATGGATGGGTAGATACGAACTCTGATTTCCAGTAATAATTTGATTTAATCCGGCCAAAGTTTTGTTGAGGTTCTGACAATCTATGTATATCAGGCATTTAGGACACCGTGAGGGGTTTGAATCAAAAGGTATTTATTTTCATTTCCTATAACCAATTTATTTTTCGTAAACCATATTTTTTCGCTATTAAAGTGTATGTATATATTATTTTCGTTGCCATAAGAAGTACAGGGTGGGCCAAATGAGACCTACCAATGTAAAATACGTATAACTCTTGTAATAAAAGTTTTTTTAAATTAATTTTTTTAGGGGGATATGTATGAAATATGACATCAGACAAACGTCCACCATTTTGCTCGATACAAACATTGGCTCTTTTAATCGCATTTTCCATAACACCACGGAATGTTTCTGGTTGCAGGCTCAATATTTCGTCTCGAATATTCTGCTTTAGCTGTCTAATTGTCTCTGGCTTATTGACATACACTTTGTCTTTTAAATATCCCCATAAAAAAAAGTCGGGCGCAGTTAAATCTGGCGAACGAGGTGGCCAAGGGAAATCAGAATTTTTTGAAATCAAACGTTCGCCAAAAATAGCGTATTGCAGTCCTTGTTGGTAGTCCTACGGAAGCAGAGCTTGCACAATTTGAATTTTGTATGGATTTAACTTTAAAATTCTCCGCAATGTTGTTCGGGAAATGCCCAACTGGCTGGAACGACGATGCGTTGAGGCAGATGGATCATCTGCAACACTTTTCCGCATTGTCTTCAGTACGAATATATCGATGGCGACCTCTTCCAGTCGGCCACTGAACCCCGTTCCTCAAAACGTCTGATCAAATTCCTTATCATGAAGGCTGTGGGAGCTAATCTTGAATTAAAATGTTGAAGATACTTTCGCTGCGTCATAACTATTGGTCTTTGACAAGAATAGACAAGAATAATTCGATAATTTTAACTCCTTGTTGTGTACTGTATCTATCAATTATAAATTTCCAAGAACTCACCTGCAAAGAAAAAAACACAATTATATTAGAAAACAAAAAAAGTTATTCGGGTTTAACATTGGTAGGTCTTATTTGGGCCACCCTGTACATACGTATATAAAAAATAACGAAAACTTCATGAATCGACAATTTCGCTCACTTTTCATTTGCTAGGTACTCGGATCTCTGCGAAAATTTCGTAGGCAAAATCAATTACAGGATTGTTACGCCAATGTTAATTCGTACGAAAACAATTATTTGATAATTATTTGGGACCAGAATTTTGACATTTCAATAACTTTAGCAACCAGAACTAACACCACATGCGTTAAAATTAAAATGGAGTGCATAGAGGAATTATAAATTAAATATTTGCAAGGTAAATAAAAGATAGGTGGTAACTCTCCGCAACAAAATTTTCCGCTTAGAGATAAATGACAAAATTTCTTATGAAAATTTCACAAGAAGTGAATACGGCGCTTTAGACTGTTGGATATCCTTTAATTTCTTGAGAGGAAATGGAATTGTGAAAAATTAATTTGCAGACAACATTTTGGCAGATCTGTTAGACTTCTCTAATTTTTGATGTTGTTCAAAAAAATTATGCGACCAGGGTTGCTTTTTGAATGAAACGAACAAAATCAAAGAAATCGGCAATACAAGCTTTTATTACGTCACTTTAATATATTTTAGTCTGCGTTTACAATTTGCTGTTTTCTGTATTCTATTCATTTTTATTTTCCAACTGTTGTATTTTGTTTATCACTTTGTAGACTGATGTTTTTGCTTTCTCCAATATAATAGTGTAAATCGAAAGCGAATGATCGTACAATTTCTTTCAAATGGAAAAGAGTTTCATTCCTGTTCTCTGTACAAAAAAATGCTCAGCAAGCAAACATCCCTGCTTTAGGTTTATTATGTTGTATTCTTTACATTTAACATTTCTCGTTAACATGGTTAACATTTCTCGTTACTCGACAGCAGCACTGTTACTGTTGCAAATGTTGTAAAACATGCGTAAGCTTTTTAATACAATTTTACTGCTTTGATGATAGCATTTAAATAGAATTATTGTGTTTATAAAGAAAGAAAAAGATAACATGTTTAAATGATATCGCACCCTAAATGTAGCAACGCAAAATTTTCAAGTTTTGAAGTACAATTTAATCAAAAAACCCTCTATAAATGTATCTATAATTAAGAATTTTCATACATTTTTTATCTTAACAAACCCAGTTTTTTGTCTCTGCTGAAAAGTTGTAACTTTTGAGTTGTTACGCGTTTGAATATACGATAGTTAGGGTGCGATATGTTATCTATTTATCTAATAAGGTATTTATTATGTGTTTGTAATACGAGTATGTTGTATGCAAAAACAGCTTTTTAGTAACGCTATTCATTTGTGTATACATACAATGTAATTGAAGTTATTTTAAATAATACAACTAATTTGAGTAGTGTGATAGAAGTTGCCTAAACAACAAGTGTCTTATTATTGTTTTTTTGGGTTATTAATTTTTGGATTTCTGATCTTCTGTTGCTGTTGGAACCATAGACTAATACATACCTAGATAAACTTATTCTCTCATCTGACGTTTCATTTCACACTCTCATCGTAGGTTTGTGGAAATGAGAGCAATTAAATTTAAAATTATCTTACACCAGGTGGAGTTACAAAATATGTTCACTTAACTTTTTCCTGTCGTTTTGGTGTAGAACTGAAAAATTTAAATATATTTTGCACTTTTTTATTGACTTTTATCGTTGGTATACATTTGTATTGTATTTAACACAACTAGTTTGCCACAAAAACACGAAATTCGGTTGTTGCTCCTATGTTGATCTCTGTATACTATTGCCACTATCTGGTATTATTGAACCCATATTTCTACCATCCAATGTTTACTTTCCATCGTACCTATGACGTTTAATTTATTGAGCGAATAAAACCTTCTATGGTATGTGTTATTCTATGGTTGGAACTTTTTGAATTCATGGCTTGAACAACGTTCGAAGTTTTTTTTAAGTTTGTATACAAAAAAGCATAAATTTAAAAACAAAACATTTTTGGTCTGATCCTTTTATTGTGGAGTAATAAGCAAGTTTAAACTTAACACATTACATTCCGTTCAATGAATTAAAATCATTCAAGTTTTCATTATCACGTATGTTCGAACAATCCCCGTGATTAGTTACGTATATTGTTTCATGCTCAAGATATGTTTTCGAACACGAGGAGTTAAAAAGGCTCTTGCGATTCTCGTCGTAAATAAATCGCACGGCCCGGATATCATGTCTGCACGGGTCTTGAGTAGGTGCTCTTTGACGCTGGCACGTCCACTGCGCAAGCTTTTCAACGAGAGTTCCTGGCGCGTTGGAAGGTTGCTAATGTCCAGGTAATCCCTAAACAGGTGATGCAAGTAACCCAATTTATCCTTCAAACTCCCAGACAAGTGCAGAGTTTTCCAAGCGGAGATACTGGCCATCAAGAAGCCTGCGCCGCACTTATACTACAGCAAAAAACAGAGTGCATTGGAATATTCGTAGATAGCCAAGCGGCTCTCCTATCACTCAAATCTTACAACACTGCACCTAAACTCGTTAGTGAATGTAGGGAAAAACTTGTCGAGCTGGCCCGGCTGGCCAATGTGGTTCTTACTTGGATACCAAGCCACAAAGGTCTCCTAGGGAACGAAAAGGCAGTCGAACTAGCTAGGGCAGGATCCTCTTCCACCGAACTCCATATGGTGTCAGTCGCAACGCTTGTAGGATTGGTCAAAAGAGGTATTTTCCTCCTTTTTTACCTTGAACGAGCGAAGACCAGATGGGATAAGACGGAAACTTGCCGCATATCCAGAAACACATGGCCAGAATATAACATTCACCGGACTAACTTCCTGATCAGCCATAATCGGGGAGACATATCTAGGCTAACTGGCGTGCTGACCGGGCACTGGCCAATCGGTAATCCTGCAAGACGGTTGAACCTGCCATATAATGCTGCCGAGCATGCGATAGAAGAGGAGGAGACAGTGGAGCATCTTCTTTGCAGTTGTTCGGCTCTGATGAATAGACGCCTGAAGACTATGGGCCGTCCCTTCCTGCATAACCTCACTGAGATACACGATATAGATCTAGGAGATCTAATGAGGTATCTCCGATTAACAGGCTGGATATAGACACGGTACTTTGGACCTTCCAGAGTGATGAGGTATGCAAAACGGTGTCTAATTGATGCTAAATAGTATCTTTAGCAACCAACAAAAACCAACCAAACCAACCCTGCAAATTACCGCCCAATTTGTTCTGCGCTCTCGAATGTTACGGAGAGCATGGTTAACCACTATCTTGTGAAATATCTTGAGTCCAAGATCGATAGTATGGCTTCCGAAGCATGAGATCTACTGGAGACCCTTTCGGAACAGTGGAGTCGATCCATCCACCGGCTTGGTGAGAGTAAGGTAAGGGTAAGGGTCTTGAGATTTCCAAGGCCTTTGATAGAATATGATACTTTATTTCGAGTTTTCTCAGAGATCGCACTATACGTGTTGTTGTAGATGGGGTTTCATCCGACGAGCATAAATTGGCTGCAGGTGTACCAAAGTACTCTGTTCTTTCTCCTTCTCTTTTTCTTAGTTTCATTTTCGATCTCCTGGGTCAGACTGTGAACCCAATCTACTCTTTTGCGGATGACATTAATCTCTGTTATTCTTATTCATTCGACCGTGGGCCAAGTCTTCAAGAGATTGAAGTCAAACGTCGGACGATAAATGAAACACTCGACCGGGATCTGGTGTCCATTGTTCAATGGGGTCGAATGAACAGAGTAGATTTTAGTGCGGGTAAGACCCAATGTTGTTTGTTGTTGCATAAGCGGATTGCTGACCCAGGTATATCGTCATTGTCTATGGACTGTGTGGATATTGATGAATCAAGCGCTCTGGATGTTCTGGGCATGCAAATAATATGTGATGTCCGTTGGGAAAAGCATGTATTTGAAGTGTCGAAAGATGCATTCAAGTGTTAAGGCTTTCTAAAGCGGTGCCAGAAATACTTGACTCCATCTGATCTTCTTAATATCTACACCACCTACATCAGGCCAAAGATGGAATATAACTCCCATATATGGGCAGGTGCTCGTAGGACATCTTTAGAGCTTCTCGAACGTGTACAGAGGAGAGTGATGGTGTTGATAGGGGACAGTAGGGTATCCAACTCTATTGCCTCCCGAAAAGTCGTTGCGTGTCACTGTTCTATCGATACTTCTGCGGTATGTGTTCCACGGACATCCGTCAATTTATGCCAGACGTGGGAATATTTAGCCGAAGTACGCGGCTTTCCAGGAACTCTCATCCGTTTTTTATCGTGTGGCCGGTTGACCGCACTACACACTATAGAGAAAATTTGTTCTTCAGCCGCACAGTCCGTATGTGGAACGGCTAGTGTATTTCCCAATTGTGACATACAAAGATTCAAGGCAAATGTCAACAGACACTACTCCCTCTTTCCACCCTCCATTATCCAAATTTGCCTTCGCCTACACAATGCACTGCGTTTATAGATGACATCCCCTGAGTGTTGGTTTGATAAAAAAAACAAAAATTACTTTGAAGTAAAAGTGAAATGTTTTCACAAAATCCTTGTTCTACGAATCACTTTCAGAAAAATAGTCACAGATTTTAAATCATCGTCAAATTCCGTGATGGAAAAAATCCCATTAAAGTTTTTTATAAAAAATATCAGCAATAATTCAAAGAAAAATGGTACACAAATAGAGTTTGATATGTTTGTTGTATAAATAATTATTCAAAAATGTATAACTTTCATGGAAAAGTCCTATAAAGATTTTGATTTATTAAACTCCATTACAGTTTCTTAGTATCAGCATAATTTTGATATGCTGACTCTAATGGCATTTACCGTTTTTCTCTATCACGTCAAAATTTTGAGATATTTCAGCACAAAGCTTGCTGGGAAGAAAAACCGATAAGATCTTTGAGACTGAATTACAGACATAACTCTTCCGAATTAATGTTTGACTTCTGAGTAAGAAATGTACGATAGGGCCCCCTAAGCGGTCACTAGCTTTTGGTTTTTACCCCACTTTCCACTTGCCCCTAACAAATCGAAAAAAACTAATTATATCCATTAAAAATAATAGAAATTGTGGAAATTTTGGATTAGTATCTTTGAGGAAAATGCTCCTACTATAAGAATTAGTCTATGCTAATGACAGCTATGTACATTTATGTTGTCTGCATCGAACGAAACTACGCATTCTCTTTTATTTCTGTCCGTATTTAGTAAATTACATTAGAAACTCGAACTCGATGAAATACCTCATCGTCATCAAGAGAACGTGAAGAGAGTGATAGCGGCTGTTGTCTATTTCTCTATGAATCATAGAGAAATTACGTGTTGCATATCGACGTTGAATGTTGGAAAGTATTGTTTTAATAATACCAGATAAAGGCAATGGCTCAAATCAACCAACAAGAAAACAGCAACGGC
Organism: Phaonia tiefii; assembly: GCA_963931995.1. NCBI lineage: Eukaryota > Metazoa > Arthropoda > Insecta > Diptera > Muscidae > Phaonia > Phaonia tiefii. Next base: position 12,454,468 of record OZ008368.1, on the reverse strand, counting down.
ATTTCGTATTCTGCGTTAACATTTTTGTGTAAATCCACCACAAACATACATTAACAAAAAAAGATAACAAAAAGTCCAAACTACGTTTAAATTTCACAGTTTTTTATCAAAACGACATGGAAAATTTGAGTCAAAAATTTTTGTAATTCCACCTAAATTCGTCTATGATTTCACCTGGTGGATGACAATTTACCTTAAATAACTCTCTATCGGACCGACCCATAGATTAATTTATATATAGATTTATTATCCGTCTCATCTGACGTTTCTCTTTGCGCTTCTTCAATAAGGAAACGAACTTCTGACAGCAATTTTTAGTTTTGTGCATTCATGATGTTGTCACATATTTACATATTTTGAACGTTCACAATAACAATTTCAGCTGTATTTATCAAACCTCAGCGACAGAATTATTCTCTTGATGTTAAACACAAGAGCGAGTTGACAAATGTATGTATAAATTTATTTATGCATCGACCGCACTACAAAGAGTTAAACGAAACGTCAGATGAGAAAGATGGCAGCTCTAAATGACATTACTCTATGCTACGAATAATGCTGACACAAACTTTGAAAATTTATATTTTGAGAGAACGCAAAGAGTGCTAGTAAAGCGAACAAGAGAACAGGCAAAAATACCCTTCAGTTCGCAGGAGTGGAGCAACACTGACGAATTCTCTGATCCCATTTAGGCAGGGGTAACTCCGCGTCAATCTACTTTCAATGTATTGAACTGACGAATTTAACATGTGAATGACATAGGACGATGTCTATCGCTACCATAGAGTAATGAGGTATAGAGCAGCCACTCTCTCAGTAAATTGATGGCATTCGGTGTGCTGCAGATAGGTGGTTGGATGTTGGAAAGTATTGCAGATTATTATTATCTGGTATTAACAATAAATCAGCAACGGCATTTCGATTTGTGCGTTAAAATTTTTTTGTAAATACACCACAAATATATACTATCAATAAAATATAACAAAAAATTCCTAAATACGTTTAAATATCACAGTTCTTAATCAAAACTATATGAAAAATTTGAGTCAATTTACGTCAAATAACTATCGCACCGACCGCATCACGAATAGTGTGAAAGGAAATGTCAAATGAGAATAATGACAGCTCTATACATCATTACTCTATAATCGCTACCCTCTGTATTACCCATAGATTAATGCTTATAGTAAATCTACTAGTTCTCCCACCAAATTTATGACATTTGGCCTGGTGTGATATTTACGTTTGATGTTGAAAAGAATTGCTTTACTAATACCAGACAGAGACAATGGTTCAAAACAACGAACAAAATAACAACAACGGCATTTCGTTTTGTGTGTTAAAATTATTGTGTTAAATACAACACAAATGTATGCTAACAATAACAAAAAAAAATAAATGGTTTCCCATTACATACCATGAAGGGGCTGGGGAGAACTTCTCACAATCACTGAGCTGTGCGCTTTCCAGTTTTCACTCACTGATTGGGACCTACAGTTTTACACCGATTCCGAACGGTAATTTGAGAAGCTTTTTCATGGCTAGATACTCGATAGTGTCGCCGTCACTATGCGAGGTGACCGCCGCCGAAAGAAAATTTGAAGGTGGTCAGAGCCGGGTTCGAACCCAGGATCTCATGTACAAGAGCCGCGCACACTAACCATTGCACCACCGACGGCCACAATAACAGTCAATAAAAATTAATGTGAGTCCGATCACAGGGGAGATGTGTAAACATCTAGTAATGAAGTTGGAAGTACTTATGCTTTTAGTATATTTTTTTAATAAATCAATTAAAAGTATCAAAACTTGCAATATTGTAAATACATAGGAATTTGTATATATGTACTGCATTAAAAATTACAGTAAGCAGTAAATTTACTGATTACTGAAAAAATTCAGTAAATTTTTACTGAAAATGAAATTTAATTTGCATTACCAGTCAAATCATAGGGCCCCGTATTCATAATAATCATTAATCGGGCATTACTGATTACTGAAAATTCAATGCACCTCATCGTAATCATGTAGGCACTTTATAAAAATTGCTGAAAAAAATTTTAGTAATCAGTAAAAATTTACTAGTTAAAGAATTATTTCTACTGAAATTTTAGTAGTACTGCAAAGTGCCCATCTATGGTAAATGCCTTAAGTACAAATAGTTAATATTGGCTTATGGTAACTAAAATAAGATACATATTTAAATTTTTGACTCGATTGTATTTAAAAATCTATGGAAAACTGCATCTATAGTAGTGGAATTGTTAGTTGTGGGGGTTTGTATAGAATTGCTCATATGCAAGTGGAAAACGTCAAATAAAAATTTTGATAAAGCTTGCGACTGTGGGTTTGCACAATTTGTATTAAAATCTCCACCCATAATAATTGGAATGAGATGGAGGTTGTTACCCAATTGTCGTGCACCAGTTTCAGTGTAAGGCAACAGTACGTAATGAAGATATGTTATAATCTTAATTTATATTGGAATCTAATAGAAATTTTATTAGAATTAACATTACCTCCATTCAGCTTTGATACACTTTGTGTTCTTTTATGTTCTGAGTTATAATTTTGTTGGTGTTTTGTAAAATATTTTATTATTTTGTATTTGTTGCGGTTGACAAGTTATTAATCAGTTGTTTACTGAAATGTAATGTTATTTTACAGCAATGGTTTTCGAAAATTAGTAGCTAATATTGCACACTAGATGGTGCTTATATGCAGCTGTTAAGTATGAATGACAATCTCAAAGATGAAGAAAACTTTTATTTTTTAGTTTTCCTTATATTTGACAAGTTTAGTTTTTAGTTTTCCTTATTTTGCTTTGTTTTAGTAAATTTTTTATTAAAAGTGCAAAAAATCTTTTTAAAATTTATTAAAATTAAATGTTTTTGTATTCATTTTATTTACTTGTTTTCATTTGCCTACGATAACATAATGTACGACAATTAGTGAAAATTAGTCGCTACTATTGCACACTAGATGGTGTTGAGTATATTGTATGCAGCGTATGAGTACACTAATACACTCATACATAGCTCACACCGATTTGATAACGCTTTACGATTGGTTAACGATTACATCGCACATCTTACTCTAAATTTGTGATTGTATTGTGAAAAAGATTTTTACCCCCAGCGTATAGATGTTTACACATCAAAAAGTTTAAAACACATTTAAATTTCACAGTTTTTCACCAAAATTGCATGAAAAATTAAAGCAAGAAGTTATTGTAATTCCACCTGGTGTATATATATCACTTTTCGTCAAGCATCTCTCTATCACACCGACCGCATCACGAAGAGTGTGAAAGGAAACGTCAGATGAGCCAAATATTCTCTCTAGTCTGAGATTACTCTATGGTATTACCTTTCAACCGTTCCTTCGTGGTTGATAATAAGCGAACGTTTTCGCTAGTGTCAATGCGGCTTACACTTCGCTATTCGCTACGAACTTAGATGGTAAAGAGTAGGTAGACTTCGATAGTGAAAATATTTTTTTAATTAAGCAATATCATTTATTTTAAATACGAAGTAATTCAAAAATGTGCACTTAAAAGAATGTGATTATAAAAACATACAAAATATTTTTAAAATTAAATGAATTGAACTATTAAATATGTATGTCGTATAGAGCCTTTTAATATGTTTGTATATTTTTTAAACACACAAACTAAATGTTGAGCCCTGAGATAAGCCTCAGCTCAGAAGCACAAGACAATTGAAATATGATTTCGATGAAATTGAAAGATGTTTTCGACGATGTGCTCGACTAAGGGTATTTATAAATTTGTGTACACCCAGCGAAATAAATATAAAGGCACCACCATTTTTTGTTTTTTTCCAAATGTTGAGATGAATTTTCAAGTTATTACTTTATATTGTATTAGGCCTTTCAAAATAAAATATTTTTCACCAAAATACTTTGACTATAACTTCTTCAAGGCGAAAGGTTTATTTAAATATTTTAACAAGTTGCGTACAACGTATAATCTCCATTAACGCTGATAGGTTCCACTAAGCGTCTTGGCATTGAGTTTATCAACGAAGGAATATGCGCAGGATCAGTTATCTCCCATTTTCTTGAATTGCTACTCTTCTATTCTTGACATTCTTCAACTGGTGACGGGGTGGTAAACTTGGGTAGGTAAAATAGACCAGAGGTTCTTGATCGGATAAAGATCAGACCTAAGTGCAGGCCAGTCAAGCGTTGGTATTATTTCTGGACTCCAGAAATTTTGGAATTTTCTTAGACCGATGTACTGCTGCGTTGTCCTGCTATATGATAAATTCTGGGACACAAATTTCCTCACCAGATTTAACTAAGACAATATACAACATCAAATAGTCGAATATAATACACGGTGAAAATGAGATATATTGGTGTGGTTCCTCTATAACTCATACCTGCCCAAACAGTAAGGAACCCACCCCCAAAATTTCGCGGCTGACGCATTATTTTGGAAAAAATCTCTGGAACGCCAATCAGGTCCATCCAAATTTAATTTTTACCATCGGCAAATATCACTCCTCATCCAAAAATCTGTGTATTTCAGCGAATTTAAATCAGACTAATTCATGTCTTGGTTTAAGACCAAGTTTTGCATACTTTTTCCCATATGACAGTTTCAAGTTGCGTTTCATTATTTGTTGAACACGACCCAACCCTGCTTCCAAGCTCAATTCAGCAATAATTTCCTTATCGCCGAAGTTTTTTTTAACAGTAACCCTTTTGATCTCTCTTTTGGCGCTTTCACTGATCAGCGGTGTCCTTCCTGTTCGTTTTGTGTTTCCACATTGACCATCCTATTTTATAAAATTGTCAATGAAACAACCAGATATTTTCAATCGCCTCGAAATTTTCCGATTGGAGAGCTCTTCATCATGATAATCTTGAAAATTTCCCCTTTCTTCTTTACTTCGCTACTTTCCGCCAGCAATTCTATATAAATCGATTTTTTTTAATTTGACCGACTTTAATTTTAGAACAATAAAATAAAAACCAAAGAAAACTCACTTCTGTTTAAATTCCTATTTACTACTATTCGAATACGGGTTCTTTTCCATGTTACCTTTATACAAGGTGGCGCAAAAGTAAACTTCCGATGTTTTTCGGCTGTAATTTAAAAAAAAATTAAAAACTTTGATTCTTCTTGTGGATTATTTTTATTTGGTCTTTTACTTTTTTTTACATCAAGTCGAGAATATGATGTCATGTAAATGGCCGCCGCCACAGTTGATTGCCATTTGAGCCCTTTTTATGGCATTTTCCATCACTTTGGCCAAAACCTCCGGCGATACGTTCTCACATTCTTGATGGATATTGTCTTTAAGAGCTGCAAGAGTCTGAGGCTTGTTGACATAAACCCGCGACTTCAAAAAGCCCCACAAAAAGATTTGCGGCTACAGCAGCAATATTATTATATTCCGCGTTCTGGAGCAGTGTAGCGTAACATTGTTTATTAATGTGTATTTCGCATGTGTTTACTACACAAATGTCAAAACAGAACTGACATTAGGGGCCAATCGCAAAATTTATAGCATTTTCTGATAGGAGGATTACTTTTGCGCCACCTTGTATATATTTCGCACTAGAAACAGACAAAACAACGTCTCTTTTCATTTAACTTCTAAAAGAGATCGAATGGTTACATTCTATGACATAATATACCTAATGACTCATAAATGCATTACAATTCTACACTAAAAACGCAGTGCATTGAGACTACCGAGAAAAAATATATTGCCTTTATAATTATTTCGCTGGGTGTATGTAGAAGAAAAATAATAAAAGAGAAACAAAATGCACACAAGTTTGTTCGCCATGTGTCAGTAATTGCGTCGACGCTTAAAGAGAAATGATATGACTGCCGAAAATAGGGCAATGACCTCTGCACATACATTGATATGGCCTACCAAGCGATAGCGAATTTTTTTGTCGCTAAAAAGAAACGAAGTGACTTGTTGAAAAGGGTCAATAACTGCCAGTACTGAAGGGCAGTAATATGAAACAAATTTAAACAAAATAAAAAAGGTAAAACACACAAAAGTGTAATCAGCATAATCAAAACCTTTGATATATCTTTTGTGCTGTTTTATTGTGTAAATAGTTTATGTTTTGAGCGTATTTCGGCAAAAACAAAATGGCTTGTCATTTCTTGTGCATTAAATTACGCTTTCCGTATATTCGGGATAATTCAACTCGTTTTTTTTTTTGTTTTTGACTGAAGTGGTTCGTATAGATTAATTTGTACCACATAGATTTACCAACTCGCTTCTCGGTTTATTGACTGAAGGGAAACGAACTTAAATAATTGATTAGAAGAACATCGTGAATGCACAAAACCAAAAATGGGCGATTTAGTTCGATGTTCGCACAATATGTTCTTCCGCACAGACCCTTCTGCACAAATTGGGTCAAAACTATCCAAATTTAAAGAGCAAAAATTTTGTCATGATTAAATCTACATGTTTATAAAACTTTTTCATATCCTCAGCCCGGACTTTACGATGGATTTTACGTATTTTTTTATGATGGATTTTACGTATTGTTCATTATATGTATTTTAAATATTTTTCGTACGAGTATACAGTTTGAGGGTCACTTTGACCACCAATGCTCGCGAATGCCCTATGGTTGTTTTGCGAAAAGAGTTGTGGCAAAGATCCGTGAAGCAGTAGTAGCCGACACTCCCAGTTCATCGAAGGTCAGACAATCTTAAGATTCTTCCTCATGCTTCTTGGGTAATCTCCACGCTAAAATATATATGTTCAAAATAGTAGACTTCCAAGTTCCTAAGGTTTAAAACTGAAATACTTTGGATTTTATAAGGTTTTTTGCTTCTCCTGTAAAATTTTGAAAATGAGGGTTACGTCTTTGGGCATTTTAGGTGACGATATGCACAAATTGTATATGCAAACAACATACTGCGCAGGCAGTTATGTGCATAAACGGTCTGAATTAATTCAATTTTCTAAAATAAATTTAGAATTTTGGTTATTTGGGATTTTGCCATTGGGTCAAATTGACCCACAAATTGCTTATGAGGGGTAGAATCTAAATTTGTACAGAAGGGTTAAACAGCAAAACAGATGAAAGAAGTTCGTTTCCTCATGGAGGAAGCGCAAAGTGGAACGTCAGATGATAAGGATAAAGGATATGTACAAATTATTCTGCGGCATTCGAATGTCTGGATGTTGCACGGATTTACCATAGACTAATACTTATCTCAGCAATTTTATGACATTTGGCCTAGTGTGATATGAACGTTGGATTAAAAAAAAAAATGCTTCAATAATACCAGATAGCGGTATTGCTTCAAAACAACCAACAAAATAACAACAACGGTATTTCGTTTTGTGTTAAAATTACTGTATTAAATACAACCATAGAGTAATACTTAAGAGTTTCCATTTCTCTCTTCGATGCCTCTTCATGACGACGAGTTAGTAGGCCATTTCATAGAGTTTTATTTGCTGCTGTATTTTACCAATTTTACACTTTCGTTGGACATACAACGTACATAAATCAAAGGGAATGCGTATTTTCGTTCAATTCAAACAACATTAAACATAATTTAGTTGTCATTAGTATCAATAAACACTATTTAAAATTAGTTCCTGTCTTCTTTGCTCTCTCATTCTCCATCATCGGCCTTGTACCTTTTCGATCAGCTGTGCCATAGAATCCCCCTGATACAGCACAAATGTATGCTAACAATAAGAATCAATAAAAAAGTGTAAAAATTTCAGAGTTTTCACTAAAACGACATGAAAAATTAAAGTCAGAAGTTATTGTAATTCCACCTGGTGTATGTCACTTTTCGTCAAACATCTCTCGATCACACCGACCGCATCAGGAAGAGTGTGAAACAAACGTTAGATGAGCCAAATTTTCTCTCTAATACGATTAACTCTTTGGAGTTTACCATAAGAGAGGAACTCTGTCGCTGAGGTTTGATAACACATCTGAAATTGTTATTGTGAGTGTGAAATACATATACAGTAAAAGCTCTCTTAAGCGGACACTGACGGTCGCACCAATTTTGTCCGCCTAATGGAGATGTCCGCCCAATAGAGCATTTGAAGGAAATTAAATAAAATTAAAAAGAACACTCCCTCCACTAAGGAAATAAATATGTTAATACATTACAATCCAATTTGTTACAAAATTTTCATTATTTAAATGCGTACTAATGTACACGTTCTATAAATATCATTTCAATACATGGCAATGTCAAGCCCTTAACATTCATAAGTCATAAACTTAGACTCATAAATCATAAACTTAAATCAAACATACTGAAAAAAAACTTCAAAATTATTTTCGTTCCTGGAAAAGTTGACGGATGATGGCAACATTCACACGTTTCAAGGGATCCTTTTCAACTTATGCGTATCAAAATATAACAGCAAAAAACACATTTCTAAGGTAGAGGTTAATCACAGTAGCTGCGCATTTTTTTTTTGTCTATGAGCAAAAAAGGGGAATCACAGCTCAACGCAGATAGTTACGTACTTGACTGCGTTGTTAGTTGTTTTCTCGTTCATACTTTCTTTTATTTCGACAATAAAATTTGTTAGAAATCATGTTTTCACAATTTTGTTGTCCGCTCATGGGAGATGTTTGATGCCAAAAAAGTGTCCGCGTCCGTCCAAGGGAGCGTCCGCTTAAGGGAGCATGATTTCTTCCTGAAACAAGGCGAACATTTTGGGACCAAGGAATTTGTCCGCTTAAGAGAGCTGTCCGGCTATAAGAGCTGTCCGCGAAGAGAGCTTTCACTGTATTTAAAATCCAAAGTGACAGCACAACAAAAGTGAGGTTTTGATTAATTAAGACTAAAATATACGATTTTACAAAGTTGTACTTTCCTGCTGTAAAAATACCGAATGTAGTAAACATATTCATACAATTAAGTTGTTATTATTTTTCCTTAGTATAATTTTGGACAGAATTTGGATCATATAAAATGCAAAATTGTAAACCTCTATATCAAACGCTTACATATATTTATTAACAAAATTCGAATTTCATATCGAACCATTTTTTGCCTCCCGTGTAAAGTGATCACAATTTTGTTACGACTTTTTGGTGACGATATTTAAATATACGAACATCGTGAATAAACAAAATTAAAAATGGAGAATTTTGTTCGATGTTCGCACAATTTGTTGTAATTAAACAGCTGGCAGACGTTCGATTCCTCTTGGTAGAAGCACAAAGTGAAACGTCAGATGAACGAGTTGATTTATCTAGAATATGTTAGTCTATGGTTTAGGTAATGGAAATTCATTTGAAATACAAAAATATCAATGGTAAGTCAAGGCATGGATATATTTTATTATTGCTGATTTTATTCCGTGCCTTTTTACTCTGTAGGTTTAAACCAAAGGATAAATAGAACATTCAAATGATGTTTTTAGGAGTTTTGGTGAAAACTTGTTTTAATTTTATATCAGTTTGTGTAATCAGTCAGTTGTGTAATTTTATGTCAGTTTGTGTAAATGTTATATCAGTAAGTGTAAAGCTATATCTCCACTGAGCGATATTTATGCGGTCGTATGATTTCTTGATTTGCGTAGTTCATGAACTAAGTATGATGTAGTATGATGTTTCCGATGTATTTCATTTTGTTCATTCTCACGAACATAAGCCATATGTTCGATATGGCGAATATATTCGCGATAGTTATGTTCGGGCAACTTACGTAGATGAACGTGTTCGGGAACTAGTGAACGAGTTCCACACAAGTCTAATGATTTCGAACGGAATTTAACTTATTTTTGATTTTATTTTGTACGGTAGGAACACCGCTGTCCCTACCAAAATCAATTTGAAGTTACATACGATATTATTCTTAAAATTACTAAATATTTAATTTCATTAATTTCAACTACAAACACAGTTATGTTGATATTTTCATTCAAAATTAACTGGTTTCAGGCTATTTATTACCACAGACTTGGTTATTTTTTTGTTTTGAAAATGATTTTCGTTAAACTCAACTATATTCGTATCGTTGTTAAAAACTACACATTTTGTTAATTTTAAAATTTTTCGTAAATGTAGTTATCATGAATCAACCCATTCATATCAGCTTCGCAATAGTCGGGGGAGTTTCACCTACGACGTGGTTGACATTTTGGTTATTATCAACTACGAACATTTTTGAGTGCGCATAACCACATTGGTTTTGTCAAACAAATTAATATCAACAAAGGCATTGAACGAGAAAAATTATACGACAAAATAACAATTGCCTAAGATAACGCTTTTTAATACGTTCTAGAGAGATAACACGGCTAATAACACTCTACTTTTAATTTTTCTACACATTTTATAAAAAACATTTTATTTCTTGACACTTTGCGTTGTTGTTGCGTTGCAGACGTTTTAATTCACTCTGTGATATTAAAATCATGCACGAAAAGGCTGGTTCGGAACACGAAACGTTCACCGCAGTGAAATTAAAGTCGTAAGTGAATTTAAAAAACAGTGTGAGAATTCCAACATGTCTGTATGTGCAATGTACATAATGCATGATTGGAAAACAATCTCCGGACGATTGTAGTGAAACTACGGTAGTTTTCAGATTTAATTGTCTTGTTATTTCCACTTATTACCATGATGATGTGACTCAGTAAATCGCGAAATGCCGGATCCTTACGAAATAAATACATATATAAGGTATGCCGTAAAACGGCCCCCGACCTCAATTTGTTATTATTTTTAAAATCACAACTGTTTATGTCGTCATGAAATATAATTCGGTGGTAATATAAAAATTATTATAACGTAAAAATGATAAGAGGCATTCATTCAAACCTTTTGTTTTAAAAAATGTGTTCTTGTGTTGAGACATAGTAGTAGATAAACATTTTTTATGGATCAATAACTTTATTTATCTTACCAATGGTACCAATTCAGGCACAGTGTCACGGAGTTCGAAACTAGGCATGCCAGTGAGTGTGCTTTCCCGAACTATCTATTATTATTACAATGAAAACAACCCATTTTTCACTTAGGAAAAATGTATCAGACCTTGAAAAAGCTGGTAGTATGAACTTCTCGTACATTAACATTCAAAACTTTATGTATATATTTTGGATTATTAATATAAATAATTGAGCGCATTTCGAAGAGATGGGTGTTGCTTGTGAGCCTCTTCTTCTGAGAACAAACTGCGTTTGAAACCTAAGAATCTTGTATGTCTTCTACCTTTTAAAACAATATAAAGCTACGTTTTCACTAAACGTGTTTTGAAACCAAAAGTAACTGACTTCTCATTCAAAAATCAGCTGATTTCGGTCCCAAAATACACTCCGGTTCACTTATTTAAAGGCACTAAAAATGTCATATTCAGCAGCCTGTATCTTTTGCAATTTGTAACCGATTGCAGAATTTTAAAATGGAAAAGGAAGCTAGATATCTTGAGATATAAAAAAAAAAATCATGAAAATAGTGGTTTCTTAACCAAAGAACTTTTTTTGGGCAATTTATAAAAAAAAGTCAAAAATGTGCTATTTTTTTTTGGTTCACTTGAATAAAGGCACTTTAACTAATTTTAATGAAAAACTGTATTTCTTGTTTTTTAAATTTATTTTACTTTATTGATTCCAAGCATCCTTAATGGCCTGAATTAGTGACTGCTTGTCATCAAATTGTCTACCTCCTTTATAGACCTTACGAGAGAACCAAGCCCAGACATTTTCGATAAAGTTTAGATCTGCCGAATAGGGTGGCCAGTCATGAAGAAGAATATACTTATTGAGGCTAAGAGAACAATTGTTTTCTAGTTTTTACCCTGGGTAACCCATTACCCATCGTCGTGAGTAGCTACCCATTATTTTCCCCATTTCCCTGAGGGTAATGGGTAGTCGTGATGGGTAATTCCCCATTGTCGTGGGTACCCCCTGAGGGTAATGGGTAATCATGATGGGTAATTCCCCATTTTCGTGGGTAGCTACCCATTATTTTCCCCATACCCTGTGGGTAATGGATAAACGTTCATTACACATTCCCCACCACGATGTGTATGGGTTACTCATGGGGGGGGGGTTAAGTACGAACTCTTATTTAGATACGCAATTTGTTAACCTTTAAAGATAAATACATATGTATTTACATATCGTATGTATTGTACATGTATTTACAATTCAATTATTTGAGTTGAGTGTTTGTTTGAGACAAAATAAATACTTTATTCAGATGATATCAAAAATATAATACGGAAAATGTATATGTTAAACAAACATTTGTGCACGTTTTAAAATAAAAATACGTGTTTTGAATGCATAAAATAAATGTTGCCGTCTAGGTTCCTTTAATATAATATTCAATATCTGATATAAAAGGTTGCTACCTCCATCTTATGAATCTCCATATAGATTTTACATGTAAATCTAAGTAAGGTATTAATTTAGATGCAAGCAAAGTGGTTTCTACAAAGAATTTCTTTTGCAAATGTTATATCAACTCCGAAAACACATTTAATTTTGAGTATTCTTTGGCATTATAACTTGTATTTGTACTATTATTCTCTCTTTACCTACTGTTTACAAGAATATCGTGATGTCAATATAAATGTCATTTAAAAATTAACTTTTTATTAATTAACTTTATTTATTTAACGTTTTAAATTAAATACTTTACTTAATTATTGCACTTCATTTTCTTTACAGATGTCCGAATATTTTGAAATCTCCATAAATCGATCACACCCTCAAAGTTATTCCAGCTATTTTGATAACAATGTAAAGCCCTGCAATAAAAAAATAAATGAGACGCAAGACCACCAGCGTCTATTAAAAAAATTCTGTGATATGGCTGCGTCCAGTCTTAATTTGGCATTAAAAGAAAAATCATTTTGCAGTGACGATAATTTTCTTTATCGTTTCCTATATGCCAGAAAATTTAATTGTGACGATGCTATGGAATTGCTCATCAGTTATTTACAATATAAACAGAATAATGCGAATATACTGCATAATATTAATATTTTTGATGAAAATATACAACAAGCCTTAAGGGATGGAAATCCTGGACTATTGAGTCAACGTGATCGCAGAGGACGCAAGGTTGTAACATTTACAGCCGCTAATTGGAATACAAGTAAATATACACTACAGGATATATATCGAGCGCTTTTGCTGACGCTAGATAAACTACTGGAGAATGTAGAAAATCAAGCCTTGGGATTTGTGGTTATAGTAGACTGGACCAATTTTACATATAGACAATCAACTCATTTAACACCAAAAATTTTAAGAACTATGATAGAAGGACTGCAGGTAATGTATCCGTCACATAATTGAACCAAAGACCCAATATTTATGAAATTTGTTTCCCATACGTTTTCAGGATTGCATGCCGCTTAAATTCAAAGGTATCCATTTTATTGCTCAACCCTGGTATGTGGATTTAGCTCTATCCGTCATAAAGCCATTCTTCAAAGAGAAAATCAAAGAACGTTTCTACATTCATGGCACGAATCTAAGCTCTCTACATAGTTTAGTTACTAAGGACATTTTACCACCAGAATTGGGTGGTGAGGCACCTAATGTCAATAACTTAGACTGGTATCATTCCTTATTAGATTTTAGTCAAACATCATCGGTAGATGATCCAAAATATTATAGATTAATAAAAGAGGTTGTGTATTCAAAACCATCTGTGACAATCGTTGATAGTTTAAGTGAGGACAACTGCTCAAATATAGTTAAGTACAAATTGTGATATAAAAAATGTTGTGTTTTTTTTATAAACGTAAGTGGAACATTTTTAAATCAAATTGTATACTACAAACTAAAAAACTATATTTCTTCGTAACATGAACAAGTATTAATTAGTTTATAAGAAGGAGTCTATCTCCAGCTGGAAGATGGACACTTATATATGACACTATTTCATATTCGAATCGAATACAGCTTTCGAATTGTTTTACCTTTTTAGTTTAGGGCAATTATCGCAATTCTTGGTTTAAAGCTAACTAACAGTTACAATTTTTAAATTCCATACAAACTGGCGGTTAAATCGTTTAGTTGCCTTTACCTGTAGGCTAACTTGAGCACGTCATAATGGGGGTTAAATAAATTCGCTTTATAAGTAGTATATACAAACTTACACTGCGAATCACGTAAATAAGGAATTATATTTTTCAAACTTTGATCGTAAATATCTTTTGCACTGGTTATAGGAGTATTACGACATTCATTATGAATAAAGTCTATAATCTTACTATTTATGAACAACATAAGAAAAATAATTGTTTTATTTTTTTAATAAAATTGTTTTGTTTTTTATTTACATGCAAGAAATTAATGGCTTTTGAATGCGTCGCTTGAATAAGGAATTATTTTATATTGAACAAGTAGGAAATGATTCTTGATTGGAACGTATGAAAATTATCAACACAATATAAATTAAACAGCTTTATTTAAAATTTCAAATAACATGGGACGCGCAAAAGCTCTTAACACCTCCGAAAAGGAACAAATTTTACATTGGAAATCCAAAGAACTAAATGTACTTCAAATATCAGAGAAAATTAAGAGGGAGAAACAGTTGTATAAAACTATTTATATAACATCGAGAAATATGGGAAAAACATGAAAGGGCGAACTAAAATGGTACAACGGTTCAAGAAAGGCAACATATTTGCAGAATTGCCTCCAATTCTACAATTTCGACCGCAAACTTTCGCAACGAAAGTGAATGTAACGCAAGTGTTTCTATGTCGTATTTTATTTATTGGTCCTTATATAGCAATCGAGCCCTTTGGGCCATATTGAGTTACAAAATACTACTACAAATTAATATAATTCATTTCTCTTCGGAAATTTCTAAAAAGCAGCCTTCAATTTGCGCCTTCAATTTGCTAAGAATCCAATGACATGGTCAGACAAGTGGTCGAAAGTGGTGTTTCAAGACGAGAACAAATTTAATATCAATGAACCAGCTACTATTTCCTTAATTTAAGAAAAGAAAAATTGTTGTAATGAAGACACAGCAGAGAAGGGGGAGTTAGTTATGGTATTGGGGGCCTTGATCTACTACGCACCGCTATGCCGCTTTTCCCCAATTTAACAATTTGTTTGGACCCATAGCATGGAATTACCAACAAGATAATGCACCAATTCATACTGTCAGGGCTGTAAAACATTGGAATCATGAACAAAATGTGAAACTTTTATATTCGATGACTGAAAGCAAAGTGAAACAAATGAATCTCTAAAAGATGCGATAAAATATTCAAGGGCATAATTTTTTAAAATTATATAGGGTCTCTTTATCAATCAATGCCCCTGACCGTATTTTTAGAATTATTTCCAATAAGGGCGATATCACCCATTACTAAATCTATTTGTTTTATTATTATTAGTCGTAAATTTGAATTTGAATTTTTATGACCGATTTTTGTTAGTTTTTGGTTAATGTTTGAGAAATTCATACTACAAGCTTACAAGTCATGAATATTTTTCTAACTGAAAAATTGTTGGTTTTTGTTGAAAATAATAGACAATTCAGTTCAACACACACTCACTGGCAACTCTAGTTTCGAACTCCGTGACAAGTTCATCATCAGATGCCTAACTACTGTGCCTGAAAATTATTAACCTATTATTTTACCCAAGTTTTCCTTATTCAAGTGATGCATTCAAAAACCATAGATTTATTGCATGCAATAAAATAAACTATTTCATTAAAAGAAATAATTTTTCTTATTTTGCTACATAAACAGTAAGATTACATCCTTTATTCGTAATGAATTTCGTAATTCTCCTATGTATATCCCGTTTGACTGATATTTACGTTCTAAGTTTGGACAATTTAATTCCTGTATATTGCACTTCAGACTAAATTACGATTAACAAGCAATTCTATTTCAACTGAACTGTACCTTTTCTTTTATAGGCTATATTACCACTATATTTTATTATATTTTTTTGTGAGTAAAGGTGACACAATATCTATGGTTTTTTGTTTGGCAAACTATTGAATTTCATAAAAATTTGATAACCTTCGAACCCCAATTTGTTTGGGGATTATGTCCGATCATAGTAGTAATTTCAACCAATAAAATCAATGTGAAGAATATTCGCTAGAAATATTTAAACCCAACTACGCAATAAACTTTTATTTTGTGATTTTTATGATAAAAGTTAATAATAATAATTATTTTAGATTTATATAATATTTCTCCGTAAATAATAGTTATTTCTGATTTGTATTATACTGCTCAAAAAAAAAATATTTCAGATTTTTATTGTTTTGTTTTCAATACCAATAATATGGGAATTTTTCAAATAATAATTATTGCGTGATTTTTTTCATCGTACAAAAAGTAAAAATCAGGAAATGATTTTCACGAGTATTTTCCGAATACAATTTAAAAATCACTTAAAGACTTATTTCTTCTTGACTAAAATAAAAGTATTTTGCATTTATCGGCATTACCGTTGTTGTAAATACAACAAATGTGTATATTTCTGATAAACTCAACGATGACTATGACTATGTACTTCGTCCATCCGTCCGAAATAAACAATTATGAGTTGGAGCTGTAATTTCTTACCACACTATTACCGTCTTTTAGCATCTAATCCCGATTATTGTAACCACGCGAAATTAAATTTTTCATAACCGGTTTCTTTAATTTTATTAAGGCGTTAAGGCTTATTTTACCTCAGTTCTGTTTGACCACCCATGGAACACCATTTTGATCATCTGAAATTAGGGGTAATTCACATAGAAATAGACGGAGTTACACACACTCGTTTCGTCAAGCTGATCAAAAATATTGTTAGGAATTTCCTTATTCGTCCTTTTTGCGCTGTTTTATTCCTAATAATAAAACAAGGTTCGTTTTAAATTACGATAATTACAACAGTTTAACTTCCTTTTATTTAAGTAAACATTACAAGTTTTCTTAATTTACACCACTTTACAATAAGTATTATGTTTTACTATCAAATCGCCTTGCTTACTTTCCGGCGGTTAATCACAAACGGAACTCTCCGTTCCAAAGACCTCAGGTATTTATACGAACTCACCATACTCAAGTATAGTTATCTCTAGCGAATTCAAGAACCTTCTAGTCGTTGTTGTTAGTTATGTTTCTACTAATTAATAAATCCACCTTTGGGATAATGTAGAATCATCTCGAATAGTGGAGAATTGACTTAACTGAGGGGAATTCATTCTACTGATTTAGCGAGCTGGTATGTTGGTACAATGCATACTTTCAGGCGCAGCATTAATCGCCCTGTTATTTCCATAATGTTAGTTTGGTCATTAAGAGTAAGTAAAAGCTTTTACTTAATCTTAACACTGCCCCCCCCCCTCCACACTTAAGCCTGTTCGTCCCGAGCAGGCTCAACTCCGAGTTTTTCATACAAGGCTAGCCTTTCCAAATGCACGATCTTCATTTTAGCTCTCGGACTTTGGCTTTTCTGGATTCTATAAACCACGTCATTTATTCGTTTGATAACCTTGACTTTCCCAGTGAGTCTGCAGTTTTGGAGATAAACCTTTCCTGCGCTGTGGGTTGAATAGTAAAAAATAGCTGACCCTCATGGAGTCCTCCGGAATTCGCCGCTTGGTCGTACCTGGCTTTCATCTTATTACTGACCATCTTCATTCTACTGCGAACAAACTCGTAAAGGTTGCTAAGCTCTCCTGGGATACCATCAATTTGCAGGGATCGGTCTCAATAATTTGCTTTTTTATCTCAGCCTTAGAATCCTGCTTACGTTCGATTACATGTGGACGGTCATTTACTCGTCCGGTATCGTGCATTACCGCTAGAGAGCTTGACCGCTTTCGCGGGTCTCTACAGTCCCGCCCTAAATGGCCACGATTGCCAACTTTCAATTTTGTTGCTTTCCATAGAATTCGAATCACGTCTCTAAGTTCGCTAACGGCGCCTTTCGCCATTCGCCAAAGCCAATGAAACTTTCCAAAAATTTAGGTTTTTGTGAGGCTAACACCGCATATCTAACGTCAGGATCGTTAATGGCCCTAACAAATGCCTCTATCTTAAGTTGATCTAAGAAAGTTTGGGGTTCTGCAGGATATGCCATCAACACCAAGCGTTCCACATCCGTTGCGAAGTCCTGTAGTGTTTCATTATGCTTTTGCACTCGACCTCTTAATTCCACTCGGCCTCTTAAATCTTTCTTGTGATCGCCACCATACTTGCGTTGTAACGCAGCCAGTATATCCTCGTAGTTGTTTCTGGAACTGACGGGAACGCCCTGAATGACTTCTGCTGCGCTGCCTTTTAGTGCTAAAATCAGCTCTAATGTTTTGTCGTTGCTGTTCCACAAGTTCTTAATTGCGACCATGTCGAATTGGAATTTAAAGACTTCGAATAGTGTAGAGCCATCGAAACCGGGACTTTCAATCAACCAGAGCCTTCGAAAATTACTCGCACTGGTCCTTCTTGCAACTGGAGATCATTTATCTTTCTTTCCAGTTCGGCGAATCTTTCCTCCATATTTTGTTCAATCTTCTGCTCAAATTCCTCGAATTTCTGTTCGACCTTTCCGAATTGATCATTAACCTGTTTCTTCATGTTATTCATAGCTGCTGAATTTCATGTAGCTTGTCATTTGTGGCGTTTGATGTTTCCTGCATAATTTTAGAATTTTCACCAAATTTCTCGCCCATAATTCTAGAATTATCGTCCAGTTTCGCATTAATAATTCTGGAATTTTCGTTAAATTTTTCCATCATGGCTGCAAACATCGTCGAAACATCCATATTACCAGTTGCTTCCTTTGCAGATACCTCAATTTCTTCTTTGCACTCAAACTGGTATGTGTCAATGTCAATGTTTCACCGATTGACTTCTTCTATTAATAGCCTCTGCTGCTCTACCTTATTACCAGCTGTCGGTTGGTCCAATTTACTCAACTCCTTTTTTAGTTGTACAACTTTGAGTTCTTCAAACTTCATCGTTGTCCTTAATTCGTAATTTCACTTCTGACACAAATGTTACGAATTTTCTTATTCGTTTTATTCTGTTTTATTTATGTTTTATTCCCAATAACAAAACAAGGTTCGTTTTAAATCACGATAATTACAACAGTTTAACTTCCTTTTATTTGACTCAAACAGTACATCAGTTTTCATTATTTACACCAATTTACAATAAGTCTTATGTTTTACTTTCAAATCACGTTGATTGCTTTACGGAGTTTAATCACAAACTGAACTCTCCGTTCCAAAGACCTCAGGTATTTATACGAACTCACCATACTCAAATATAGTTATTTCTAGCGAATTCAAGAACCGTCTAGTCGTTGTTGTTAGTTATCTTTCTACTAATTAATGAATCCACCTCTGGGATAATGTAGAATCATCTCGAATAGTGGAAAATTATCTTAACTGAGGCGAATTCATACCATAGAATAATACATACATAAATAAACTTATTCTCTCATCTGACGTTTCATTTCACACTCTTCATCGTAGGATTGTGGAAATGAGAGCAATTAAATTTAAAATTACCTTACACCAGGTGGAGTTACAAAATATGTTCACTTAACTTTTTCCTGTCGTTTTGGTGTAGAACTGAAAAATTTAAATATATTTTGCACTTTTTTGTTGACTTTTATCGTTGGTATACATTTGTATTGTATTTAACACAACCAGTTTGCCACAAAAACACGAAATTCGGTTGTTGTTCCTTTGTTGATCGCTGTATACTATTGCCACTATCTCGTATTATTGAACCCATATTTTCCACCATCCAATGTTTACCTTCCATCGTACCTATGACGTTTAATTTATTGAGCGAATAAAAACTTCTATGATTCATACTACTGGCCATAGATAAATAAAAAAACATAGATGGTGATAGATAAGTTGTGGATTTGAAAGTAAAGGGAAATTTTCTAGATGGCGCCGGAATGGTGGATATGAGCAAATTTCCCTGGAAACAAAAACTATGTAATCATGCTTTTGTGAAGTTTGTGTTGTCAACTAATATCAAAAGCAATATACTTTTCTAATATTTATATTCTATTTTCAAATTTAAACAAGAGAATCGAAATAAAATGATTTTTGAGTGCTTTTTCGTCGCAACCGAGTGAAAAAAGGGTTGCACGGAAACAGCCTTTGCCCTCTGGTGAAAATGGTGATTAAACAAATGAATCATCTATATATTGTTACGAATTTCCTTATTCGTCCTTTTTGCGTTGCTTTATTCCCAATAATAAAACAAGGTTCGTTTTAAATTACGATAATTACAACGGTTTAACTTCCTTTTATTTTATTTATATAGTACAACAGTTTACTTTATTTACACCACTTTAATAAGTCTTATATTTTACTATCAAATCGCGTTGCTTACTTTACGGCGGTTAATCACAAACTGAACTCTCCATTCCAAAGACCTCCGCTAATTATACCAACTCACCATACTCAAATGAAATTATACGAGTATCTAGTGAATTCAAGAACCTTCTAGACGTTGTTGTTGTTGCCTATTTTTGTAGAATCATCTCGAATGGTGGAGAATTATCTTAACTGAGGCGAATTGATGCTACTGGTTTAGCGAGCTGGTACATTGTTAAAATGCATACTTTCGGGCGCAGCACTAACCGCCTCTTATTTACATAATGTTAGTAGATTCATTAAGAGCAAGCAAAGTCTAGTCTTTCCAAATGCACGACTTTAATTTTAGCTCTTCGACTTTGGCTTTTCTGGATTCTATAACCCACGTCATTTATTCGTTTGACAACCTTGTAAGGGCCTTCCCAGTGAGTCTAAAGTTTTGGAGATAAACCCTTCTTGCGCTGTGGGTTGAACAGTAAAACTAGCTGACCCTCATGGAATCCTTCGGAATTTGCCGCTTGGTCGTACCTGGCTTTCATCATATTACTGACCAACTTCATTCTGCTGCGAACAAACTCGTGAAGTTCGCTAAGATCTCCTGGGACACCATCATTCTCCCTACTGTCGGATGTTAGGCAGTTGCCAAACTCCAAATTTCTAGGGAGCTTTAACTCTGTCCCGAAGACGGTACTAGCTGGTGTTCGGGCAGTAGTATCCTGGGTGGCCGACCGGTATGCTAGAAGTAATTTTGGTATGCGTTCGTCCCAGAACTTTCTATCCCACTTCTGACACCAATGTTACGAATTTCCTTATTCGTCCTTTTTGCGTTGTTTTATTCCTAATAACAAAACAAGGTTCGTTTTAAATTACGATAATTACAACGGTTTAACTTCCTTTTATTTTACTTATATAGTACAACAGTTTACTTTATTTATAACACTTTAACAAGTCTTATATTTTACTATCGATTCGCGTTGCTTACTTTACGGGGTTTAATCACAAACTGAACTCTCCATTCCAAAGACCTCCGCTATTTATACCAACTCACCATACTCAAATGAAGGTATATCTAGCGAATTCAAGAACCTTCTAGACGTTGTTGTTGCTTATCTTTGTAGAACAATCTCGAATGGCGGAGAATTATCTTTACTGAGGTGAATTCATGCTACTGGTTTAGCGAGCTGGTACATTGTTACAATGCATACTTTCAGGCGCAGCACTAACCGCCTGTTATTTACATACTGTTAGTAGAGTCATTAACAGCAAGCAAAAGCTTATACTTATTCGTAACAATATGAATGTAACAATAACAATAAAAGTCAATAAAAAAGTGTAAGACACATTTCAATTTCACAGGTTTTCACCAAAACGGCATGAAAACTTAAAATCAGAAGTTATTAGCTCTGTTCGAGTACTCGAAAATTTGTGCAAATTTGTACAAATTTTTACTGAACTCTGTTCGTTTACTCCAAAAGTCTAGTAAATGAGTGCCAGAGAACGAAAATTTTGACAGTTCGGTGTTAGAGATTTTGCAAATTTTGGTTGGAGAAATTTTAGCCAACAAAAATTTGCAACATAAAACAGCTGTTTGAAATTAGCTGTTTTATGTAAACAAAGAAAAATCCAAAATAAATTAACAACTGTCGAAAAAAGTACAAATGATTATTTTACTATTTTATTTAAAATATCACTGGAATTTAGAAAGAAAATGGAAAGCAATAATATGTAGTACCATTCAGCAAATTCTGGTGAACCGACGACGTCATAATTGGACAACTGTGGCAGTGTATATGTAATGTAACTACAAGCCAAAATGTGTGTAGCAAATGATAAAACTACATCAGCTGTTTCGTTGCAAATTATTACTGGAAGTCTTTCGCGTACTTTATTTGCAAATTTTTATAAAGAGAGTAAAATTGTTGTTTCGCTCTCAGAAGTAGATTCTTGCAAATTTTTACTGGGAAAGTACTCGAACAGAGCTATTGTTATTCCACCTGGTGTATGCCACTTTTCCTCAAACATCTCTCTATCACACCGACCGCACCACGAAGAGTGTGAAAGGAAACGTCAGATGAGTTAAATATTCTCTCTAATAAGATTTACTCTATTGTAAAATGTATCTTACTCTCTCAAAAATAATTACTGGATATTTTTTACTGGGAAAGTACGCAGACGGACCTAATATATTGATTTAGGCATTAAGCGTAAGTAAATGCTTTTGCTTAGTCGTAACAATATTGTATCGAAATTTTCAATTTTCCTTTCTGGTGCTGTTTAATTTCCCATTGATAAAACAATGTTCTTTTTAAATTACGATTAGTACAACAGTTAACTTTATTTACAACATCTTAACATTCACAATTAGTCTATATTCAACTATTTTGTTATTATTACTTGCTTTTGTTTTTTATTATTAACGTTGCTTACTTTGAGCGTTTCAGAACAGACTGACTCGAAATGCAACGCACATCAGCTACATATTGATACAAGTTGTTTGATGACCAAATTAAAGTCATAAAAAAATTGGGAAAAATCGATTTTGCATCACGGTCCATCGGTTTTGTGAATGTCCAATGACCGGCGGTTTTCTCAAAAGTAGCATTTTAATTTTAATCGAAAATTGTAACAACTCTTAGTTTTTTTCACATACATAAAATAAAAGAAAACGGAAAAATCAATTTGAACGGTATGATTTTTTTCTATAGACAAATTAAATCTAAATTTCAAAAGAAAATTAATAGAAAATAATAAGAACAATTTTTATATAAAGCTTAAAAAGAAAAAAAATCTATATTATTGAAAGCAACAGTTTATAAAAATTTTTTATTTTATAACTTTACTGTTCTTTTCAAAATGGCGTCAGCTTGATGCATCGTAACGATTAGGCGATAAATTTATGAATACCGCTTATTTTTCGTGGAATTTCTCACTATTGTCATATGAGTAGTAACGGTGCGTTTACACGGGACAGTTTGAGACAAGATAGTTGAGAATATGTATTAGTTGTCACAAAGAGAAAAATTGTTTGTGTGACGTACTCGTCCAGCCAGTTGTAAATACAGTACAGTTTTAAGCAACCGCCGGCAGTGTCGTTTCGTTAAATTTCGTACTCTAATTTGTTGTTTCTTCGCTCTTTTGCCATTGTGTTTTGTCTTACTTCTCCAAATTACAATGGAACTGATGTACTCTGCAAAATCAGACATGTATTCATGTTTATATGTTTGTATTGGCAAACAATATTTCAATAAAACTTACCAAAATTTTCAAATACAAATATATTTCCCAATTTGTAAGGTAGTTTGCGATGTTTTGCTTTTTTCTCAAATTACTACAAAACGTGGCTGAACTAGTAGAGGTTGACGCAGTAGGATTTGTTGTAATTGTGTGAACCAAAAACAGGCTTTTACTTTTTGTTTCATGACTCTAACCGTCAAATTCAACACAGATCCATATGAACAAACACAGTAAACAAAAAAGTACAACAACAAAATACCTACACTGAATTTAACAGATTGAGTCATAAGAAAGCAAAATCAGTTTTTGTAATGCGCCAACCTCTACTAGTTCAGCCAAGATATGGCCGCTTATGCCAAATCTCTTGCCGAAGTTACTGTCGTTGAAAAATCAGAGACAGTGGCGAGGCAAGTGAGAGAAATGTAAGTGTGTAGTAAAAATGTGTGAATGTATTTCTACTGTCGGAGCAAAACTGTCCCGTGTAAACGCCAGGTAAGATTATTTGGCAAAACACTGAAAAACTCTTTTCCTATTTAAGGCCAGGTCAAGCATAAACTTAAGGCTTGGATATAAAAACCGAAGCCGGTGGAAATCGGTTATTAACTGCAAACATCCGGTGAAACCGGGTTTTCAAAAAAAACCCTTTTCGAAGCAACCGAAAAACGTGTTCTTGAATTGACCTGCTTTTGAACACTCTAATCACGATTCTTAGATTTAAAAAACCGTTGAGTATAATTGATCTAATTTCTGCTATGCGAACCAATCACTATTACCAATTGTGTTTTTGTCCGTGTATTTACTTTGGAGTATCGAGTACTCGAAAAATCTATATCGGGTACCAGCTACCTACATACTCTATACTTTCCCAACACTACAGCACAAAATAACCGGGATAATTTCACAACAAAATTTGTTTATGCTCGACTTTTGACCAATATATAGTAAAAGAGTACGACGTAATATGGCTTACAACAAGGTAAATATATCAGATATTTAAATAACGATAATCTCAAAACCGTTTTGCCATCTACACAGGAATATACGATACTGGTTTTAGATGTACGTAGAACGGCCTCCGAAAGTTTTAAACTAAAGGCTACAAAATGCTGCTCGGACATTATAAAGCAAAAGGTAACGCTAAAGGGATGTGAACTCTTTTAAATTCAAATGTTACAAACAAATTTCTTACTCGCCTTAGATCTGTTGTGGAAAGAAAGATTATTTTTCATTTGTCCTGGTGGGTACGGACAACACATTCAATGATATGAACGAAAATACTGATAGCCACCTTAATATTACCCAGTATGAAGGAGAATTACAAATACCATCCTGGAAATTGTTAATGAGTTTCTATCAGTTTGTCAACGAAACTCCGGCGGAGAAAGGTGAATGGTTGGACGCATTAGTGGTGGCTTTTGGTCTGTTGCAAAAGGGATCTAGGTAAGTTTTTAAGTTAAGCGAGTAGATAGTGAATGTCTTGTAATAAACTCAAATTTTCCACAGATCTGCAAAAATCCAACGTAAGCGTTTGATTTTGTTTTATGATTTCAACGATGCCCCTAACTCGTTTGACTCATTTAAGGATGTAACACGGTGTTTATTGGAAAATGAAGTGGATTTAATTGTGGTGTAAGTAACGCCAGAAGAATTATATTTTATGTTAAAAATTGTAAAGCGCACAACTCACAGATTGCGAAAAACTCACCCTATCACTTTATGAGAATAAATATATATTGTTCTATCAAGTCATGAAGTCCTTCTAAAATCGACTGAAAAAAATCTCTTACAGATCTGAAAATATTAAATTCATCGATAATCCAGCAAATGACAATTTACCACAGGCCATCTTTGAGTCCAGCAAGAAATCTTCACAACGGTTGGATAACGAAAAGTATGCCCTACGCTTGGTATTTGAATGCAATGCAAAACTTTGCAATTTCACTGAATCTCTTTCGACTATTCTTAAAGTGAAAAATAAACGTCCCTGGACATGGAATGCAAAATTACGTATAGGCTCAAAGATATCCATCAATATTACTGGAATTATAGCAGCGAAAAATGAGTGTACTATAAAACTGAAGAAAGTTTGGAATCAACCGGGCGAGGAGCTTGTACGTAAATGGGGTTATTTTATAGATGGCAATCAAGTATGTCCAGATGTTGATGAATTAATGGATGGTTATATGATGGGTGGTACGCCCATAGCTTATGATGAAAGTATAGACGATGATATTAAGAAATTACCGCCAGGTTTAACCTTTCTGGGGTTTATACCTCGTAAATTGGTATATGATGAGTATTTAAGTGGTGAGTCTACGTATTTGATACTCCATCAACGTGGTATGACATCATCGGCAAAGATGTTAGATGGATTGGTGAGGTCATTACTTGAAGTAGAGCATGCAATTCTATGCTGGAAGGTGTACAGTGAAAAATTCTGCAAGCCAAAAATTGTTGTACTGATACCCAACAAGGTAATAACTGTGAAAATCTATTAATTAATTTTTCTATTTATAAATTTTTATTATTTTTTTTGTAATTAATGCTCGATTATTCTGAACACAACTGTTATTCTTTTATATTCTATTTCCAGATCGAAGATGATTGTCCAGCTACATTATCAATGCTTGAAATGGCCCACCACGATCAGTATCATTTCTTTGAATTCCCAAAGCTAAGTACAAAACACACCGAGTGTTCAAAAGAACAATTGGATGCAGTCGATCATCTAATTGATACGATGGACTTAACAATGAAATCAGATGATGCCGGCTTGCCTCGGGATACATTCCAGAAAGATCTTGTGGCATTTGATAGTTTACCTCACATTTTTGAGCGGAACTTTATGGATATAATGGAACGCAAAATATTGTGCAGAGCCAGCGAAGATGATGAACAATTCCAAGAAACATTAAAAGATAAGAACTTTGTTGAAGCTTATTGGAAATTGAATGAGAAGATCGAGAAAGATGCCAAAAATGCAATTAAAGAAGTTAAGAAAGTATTTTCTCTGGAAGTTAGCGAAGAATGGTTGCAGAAATCAAAAGCTAGCGAAACTAAAAATGCTAATAATGCACCGCTTAAAAATGACGGAGAAGCAAACGCAAATAATAATATTGAATTAAACTTTGATCATGTGAGATCATCTACACCAGCAGATGATTTTGAACAGTTGCTGGAAGCTTATGTATTTCCCATACAAGATAGTACGCAACGTGATGTAAAGTTCAATCACTATGCCTGTCAATTGCGTTATGTGGTAAAAAAATTAATTTTCAATGCCAAATCTCTACAGCCTCAGGATTATCAGAAAATTACTGCAGCATTAACTGTATATCGCAAGCGTTGCTTTACATTTAACGCTTTCGATGATTATAATTCCTGGATTTCTTCGATTAAAACGGATGTAGTAAATCGTCGTATGGTTAACTTTTGGATTGAGGTTATAGTTAGACATGAGCTGGGCTTGTGTTTTATTGGTGAGCCATCGTTGGATGAACAGATAAAGGAGAAAGATTTCTACAGTTTGGAATTTGTTGATGATAATGATGTCAGCTCAAGGCCAGAAGAAATGGAAATGAATAATACAGAAATGGATGATGTATTGGGAAATATAGATGACGGAAATGATGATTGATTAATGAATGAAATTTTTAATACTATTCACTTATACGAACTAAGAATTTTTGTTTTGTACTTATACCTTTAATGCCTTTGAATAAAATGTTTTTGTCTTGTGTATATATTCGAAATTTTTTTTATAAAATTCTTCCAACAACTATTCCCGATTCAATTCTTAGCTTATTAACATGTTATTTATTCCGATATTTCGCTAACCTTTGAATAGCATCTTCATGAATCTTTTTTTTTAACTCAAGAACGCGGAGATATTAAAAACAGGAAAGATGAGAAATCATACGAAAACAAATTCACCAAATAAATTTGAATGTTATTGGTAAAGGGACAACAAGAAGGTATTTCTGATCAAAAATCCAAAACTACGGGACAAGGAGAATAAACTTGGAAAGCCAAACAAAATTTCCAAGATTTTTTGGTTTCTGCTCTTTGCAGAACACTGCATTCTCTATTAGATATAATTATCAGTATCAAATTTGTAATTATTATGTGATGTTAAATCTCAATTAACTGCTTTAATATTACAATTATATATAATTACGGTAGAAGACTGGGGAGCCATTTTCATTTTGCATTATATTTAGATTATCGAGGTACAAAAAGGCCTCAGGAGGTACAAACCCTTCTTGCAAGGTATGAGCTATACATTCTTCATTTGTGTGGTTCGGTGCCATTATTAGTTTATTATCTTCACATGAAGTACATCTTAATATATTATTCCCAATTAAATTTATTATAAAATTATCTATTCGAATAATATTTGAAGTATTATACAAGTAATTTAAAACAAAACATGTATGGATAGAAATATGCCTCGATTCGCTCGAAAAATTTAAATAGGTAAGAGAGTTTAATTTTAATTTGAAGATTTAAATCTTTACAACTCCCGAGTTTTATTTTCATTCTTTTGAATTAAATCATTGTTTTTGAATTAAATCGGGAGCGAGCAATATTTTCAAATCATTGAAAATAAAAATTCGGCTCCAGATTTAATTTAAAATGAATGAAAATTTCAGAATAATAAAAAAGATTTCAAACTTTAAAATTATATTTGAAAGTTAAAATACATCAATTTAAATATTATATTTGGAATTTGCCATTAAATTTCCATTGATGTTTTTTTTTTTAAATTTCAATTGGTGTATTTCAAATAGAAATTTTAAATTGCATTTGACGTATTATAAATTTCAAATATAATTTGAATTGATATTTTCCAAAATTTTATTTAAATTTTTTGGAATTTCAATTGCAGAGGGTTAGTAGCTACATGGATCCAAAGAACTTGAAAAGAGTTTTACGCGAATTGAAATGTGAATTCCACATGGTAGGTAAGGAAGCATGTTATTTTTTGAGACTTGAAATCAAGGGAAGTAATGGAAAAATGCTCGTACTAAGGTCCAATTTTTTATTGGTTCTTTAAATTGGTAATCAGTTGAGTTTGATTTATATTTGATCTAACTTTAAATGCGAAAAGCTTTGTCAAATAATCTTCCTACCTATATGGCAACAGTGGCAAATGCTAAGAAAAATAACCGGTATTCATACATTTATTTACAATGCACATTTGGAAAAGTAATGTGAAGTGATTAAAGTAGCGTTCACAATGGCAGCAACGCATTTGTAATTCAAGCCTTCTCGTTCCCACTCACAGTATTGCATATAATGCCCTCTCATGTTTTTCGTGAAATTGGAATTCATATTTTTCATAGAAGTAGGTTCTACTTCTACTTCAAATTGGAATTTTTTCGAATCAGATTATTCTACTGACCGCTAGGGGCGCTCTACTTCGAATTTTGTTTTAAAACTTGAAAGTATGAATGAAAATGTAAACATTTTGTATCAAAACAAACATTTTAATAAATAATATTATCTGTAGAATCTGCCAATAACAATAATTTCACATATAATTATAATTTTTTATTACCAAGAATACAACACTGTCGCTGGCTTTCGAACAAATCAGCTGATGCAAATGTGAAATGTGTAGTTGTTTGTAGTAAGTGTAGTTCGCGCCAATTTTATTAATAAACAAAAGAAAAAAGTTTAAAAAAGCTGACATTTTCAGGTTTATCGAAACCGTCCAAGGCCATGACATATTATGGAACATAAGTTTCTAAACATTTCTATAGAAAAATTTGAAAACATTTCTAAAGAAAAATTTTAAAATATTTCTATAGAAAAATTTTAAAATATTTCTATAGAAAAATTTTAACACTTTTCTATAGAAAAATTTGAGAATATTTCTATAGAAAAATTTGAGAAGATTTCTATAGAAAAATTTGAAAACATTTCTATAGAACAATTTTAAAACTTTTCTAAAGAAAAATTTTAAAACTCTTCTATAGAAAAATTTGAAAAGTTTTCTAAAGAAAAACACTTAATACTTTTTGCTCCGGGTAATGGTACAAATCTGAGGTCCGTGTCTCACATTTAATTTTTCTATTTTTTACTGTTTGCTTTTTCGTTTGTATTGCAATTCTCCATGGTTTTCAATCCCCAAATATGTATACTGCTGTATAATGTACACAATGTTGCCAGTCAGCTGTTTTTTCGAACTTATTCGAACAAATTTGTTACTTGCATTGTGAACGCCTGTTGAATTTGTTGCTATCATTGTGAACGAGCCTTAAATACAAAATGTTTAATAAAATTTATATTATTCTGTCTTTCAATTGTTTGGTTTTTAATAATTGTTCGATTCAAGATCAATAACTATTAAAAAGTAATTTTTCTATGACACACAATTGAAAGATCAAATAATATAAACTCAAACGGATATAATTTGAAGACAGTCACTCTAACGCCTATCTCATGGCAATCGTTGTTTCTTTTTTGATACAACAACATCTATGCAATGGCTTTCGATGAAAGCATGCATAGGAAAGAAATGTTGTGAACATTGATGGTTATGGTCATGGTACAATAATATCTACATGGTAATAGCAGCTCGCGTTTTTGTAGTTGTAGGCAGCAACAACGGGTATTTTGTTTGTGTTTTATTCGCTTCAGTTGTGAAACTCTACGCAGATGCATAGAATAATACATACATAGATAAACTTAGGGCCTATTCGGAAATTCAACAACTGTTGCAGATGCTTGTTTGTTGCGCATTTTGTTTGCAATTACGGTCTCAAAATACCTGCAAAGTTGTCAGATGTTGCATTTA
This sequence comes from Phaonia tiefii, assembly GCA_963931995.1. NCBI lineage: Eukaryota > Metazoa > Arthropoda > Insecta > Diptera > Muscidae > Phaonia > Phaonia tiefii. Next base: position 12,424,092 of record OZ008368.1, on the reverse strand, counting down.
CGAACGTGCTGCGCATTAGTTGCAGAGCAGTGATGCATTTCCGAAAAGGCCCTTATTCTCTCATCTGACGTTTCATTTTACACTCTTCGTCGTAGGTTTGTGGAAATGAGAGCAATTAAATTTAAAATTACCTTACACCAGGTGGAGTTACAAAATATGTTCACTTAACTTTTTCATGTCGTTTTGGTGTAGAACTGAAAAATTTAAACATATTTTGCACTTTTTTGTTGACTTTTATCGTTGGTATACATTTGTATTGTATTTAACATAACTAGTTTGCCACAAAAACACGAAATTCGGTTGTTGTACCTTTGTTGATCGTTGTATACTATTGCCACTATCTGGTATTATTGAACCCATGTTTTCCAAAATCCAATGTTTACTTTCCATCGTACCTATGACGTTTAATTTATTGAGCGAATAAAAGTTTCTATGTATATATTATTCTATGTACAGATGTATAACAACAACACAAGAATACAATGAACTACAAAAACAAAATACATATGAGTTTGACAACTGAAGCGAATAATGCCATAAACAAATTTAAATCATCTGTTGTAAGTATTTTTCCATGAACATATTAGTGGTCTTCATGAAAGCTCGAAAGAACCTCGCAAACGTCAAAACAAACAAATTTCTCATACAAAGCGACTTGCACAAAAGTGCAAAGTTTTCGAGGTAAATTTGCTGAGTAAACCTGGAAAAAGAAACGTGAAAACTTTTGACATTTCAATGTCAATATTTTTGTATTGAAAAAAAGAGAGGGTTTTTGATTTATTTGAAAAAAATAAAATAATTGAATAGGTAAAGCATATACTTTTAATTGTAGTTTGTTTATTTACTTTATCTGCCTTTTTTGACAATTGCTGCATAGATACACTTTACTTTACTTTTATTGACTATTTTACAACATCATGAGGTCAGACGTCTTACACATATTAATTAAACCAACAAATTAAACAAATTTCAACATATTCTTTTTCCGTTTTCTCTAACAGGACCATATATTCTACGGAGAATTTTTCTCAACCGCTTGCGATATGATCCAAGTTTCGGAGCCATATGTCAAGACAGGTAAAACGAGAGTCTGATATAGCTGGACTTTTGTCCGTCGAGAGAGGGCTTTGTTCCCAAACTGCTTGCTGAGCCCAAAATAACATCCATTTGCAAGCAAGCACAATTCTCCTATCTATCTCCAGGCTGACGTTGTTGCCCTTGTTCACGGCGGATCCAAGGTAGACAAATTCATCTACCACTTCAAAATTAAATCGGTTGTCAACGTTCAAGTGCGGACCAAGTCGAGAGGTCTCTCTAGTTGTTGACACCATCAATTTTGTCTTGCTCTCATTAACAGAAAGACCCATCTATGCTGATTCCTTTTCGATTCTCGAAAATACTGCAGTAACCTCTCGCAAATTTCGCCCAATGATGTCTATGTCGTCAGCATACGCCAGCAACATATGGCTTTTCGTGTTAATGGTCTTGTTCGTATTTACTGCAGCCTTTCTCATTATTACATCCATTAAGATGTTGAAGAGATTGCACGAAAGTGTGTCACCTTGTCTAAGTCCCCGCTTGGTACAGAATGGTTCAGTGAGGTCTTTCACTGCTGATTTGGTGTTGGTCAGCGTCATTCTACTGAGGCGGATAAGTTTTGCCGGAATACCAAGTTCATATATAGCTTCGCACAGTTTTCCCCGTATGGGGCTATCGAAAGCAGCTTTGTAATCGACAAAAAGGTGGTATGCATCGATTTGCTTTTCGTGGATCTTTTCCAGGATTTGGCGTAGCGTGAATATTTGGTCAGTCGTGGACTTAAACCCGTTTCCCATTAACATCCCATGAAGGGATTGGGGAGAGCTTCTCAAAACCAGTGAGCTGTGCGCTTTCTAATTTTTCACTCACTGATTGGGACCTACAGTTTTTACACCGATTCCGAACGGTATTTTGAGAAGCTTTTTCATGGCTAAATACTCGATAGTGTCGCCGTCACTATGCGAGGTGACCGCCGCCAAAAGAATTTTTTTTTAAAGTGGTCAGAGCAGGGATCGAAAACAGTATCTCATGTGCAAGAGGCGCGCACACTACCCATTGCACCACCGTGGACTTGCCTGGTCTAAAACCACACTGATAAGGTCCAATTAGGGTTTCAGTAATTGGCTTTAGTCTTTAACATAATACGCTCGACAAGACCTTATACGCGATGGATAAAAGACTGATACCGCGATAGTTGGAACAGACACACGGATCACCCTTTTTGAATACAGGACATAATACACTGAGACTCCAATCGTCGGGCATAGATTCCCCCAGCCATATAACGCATATAAGTGGGCTAGCAGTTGTTCGCCGCCTGCCTTAAAAAGTTCAGCGGGTAGGCCATCCGCTTTATTATTCTTAAGGCGGGAGATCGCCATTCTAATCTCGTTTTGGGGGGGGTACAATCTACACTATCTTCCACTATCATTACTTCCTGATCTTCAGTGGAAAAATCCGAGTGGAGTAGTGCTGAAAAGTGGTCTCTCCACATTTTGGGCACACGCTGCTTCTCAGTCACCAGATTCCCATTCTCGTCCTTGCAGGAGGGCAGCCCATTATCAGGCCCGTTATTCAATCTTCTTACCCTCTGGAAAAACTTTCGGGATTCACCATTCATCCTGCACAATTCGGTTTTTTCACTCTCTCTCTGCTCCCACTGCCATTTTTTCCGCATAAATAGTTGGTTTTCCTCCCTTCTCAGCTGCTTGTACCGCTCACTCGCAGCACGAGTTGTAACTGACTGTTTCGTTGCCATACGTAAAAAAAAAAAAAAATGGTTTCCCATTACATCCCATGAAGGGACTGGGGAGAACTTCTCACAATCACTGAGCTGTGCGTTTTCCAGTTTTCACTCACTGATTGGGACCTACAGTTTTACACCGATTCCGAACGGTAATTTGAGAAGCTTTTTCATGGCTAGATACTCGATAGTGTCGCCGTCACTATGCGAGGTGACCGCCGCCGAAAGAAAATTTGAAGGTGGTCAGAGCCGGGTTCGAACCCAGGATCTCATGTACAAGAGCCGCGCACACTACCATTGCACCACCGACGGCCACAACGTGCAGCGTCTTTTTCACCAGTTGCAATTCGACATTCTTCGTCGTACCATGGCTTATCCTTCTGCGGTTTTTGATAGCCAAGTTCAGTCCTTGCAGCGGTTTCCAAAGAATGGGAGATGTGCATCCACTGCGCATCTGGGTCTTCGGGAGGGGGGGTATTCTGCTCTAGCAGGAGAGAGAGCTTCTGTCGATAGGACATTGATATCTCCGGTATTTGTAGCTTGTCAATATCCAGCTTTTCCTGTGTTCGGCTTCGTGCATTTTTCGCCCTGCTTAGTCTTGTGCGAACTTTCGCAGCCACCAGGTAATGATCCGAGTCGATATTGGCACCTCGAATCACACGTACATCCATTCTATTACAAAGTGATCAATCTGGTTCTCCGTCCGCTGATCAGGAGATATCCAGGTCGCGTTATGAATGTCCTTATGCTGGAATCGTTCTTTGCAGCGGCGAAGTCTATCAGTCTTATTCCATTATCGGAGGTGGTATCATGTAGACTGTGATTGCCGATGGTTGGTCGAAAGACACTTTCCTTTCCTAATTTGGCATTAAAATCGCCTAGAATAATCTTAATGTCGTGGTCAGGGCAGCGTTCATATACTTCCTCCAGGCGCTCATAAAATGTTTCTTTGACCTCATCATCTTTATCCTCTGTCGGTGCGTGCACACAAATTAACGAGATGTTGAAATATACGCGAATTGTAGCTATGCGGTCACTCACTGGGTTGAACCTTGAAACTAGGTGTCGCAGTCTCTTGCCTACTATAAATCCGCACCCAAATTCGTGCTTACGCTCATGGCAGCTGTAGTAAATATCGAAGGTGTTCTTTCTGGTGCAACCGTATCCTGTCCATCGCATTTCCTGGATCACTGTGATGTCAGATTTATATTTTCCGAGGACATCCGTCAGTTGAAAAGTGGCACCAGTCCTGTATATCGTTCGCACATTCCAGGTACATATCCTTAAATCCTGGTCCTTATAACGTTTGCGAGGGTCGTTAACAGTTGGGGGTTTCTTTGTTCATTAGTTTCTACGTATATTTTCATTGCCAATATAAAGGTGACGGGAGGCAAACCCAGCCCATAGATACACTGAGCAACTTTATTTGGTGCCTCATGAAACGCTTCGGGGCAAACTTACGCAGAGCAAAAGTTCTAGGTTTTCTTGTTTGCATGAACACCACTACTATTGTACCATGGTTATTATGGTATGTAAATGGTTATGGTTATGTGTGGATATTTTCGCACAAGTAGGATCATGGTAAAATTATCTATCGGGTAAACGCGTCAGTCCAGCTGATTTCTGGTTTTTACATCTTTTCCGTGGGTAAGCTGTCAAATTCGATTTTGTTTCTTAATGTTTGTTAATAAAATTCAAAGAATTTCAACCAAAATGCAATTTAATAGCATAAACTTTGTATGATTAAAATGTTCACATTTTGTGTCCAGATTTTTTTTCATTATTCAGCTAATTTTAACAGCTTAACCACGGAATTGCTAATGCGACTACCTAATAGATAATTCTAGCATGAGTAGGAACTTAGGCAATTCTCGCTTAGTTGATATTTGTTTATCCCTATAATGTGTGATGATATACCTAAATACTTGTGGAGAAGGGAGCTGATGATATGCCTTGGTGGGGATTGACATAGCTATATTCTCAACCATCCACCATAATAATCAATTTCACATTTTTCTTTTTAATATTTCTATTAAAATGTACTTTCATAGAAAAAGTACTTTTTAATAGATATTGATCTCGAACCGGACAATTATTAAAAACATAACAATTGAAAGATGAAAACTTTGTGAAAGCTGAGAACTTTTGCTTAGCGCAAGCTTCCCTCGCACCGTTGCATGAGGCACCAAGAAAAGTTGCTCAGCGTAGCTCAAAACCATATCAGCTGACCAAGATGGATACATAAGGTGGTAGTAGTAGCAATTGCATGTATTATGTATGTGTACTTTTTCTACTGTTCTAGTGCTATCACCTTATTTATCCATCCTAGTCAGATGAGAACGAAATGTCAAAAGTTTACACGTTTCTCCATCCCACGTTTGCGCAGCAAATTTGCCTCGAAAACTTTCCACTTTTGAGCAAGTCGCTTTGTATGGGAAATTTGTTTGTTTTGACGTTTGCTGTGCAAGTTTACGATGTTTTCGAGTTACCGAGGTTCTTTCGAGCTTTCATGAAGACCACTAATATAAATTCAAACGGATGTAAACAAAGAAGGATAAAAAAAATATATGTTTGAGAGGCATGAAATGCGATAAGCAAATAAGGCGGGTATTCTAGTGGTACCACCACATCGATGGGCCGTGATTGAAATGGTTGTAAACAAAAGTACTATTTGTTCGTAGTGTGAGATAAAACAGCGTTGCATAAAACAAATCAAGCATTTTTTCCTGATTTCTAGACAAATAAAAAATACCCGATTTGTCGTCTGTCAAAACGTATGGGAAAACATGCACATTTTCTTGAAATCAACAAAAGGGGCAAAATCAAGAAAATCGATGATGCCAGCGCGAATGCTGTATTAGTTTTATGTGGAAGCCAACATCAAAAATTGTACTACATGACAGCTTGTGAAACCTCTAACTATTTTCCATTTTGACGTTTGACTTGCTGCAAGTGCCAAATATTTAGTGCCTTCCAAATGTTGAAGGCAGTTGAGTTGCAAATTGATGAAGTGCGATTGAATTAGTGAAAAAATGTGAGTAAATTGAGTTATTCGAAATTGCACTTAAGTGCGGTAGTAAAAATGTGCGAATGTTTTGCTACTGTCGGAGTAAAACTGCCCTGTGTAAACGCCACGTAAAGTGTCGACATAAGTAGATGTTACAAAAAGTTCATAAGAGCTGAATACGGGACTTTAAGCTGAGTAGGTCGTTTAACAGGCGACGGCGTGAGGTTGCAAATTTTGTCGGCGGCGTATATTGTGAAAGAAAAAAAGACCTCTCGACCAAACACACACACCGCGAATGAACACAACCATGGCTGATGCTGATGGTATTTCCGTCGCATACAAGCAGAAATTGTGAAAAAGGCAGAGAAGTAAATGGAATTTCAATTAAAAAATACAGTAAACGTCTTCAAAGAAATTATATATTTTTTCATATGTGAATATAATTGAAAGGTGCGCGGTAAATACAGTTGCTTTAAGTGAGAACGTGTTAAATTTGTGCAAAAAAGTACTGATTGTGATTTAAGCGCTCGCGTGCGTGTGTGTGTTTGCGTGTGAAAGGAAGGAAGAAAAACAATGGAAACATCTGCTGACACGATATAAGAATAATAACAACAACAGCTGTTTTCTTTATTGATAGGTTACGATTACACAAACAAAACCGTAACAATTTACAAACGCACGTAGACCATAGGGGTGAAATTGGCTACAAATAAACTAAGAAATTTTGCAGCAGGTAGATATTCAACAATTCTGGAAAAACAATTACTTAAGAGATTATTTTGTAAAAGCATATAGTTTTTTAAAACTACATCAACTGCTACATACAGCTACATACATAGTGGTGGAAGAAAAAAACGGAATTTGTTAAAGACACGGACACTTTGCGGGGCTTCCGCATTCGATCAGTTGCCAACAATACGCGAGGTTGTAGTCATCGTCATTGTCCAACGTTTAAACAAATAAAAACGAAAATCCAAGGAATTTTAAGAGAACGCCGTTAAATATCTACGTTATTCCACAGTAAATACAACAAAGTTTCAAAAGATTGCTGCTGCCATTCATACGTTATTCAATAAAGAAAAATGTGCAATAAATTGTTCTAAGAAAAATTACCACAGAAAATTAAAAAAAAAGTCGACAACAAAATTGTAACAAGTCACATGAATTCCACTCACTGTCGATGAAAATGTAAAATAAAATCGCAAGAGAGTGCCATAAAATTAATTGTACATCCCAGCAATATCAGTGTTTGGGGCTCAAACGGCACAAATATCAACAATAATAAAGACAAATAAATTTTACGATACAAATTACTTTATATTGTAATAATAAAGACAACAGCACTAGCAAGTGATTAACTACAAAAGCCATAAAAGCAAACGTCAATCAGTCTAAGTGAAATTCAAATAAAAATAAACAAACATTTGTCTAAATCACAATACGAAAAATTCTTTTTCACATTAACAACTTTGCCGCTGTCTCTGCTAACATTTTAGCAGACAGTGTGTGATATTTGTCTTCCATTTTCATATCCGCAGTGTGATAGTAAACATCTACAATTCGTGAAAATTTTTATAATTCGCGACCTTCGGATTAAAGGGAACAGAACAGAGAGCCCTTATCAACATTTATTATTAATCAAGAAGTACATGGAGTGGTTGTCATTACGTTCGTCGTACACCTGCCAGACGAAACTAGTTGCTGCAACATTTCTACCAGGGTATACCACAGTAAATGTAAGTAACGGACATGGTATGCTTTTCGTACCTTTTGTTGTACATTACCATAATGTTTATAAAGTTTATATTCACGGGAAGTAAAGCAACGCATCTTCCTTTCCGCTTTTGGGAAATGATTGCAGTTATCACACTATCCAAATTTAGTACGAAATCGTTTCTTCTAAAACTTTGTTCTCTTAGATGTGATTAGCTTCAATCAAGACGTTGGATTATAATCTGTAAATATCAACTAAACTGTAGAAAATGGCGGGTGGTCGTCCCTGTTGTCAATGCGATAAGTCGCGTTAAAAATTCCGATTATAATCAAATTGGGTATTAGGCTTCATGTGATCAAACGCCAGTCATCGATTAAGACAAGTGTGATTTTGCCACGACCATTTTGGTACCTCCCATCACAATGATATTTTCTTAGTGACTATTATTTGTCCAAACTTAGGTTGGGATTGAAAATGGGCGTTTTCGCCACACCCCTTCTGGTACCCCCATACAAATCGACACATTTACTACAAAATCATGTTTCTTCTACAACTTTTTCTGGTAGATGTGATTAGCTTCAATTCAAACATTGATTAATAAATAATCTGTAAATGTCTACTTAACTGGTGAAAATTGGTGAGATTGCCACGCCCAGTCTAGTACCTCCCATACAAAAGCTTGGTGGTCGTCCGTGTTGTCAATGCGATAAGCCGCGTGAAACACTTCCGATCTAAATTAAATTAGGTTATAGGCTTCATGTCATCAAACGCGAGTCACAAATTAAGACAAGTGTGATTTTTCCACGCCCATGTTAGTGCTTGCCATACAAAAGTTTTTCGGCCGGCAGGTTTTTCCCGCAAAACCGAAGCAATTTTTATCAAATTTGCTATTAGACAAAATTTTGTCAAATGCCACTCTTCTATGGAAAACGAGTGGGTTTGCCAGGCCCAGTCTGGTACCTCCCATACAAAAGCATATTATGCATCTTTTATTTGGAACCCAATTGCGGCTATTCATGCAACTCGGAGTGAGACAATCCAGAAATCGTTCCTGAAGTTTGCTTTAGTACCTCTAAACTTTACAGTCCCTATTCCTTCTTATGAAAGCCGGTGTTTGCTTGTTTCTCTAAAGTCATTAGTGTCCAGAAGGGATATGGCCTCTATTATGTTTCTTCATGGAATTCTTTCTGTATCTGTTGATTGTCCGGAGTTGCTCTCACTTATTCGTTTTAATGCCCCATTACGTCTCTACGCCATTTTAGTACATTTAATGTTGAAACACATTTAACAAATTATGCTTTAAATGAACTTATAAATATATCCATGATACTTTTTAATAGTTTTTGTTATCACTTGGATATCTCTCTTCCTAAAAATGAGTTTAAAAAATTGTTACTTAATTTATTAGATTAAGTAATTTATTTGTTAACATATATGAATAAATACATGAAATAAATTTGGTACCGACAAAATTTAATCAAATGCACACAAAAGTTGGGCGGATGACTGGTTGATCGACCCGATAACTCTCGTAAACTTCAAGCGGTCTTAATGAAATTCGATACTCGGCAATATTTTTTTAAAAATTAAAGACTAACTACTGTACCACACCCATTTTTGCACCTCCCATACAAAATTTGAATGCCTTTCCGGCTGGTCGACTCGATATCACCCGTATACCACAACCGATCTTAACAAAATTTGGTACTGATCAATATTTTGTTTAACACTATGTAATAACAAATGAACAACTTCGCCATGCCCATTGTTGTACCTCCCATATAAATATTGGGCGGACAATTGGCTGGTAGCCACGATAACTCCCCATAAACACATAGGATCGTAATTAAGTTAGGTATTGGATAATATTTAGGTCAATGCCAGTCTGATATTGAATATTGGCAATTTATTACCACCCACATTCGTTCAACGTAAGGGTGAATATACATATGTGAGTTTTTAATAGAACTCGGTGGCAATGGATGACTTAGCGTGAGGGTATGTTTAGGTCGGTTCACTCGACTAAAATTTCTCTACTGGATTTATTCATATTTCATGGTTGTAAGCAATCGCTGTTTGCGGTGTTATGCATCTAAGTAGCAACGAACCCCCGGCAGTTCTGGGGTCTCTGTTGAACTCTTCCGTTGTTACTTTACAAGGGTAGAACGATGGTACACTTCTGCCTACATATTTGAGATCTGTTCATAGATATTGTTGCTCAGTAAGTTGCGCTAATCATAGGGATGTAAACAAAAAACGAAACATATCGTCTAATCAAAAAAATATAATATATATATGTATATAAAATTTATAAAATATTCGGAAGGAATACATTTTTTTGTGAATCTGAAAATCATCTAATTACAACCATTTGTTCCTTTCTTTTATTTGATTTCACTGACCTTAAAGCTTAAAACTATCTCAAGTCTAACAAAAACCCGTCGAAATCAATTATAAGCTATAAACGTAGTCAGAAATTGTTGGTCATACTGTAGTAATACCCTACCGACCTACACTCCTGTTCTTACAACTTTGTAAAATGTTATATTTTACCTTTGATGTTAAATAAGCGGGTGAATTTGTATAGATTTCAGAGATAATTGTGGTCTAGGCGTTTGTTGTTAATTCATCTGAATAAGCTCGACTATTAAACTTTTCGTCACGGGTCACTGTAACACCAGTTATTCGCCCCGAATATACTATTCGATTGTTTAAGTACATTGATAAGTCTAAAATGAGAACAACTCATTTGTCATTGCTTAGCTCTGCATGGACCACTGGACTTTGCATAAGGATCTATCGACCGCCGAGTGTTTTATCTATAACAATGTCAGAATCTCTAACATACTTAGTGACAACGTTGGTGTGACTCCCTTATGTTTATCACATAAACCCTCGGGGGTCCCAACGTTGAGCACCACGATGCTAGTTTGGCAGTTGCTGCAAGTTTTCATTTAAAAATTTAAGAGTTTGCGTGCTGATCGAGTGAGTTGCTCAATATGCCATGCGTATGCCGGGCTTGGAACTCGCCGGACGGGGGGGTTCTTTTCACTCATCAACACAACTACAGCCTGCCACTGATCATTAAAAAACACATATTGAGTCTTGAAAACTTACACACACGCTTTATCGACATAAAATTTAAAGTGACGGAGCCCGAAGTTAATTTCCGTAATGATTCAAAAAAAAAACACAAAAAGGAACAGACTAATAATGATTTTATGATGACCTGAAATAAAGATACTAATAAAAGCAAAAGAAAAATATAAAAAGAATGTTTTGTTTTGATTTTGTTAGGGAAAATTGTTCGCAAAGACAGGGACACTTACTTCATCCATGTCAATTCAGCTGATGGGTGACGATACCAGCTGGAACCCGCCCTCTCGAAACCCCTGCGGTTCCGCCATGACTCTGTTTCTTCTTCAGAGTCCCAAAATAGGAGTATACCTGGGAGCCTTACTCCCTTATCCCCACTTGCTTACTTTTAGTTTTGAGCCGACATATTTTATTCAGACCAATTTATTTTGTTACGTTATAATTGTTCATGTTCCGCATTTATTATTATTTCCTCAATACGTGGTAGACAACTTTTTCCAATTCATTTACTATCGTTGCCTACTGGTCTTAAAACTTAAAATGCCCCTAGGGCGAAGCGCTACCCTTACGTGGGTATATTTCGGAGATCTCAATTTTAAAACAAGATTCCATATAAATTCACATTTAATTCTTATCTTGTAACAATGATATTTTTCTTATTTCATTAGGGGTTAGTAGAAATTATTCTATCTGCCGAGTCTTTGAGGGCCCAAAAGAATGGTAATTAAGTGGCTTTTTAATGCCTTAATTGCAATTCGCTAATTATTCACTGCTGGCGTTAATACATTAATCATTATCAACTAATTTCTTTATTAACACAACCAGAACTTCAAATTTTTACATTACTGAAATGTCCGTCCGAAAAGTTTTCGGTACCGACATTAACACTCGCCTAAGTGGCCGAGGTTGGCCCTTAAAGGGTCATTTTACGAAACTCTGAATCGTTAGAAAAAGGGGCTCTCTTCACCGAGGGCTTCTAGACCCTTTTATCTGCTTACCGAGACACTTTTGGGCGCACTCAAAACTCTTTTGGCCTTATAATCGACTTATCACTAACACTTGGTTTCTTCTGTTTTCATAAATTATTCAACATTCTATTACATTCGGCACTGTGGGAATGAACATTTTCCTTTGGCGGCGAACTACATGGAATCTTTTGCTTATCTATGTAGACCGCCGAGATGTTTCAACCGCTTATAGGGTTCTTACGGAATTTTTTTAGAAATATTTACTGAATGATGATTTATGGGGCCATGATGGCCACCTTTGGCCTAATTCACTCGGCCGTGCCTCGTCGTCGGGATAAAGAGCAAATAAAAAAGACGACTTACCACAAGATCAGTTGATTGTAGGCTTTAGATTTGAATGGTCAAGGGTTTTAGATGTTTAAATGATTTGAGTGATGGATGATGGATGTACCCTGATTATGGTGACCTGTGTTTTGTTGAGGTGAACACCGCCTATTTAGATGATTTTGGGTGTTTTGATGGGTATGACAACTGCACTGGTTAGGTCCTAGATGAAGAGTGGTGAGTGGTGATGGACGACCGAATACAACTGATGGTGTCGGTGTTGTTGGTGTGGTGTGTGCTGCTGGAGCTGATGATGTGTGACCGAAAGGTCTGAAAGCTGCTTCTTCGCAGGAATGTGCCGCTGCTGATGTGTGTCGCCTGGTGTTCGGGCTAAACGGACACTGGTGTTTCGGTGATTTCTGATCGCACTTTCTCGGGGGACGCCTCCGAGTCGGCTCCCACGAAGAGGATTCCTTCTGTGACGGAAAAGAACAAAGAGGGTATGAGGCTTCGCCGGCGCCTACTCCTTCGAACACTTACCTTTCCTTTCGGGTGATGTTGGCGGATTTCCGCTTAATTTTTCCGAGGCAATTGTTTAACTGAGCTTACCGGGATTTACCAATTCGGTTAACAATTTTATTACAGGTTTTCCTTAGGGCGATGGGCGTCAAATATCAGGAAAAAATACTCTGGTGCCTATGACTTGGAGAACACTTGACTGATTTCAACCACTTTTAAATTCGCAATGACCGATGACGCCAAAAATTTTAAACATGACGGGCCAGAAATCAACTCTGGTCCCGTTATTCGTATGGCGTGACCTAAAATTGCGATAGTGTGTGAAATTCCCTGCAATTTTCTCCAAAACTGTTTTTCTTCGCTTTAATATGTGTGCACAACCAAATAGAATAATTTCACAACGTAGTTTATTTATGTCAGGGATGGTAAAATTGCCACAGATGAGTTGGGGCAATCAATTGGGTATCGATCGCCAAAGTGGTTGTTGTGATTGTTATGCCTTGCCGGCGTTACGGCGCCGCCACAAAGCCTACCATCCTGACGACTCTCCAGTCGAAGGATGGGAGGGAAAACTTGGCTCCATGAAGTTTATGCTAGGGCTCGATCGATCGGGGGCCTTACCTCATAGGTTGTCGACACCGCTCCTGAAAGTTAATCCTGGCTCGTCCAACAGTAAAGTCTTGCTGGACCTCCCTCTAGTTAAAACTAGAGTTTGGTCACTCAGGGGCCTTACTGTACAGGCTGCCAGCATCACTCGCAGGATTAGCTATCGACGCATCCAGAAGTAAAGTCTTGATCGACTTTACCCTATCATTTACTTCCTTGGTGCTGGTTTTGTTTCTGGCATATCCTTCCTTCCAGGCTCGTGCCCTTGATGTTATCTACGTCGGACTACTACTCTTCGACGGGTGGCTGTAATAAATTCCTCGTGTTATGACGCTTAATCACCGGAGTTCGGTGGCTGCGTTCCTGTGCGCGATGAGTGTGGTAGATGGTCAAGCAACGCGTCCAGCTCGTGTTCGTCATTTATTTCTCGGGGACCTGGCTCTCCCGATAGCTGAACTATTACCTGGTCGTTTATCAACCTCATGTTGCGGATGCCTCGCCGACCGAAAGTGCGTAGACCTAGCTGCTTGTGTAGCCGTACAGCTACGGCGCTGTCTCTAGCTTCCAGTTGTTGCACTGCCGCTCTGCCACTTTCCTTCAGGCGGGTGAAGCGGCTCAACACGTCGAATTTGCCTCCTGGTGTTGTGAAGGACAAAGTGATCTGGTGTTGTTCCGGGTAGAGGACCATCGGAGAAGTGTTGACGATCGTGACCTCTTCCGGTTTGAACTCTAATAGCAGACGTTCGTAGATATCCTCCACGGCTCGCCGTGGGTCTGCTATGGCCGGGGATGAGAGGTGTCTAATAGTTAATTTGTTATCGGCGTATCCCAGAATCTTGCGCCGGTTGACGCTCTCCTCATACGAGTTACGGGCGGCTTGCTGCTCTCGGGCGTACACGATATTCCGGCGACGCGCTTGCTGTGCCTGGATATCCACCTCTAAGTATCCGTCCATCCTTCGGCGCAACTCCTCGTTCTCCGAACGGACTGTCTGCATCTCAGCTCGCAGCAGAGCTAAATCCTGGGCCCATGCATTATTGCGCTGCTCATGCTGGGAGCTCATGGCTTGCATCTCTGCCCGTAGGGTCCGTATAGCCTCATGTGGATGGTCGCGCAGCTGACTTAACTCTTGGCGCAGCTCCACATTTTGCTGGTGAGTGGACTGCTGCTCCCGCCGAAGAGTCATGACATGTATGTCATACTGCGCCTGTAGTTCTTCGTATTGAACCCGCTGCCTGTGAATTTCAGCCTGATCTGCCGCTCGCTGTTGTTGATGGGTCTGCACCTCCGCTCGTAGAGACACCAGCTCGCCTACGTCAGCGATAGGCTCGCCTACGCTAAACCCGGGATAGACAGGTTGAATCGTGTAGCCTGCTCGTCGGCACACGGGACAGTCTGTGCGCACTTGATCGCGCCAGGTATGGTGACATGCGCGATGCATCAGATGGCCACAATTTGTAACACATACAGCATCATCTGACGGTGCGAAGATTGATAGACACACACTGCACTCCACACCACTTGCCATCGTGAACTGCCTATCTAACTATTTATTGCTAATGAATGGGGTCTTGCTGAACGGGGCTTGTAGATGTTGTTAGGTGTAGGGTACTAGCTGGAAAGATAAAGAATTTAAAAACTTTTTGAGGGCGTTCGTTTTGTCTCCGTACAGGACACTATATATGGAAACCTAGTCTACTTGGGGACTTTTCGTCGGCAACTCTTGCCAACCCCTCACACTACTGAGTAGAGAGGACATCTCAGGTTTACCTTACTGTACCACCACCGACGTTAATTAGGTTCCAAATTATTTCTACAGGATCAAAGTTTTTTCTCGGCCCAGAATTCTTATGCGGTTTTAAATAAATTAGACGCTGTTCGGTTTACTGGCAACGCGAACCCACGTCCTGAGATCGATGTGATCAAAAAAAACGGAAATAGGATTATTGTTTAATATCCTTCGCATGGAAAACGCCTAGCCTATTGCCCTTCAGGTCTTCGAGTTCGTATAGGCTACTACCTATAGGTTTGAGAATTCGACACTTCAGAAACTTTGGAGCCAACTTGGCATTAAAATTGTCCTTGAAGCTACTTTGAGCGAAATTCCGTCGAAACACTTCTTGGCCTGGAATATATTTCACTTGCCTGCATCTGGTATTGTAGGTCCGTTCGTTCCTCTCATAAGCTTTATGTAGACTCGTCTGGATTTTGGATCGAATTAAATCATGGGCCACTGTCTTGGGCACCTGTTCATTGCCCATTTCGGTCAAATTTTTCAACCTTCTCGCCAGTTCATACGTGCTGCCGTGAGTGATCATGTTTACTCCGAAGAGCGCAAAATATGGTGTCACCGCGATCGCGCTGTGAACGCTTGACCTTAATGAACACTCAATGGACGACAAGTGTCGATCCCACTCACGGTGGTCTTCTTTCATGTATGATCTTATGGCTGACAAAACGGACTGATTCACTCTCTCAGAGGCGTTGGCCTGTGGAGAGTAGACAGCGGTCCGGAAATGTTTAACGCCGAAATTTGTGATGAAATCATTGAATTCACCACTGACGAATTGTTTTCCATTGTCTGAGACAATGGTCTCGGGGACGCCAAATTTGTGGCAGACTTCGCCAATCATGAAGCGTACCACGCTCTTACTACTTGCCTTTGGCATCGCCTTAAGAAGTACGAATTTCGTAAGGTGGTCCAGGACTATGAAAATGTAACAATTTCCGTTCTTTGAGCGCGGGTATGGTCCTAAAAAGTCCACGTAAACGCGTTGGAACGGACGCTGCACCACTACTTCTTTGCCCATTGCCGGTCGCAAAGTAGTATTGGCTGCTTTGGACTCGCGGCATATCTGACATGCGTCAACGAAACTCTTCACCTGCGTTCCCATGCCAGGCCAGAAGAAATATTCTTTTATCCTTCTCAAAGTCTTGTAAAATCCTCCGTGGCTGGAGTGAGGTGGATCGTGCGCCTTCTGGATAATACCGTGCGTCAATTCCGCTGGCACCCAAATCTTCCACGCGAAATCTTCGTGTAGTGGTACCCCATCATACGGCATCGTCCTTTTATATACAAAGCCGTCAACAATTCTTAAATCTGGCAACCGGTTTGCATTCGCCTCTATCGTCCCGATTAATTCCCTATATCCTGGACTCTTGAAAGCCTCATCTTCCAGGTCTATCAGCTTCAACACATCCGCCGCTATCTCTTCCATCTCGTACCTTGATAATGTATCTGGGACGATGTTCAACTTCCCCTTTCGGTGTTCGATAATGAAATCAAAAGATTGGAGATGAAGACTCCATCGAGCCAAACGTCCGCTCAAATCTCTGTGAGACATCAGCCACTTAAGGCTACTGTGGTCGGTAATCACCGTAAATGGCATGAGTTCAACAAACGGTCGAAACTTTTTAATCGCCAACACTACCGCCAAACATTCACGTTCGGTGACAGTGTAATTCCTCTGAGCCGATGTGAGCTTATGCGAGAAATACGCAATAGGGTGTTCCTCATCATTTCCGTCTCGCTGGAAGAGCACTGCTCCTACTCCGAGATCGGAAGCATCACATTGGATAAAAAATCTTCTTGCGAAGTCTGGGTGAACTAGTACTGGACTAGTTACTAAGGCCCTTTTCAACTCCTCAAAGGCAGACTTAGCCTCTTCAGAGAAAAAGAAAGCTTTACTCTTTTTAAGAGTATCAGAAATCGGAGCCGCGATGGTGGCGTAGTCCGAAATAAATTTCCGGTACCAACCCGTGGCGCCTAGGAAGCTTCTCACTTGCTTCAATGTTTTTGGAAACCTATAATTCACTATAGCCTCCACCTTAGCTGGGTCAGGTTTAACTTGGCCGCCTCCCACGAGATAGCCCAAGTACCGTAACTCCTTAAAACAAAACTTCGATTTTTGGACATTGATGGTAAGTCCTGCGTCAGCCAGGCAACGTGCCACTTGCTGTAACAACTCCATATGGGTGTGGAAATCCGGTGAAACTACCAACAAGTCGTCCAAATACACAAACACGCGATCACGGATCGCAGCAGGAATCACTTTGTCCATAAGTCTGCAAAGCCTTTGGGCGGCATTGCATAGCCCGAAGGGCATTACTTTAAAATGGTAAAGTGGCCTTCCTGGTACCGTAAATGCGGTCTTTTCTCTGCTGGCCGGATCCAAAGGGATCTGCCAAAATGCGTCTTTCAAATCGACACTCGATATGTAGTACGTGTCTCCAAGTCGACTCAACAATCCTTCTATATGCGGAAGTGGATACGAATCTTTTACTGTGAGAGCATTGAGCTTGCGGGCGTCAAGGCAAAGCCTGTTCTTAGGCCCTTTGCGAACTAGTGTCACCGGATGACTCCAAGGACTCTCACTGGGCTCAATGACTCCCAAGTCCAACATGCGATCCACCTCTGCGTATAAAAGTGTTTGAATCGCTGGTGAGACTGGATAGTACCGGTCCTTAACGGGGACGGCATCTCTCGTATCGATGGAATGCATCTCAAGTTGTGTCCTTCCGAGACCCTTCCTGGTATAGCAGGGAAACTTTCGGACTACCGAATTGAGAACTTCCTGATGTTGTGGCGACAAGACATGGGTCTTAACCGCCTCTGAGGCCTGGTCCTCCTCCGCCAGCTCTACCCCGTGAGTGGAAAGACTCTCAATGCTTGTCAGCAACCGGAAAGTTCTCATAAAATCCACCCCTAGGTACAAGGCTCGCTCTAAGGTAGGTACCAAGTAGAAATTCATCTCCTCAGACTTGTTGTTATAATTTATTCGCACCCGAATTCTACCGAGAATACGATGTGCGCTACCATCGGCCGTTTTAACCGATGAACCAAATCGATGAACTTGAAGTCCTGCTCGTTCCACCAGCTCTTGGCATCCCTTGCCTAAGCAAGTGACTGATGCTCCGCTGTCCACAAGTCCTTCAACTTCAAAGCCTCCTATCACCACTTTAGCGTAGAATCTGTTGTCTGCGCCCTCGAAAAGCGTTGTCGCCCCAATCTCTCTGCGTACGAGCCTGCGATTGTTATATCTTATCCTCGCTCGCTCGATTCGGTCGGACACTCCAAAGATTCTTGCTCTCGTCTCGCGATATTCCGCCAAGCGTAGATGGTATGGTCTCAAATCCTTTACTACTGGTATTTTTACTTCTGCATCAACTCGATCTTCATTCTGTAGAATTCTGGTTATATTTTCATTCTCCAAGGCTGCAGTATCCTCAGCTGTTTTCTTCTTTGAACTATTGATATTCTTCTCTGGAAGCTCGGTCGTTATAGCCGGTTGTGTACTGCTCAGTTTGGTCAAATCAGGTTCAGAATTAGAGACATTTATGTCTCCTAACTTGGTAGTAGCTGGGTTGTCAATGTTCGGTTTATTGGTGACTGGGCTTAAAGTTCCGCTGTCCGCACCTCCCCGGTCTGAGGTGGGTACTTTGCTGCGTTTCCCTGGCATCTAGGGCACTTCGGTGTTACCGTGTCTTCTTTACCACACTAGTAACAAAATATTCGTCTATTGGTCGATGGGCAATCTCTAAACGAGTGACCAATCGCTCGACAATTCCAACATAATAGCTTTCCAGAAATTCCCAGTGCTTCTACTTCAGCAGCTAAGTCAGAGTCGGCTGGATTGTTTTCCAAAACTACTTCGTGTACTCTTGCCGAATAATTCTGACGGGATGGCATCGTCTGTCTCTGCATCGCTAACAACGTCTCTGCTCGGCGAACTTCACGGTTGAGGTCATACAGCGTGTGCACCTTAATCGGGAACAAAAGCTGTGCTACTGGTGCCTTCAGGTTTCCCTTCATTATTTCCACCAGCTGGGATTCCTGATACGGCTTGCTTTGCTGGTTCTTCAGCCGCATAATGACATTGTAGAATTCTTCGAAAGTTTCATTAGCCTGTTGTCTCCTGTTCAAAATCTGCACTTGCAGCTGGAATTCGTTGTCATATCTCTGGAAGTGCGCCAATATAGCTGCTTGCACTTCTCTCCAGCTCAGTGTCGGTGACAACTTCCGAAGATTCCAGAAAAATTCCAGAGCCGGACCCTCCATTAAGGATGGTAGCCCTTTCAATAAATCAATCTCTGAACAATTGAAGTCGCGCCTCGATATATTTACGCGGTACAAGAACTCCTGTACGTTTATCGTCTTCGCGGTACCATCAAATTTAATACCCCATTTCTCCAAATCTGGTCGTCGATACCTCGGCCCTCCATACTCCTGTCGTTCTTCCCAACTGGAGGTTTGCTGCGTATCTCGCAATGCTGCAGACGGTCTCATCTCCTCGCCTGTCCTGGGATCAAAATGTCCTATCGGAGGCGTGGAATCGTATTGAGGCCAAAAATGATCGCTAGGCCCTGATGGCTCAACTCCTTGTTGTCCAAAATCCGCTGGAACTTCACCATGTCGGCCTGACTGGTCTTGTGGCCTCACGTATCCTGATCGGGTGAAATCGTCCTGTATCCCTCTACTATTCTGGGCTGGCATTCTTCCAGGCATCATACTTGGTGGCTGCACTGCAAATTCCGCTACTTCTGGTTGTAGGTAAGATGTCTCCTCCCGAGGTGTTGTCTGATAAGCCACTGGAGCTGCTGTCAAAGGTGGCATCCTAGCTGCGGGATATGTTCTGCTATCAATCGCTAATGTCTGCCGGGTTGCTTCCAAGATAACTGGTAGAATCCTTCTCACTAAAGCGTCCTCATTGGTAATGCGCGCCTCTTCAGAACCCTGGCTGTTGGGTCCCTCTGCCCCTAACATAGGTGCAGTCCGAGCGTTGTAAGCGGTCAAAACGCTATAACTCGGCGAGTCAATGGATTGCGTCTGTGCGACTGATCCATCTCCTCTCCTGGATACGCTGAAACCTCCAGGATGTAGAGTCCCACTAGACACCACCGGTGGTGCTGAAGCGGTTGACGCTGATCCAGCAACTGGAATCGTTGTCTGCGTTCTACTTGTTGTGGCTGCATTAGCTGCCTGGGTCACATCTCCCCCGGAAGCATCTAACTGTGCCAAATCGGTCACATCTGTAGCTCCGTCAAGTGGAGAATGGTGGATGGGCATCTTGCCTCAAATGAACCAAAACAAAAAAAAATCAAAAAGAAACAATAAAAGAAGAAAGGAAAACGAAACCACTCGAAGATTCGCTAAAACGAATCGCGACAAAACCAAGTTTCCCTCTGGGAACACGAGGTGAAATATAAATGTCGTTAATTCGGAAACCCAATTAACCGTTGGTGGTGGTTCACGCATCGACTGGTGCCGATGCCAGAAAATTCAAAAATCTAAAATTAATTTGCAGATACTAATTATACCCTATCACCTGTAAAGAAAAAATATAAATTCAAGGAAAAAATATGGTAATACTAAAAATGTGCTGAAAACCAAATGGTAAAAATTTATATTGGTATCAAAAAGATATAATAGAAATCAAAAAGGTAATATAAAAATGATAAGCAACCTAAATTGCCAAAAATCCTAATACTACTAATCTACAAGAACAGAATCAAACTAAAAAAAAAAAATTTTTACTATAACAAAAAAATAAAAACTCAAAAAAAAATAATGCGGGATCAAACACCCAAAATCAAAAATGCGGGATCAAACACCCAAAATCAAAAATCACTACAATGCGGGATCAAACACCCAAAATCAAAAATGCGGGATCAAACACCCAAAATCAAAAATGCGGGATCAAACACCCAAAATCAAAAATGCGGGATCAAACACCCAAAATCAAAAATGCGGGATCAAACACCCAAAATCAAAAATGCGGGATCAAACACCCAAAATCAAAAATGCGGGATCAAACACCCAAAATCAAAAATTACTACTAAATCAAAATCAAAACCAAAAATCATAAACCAAATCATAAACTAAAGACCGAAAAATCAACGCAAAAAAAAAATTTTAATTAAGACTTCAAAATAAATAAAAAGTCTACCAAATATTAAATCTTTACGTAAGATTCAAAGCAAGTTGGGGAATAAGCGAGTAAGCTTACCCAGGTAATTATGGTAGAAGTACATCGCAAACACTTTCCCAAACAAAACATAATAAAAAAAACAAAACTTGTACTATGGGGTTCACTGAGCGGCCAAGAGAGGGCAAACGCATGGGGACTGGTGCCGTCATACGTGACTCACTCTCTCAATCGCTCCTGAATACTTCCTTCGTATTCAGCCGAGTTTCAGATAACCCGTAGCTACCTAAAACTATTTGCACTTCAAAAAAAAAAAATATAAATTTTACTATCAACTTGTCGTACTGATCCTAAGCAAAACGCCGCAACACGGTTAGATCCTGAGAATCACGCCGGGACTTGCGATTTACTTCAAGATTCTGACGAACAAACGAAAACTAAAGCAATGGATGATTTTACCAACTGAAAGCTTAGCAATCTGTCGCAACGCGGTTAGATCCTGAGAATCACGCCGGGACTTACACATTGTTCAGACTTTCAATGGATAAAAACACTTAACGCACTGATTTTACTCGAAGAATTAGTATATGGATTATCAAACTAGAGTTAGTTACTTCACTTCGAGCAATTGTTCCTGACAATGTGCCAGAACAAGACTTCGCAAGTGCAGAAACTAAACAAAAGTATCAAAAAGCAATTCGATGCTTCGCGGCCTACCCGTCGCAACGCGTCTGAAATAACAAATATTCCCAAACGGGACTTACGGGAAGCGTAAAAGACACCAAAAACTTTACTCTATAAAAAAAAACGGATTACGAAATTAATTCGGGCCCCACGTTGGGCGCCATTATGTCAGAATCTCTAACATACTTAGTGACAACGTTGGTGTGACTCCCTTATGTTTATCACATAAACCCTCGGGGGTCCCAACGTTGAGCACCACGATGCTAGTTTGGCAGTTGCTGCAAGTTTTCATTTAAAAATTTAAGAGTTTGCGTGCTGATCGAGTGAGTTGCTCAATATGCCATGCGTATGCCGGGCTTGGAACTCGCCGGACGGGGGGGTTCTTTTCACTCATCAACACAACTACAGCCTGCCACTGATCATTAAAAAACACATATTGAGTCTTGAAAACTTACACACACGCTTTATCGACATAAAATTTAAAGTGACGGAGCCCGAAGTTAATTTCCGTAATGATTCAAAAAAAAAACACAAAAAGGAACAGACTAATAATGATTTTATGATGACCTGAAATAAAGATACTAATAAAAGCAAAAGAAAAATATAAAAAGAATGTTTTGTTTTGATTTTGTTAGGGAAAATTGTTCGCAAAGACAGGGACACTTACTTCATCCATGTCAATTCAGCTGATGGGTGACGATACCAGCTGGAACCCGCCCTCTCGAAACCCCTGCGGTTCCGCCATGACTCTGTTTCTTCTTCAGAGTCCCAAAATAGGAGTATACCTGGGAGCCTTACTCCCTTATCCCCACTTGCTTACTTTTAGTTTTGAGCCGACATATTTTATTCAGACCAATTTATTTTGTTACGTTATAATTGTTCATGTTCCGCATTTATTATTATTTCCTCAATACGTGGTAGACAACTTTTTCCAATTCATTTACTATCGTTGCCTACTGGTCTTAAAACTTAAAATGCCCCTAGGGCGAAGCGCTACCCTTACGTGGGTATATTTCGGAGATCTCAATTTTAAAACAAGATTCCATATAAATTCACATTTAATTCTTATCTTGTAACAATGATATTTTTCTTATTTCATTAGGGGTTAGTAGAAATTATTCTATCTGCCGAGTCTTTGAGGGCCCAAAAGAATGGTAATTAAGTGGCTTTTTAATGCCTTAATTGCAATTCGCTAATTATTCACTGCTGGCGTTAATACATTAATCATTATCAACTAATTTCTTTATTAACACAACCAGAACTTCAAATTTTTACATTACTGAAATGTCCGTCCGAAAAGTTTTCGGTACCGACATTAACACTCGCCTAAGTGGCCGAGGTTGGCCCTTAAAGGGTCATTTTACGAAACTCTGAATCGTTAGAAAAAGGGGCTCTCTTCACCGAGGGCTTCTAGACCCTTTTATCTGCTTACCGAGACACTTTTGGGCGCACTCAAAACTCTTTTGGCCTTATAATCGACTTATCACTAACACTTGGTTTCTTCTGTTTTCATAAATTATTCAACATTCTATTACATTCGGCACTGTGGGAATGAACATTTTCCTTTGGCGGCGAACTACATGGAATCTTTTGCTTATCTATGTAGACCGCCGAGATGTTTCAACCGCTTATAGGGTTCTTACGGAATTTTTTTAGAAATATTTACTGAATGATGATTTATGGGGCCATGATGGCCACCTTTGGCCTAATTCACTCGGCCGTGCCTCGTCGTCGGGATAAAGAGCAAATAAAAAAGACGACTTACCACAAGATCAGTTGATTGTAGGCTTTAGATTTGAATGGTCAAGGGTTTTAGATGTTTAAATGATTTGAGTGATGGATGATGGATGTACCCTGATTATGGTGACCTGTGTTTTGTTGAGGTGAACACCGCCTATTTAGATGATTTTGGGTGTTTTGATGGGTATGACAACTGCACTGGTTAGGTCCTAGATGAAGAGTGGTGAGTGGTGATGGACGACCGAATACAACTGATGGTGTCGGTGTTGTTGGTGTGGTGTGTGCTGCTGGAGCTGATGATGTGTGACCGAAAGGTCTGAAAGCTGCTTCTTCGCAGGAATGTGCCGCTGCTGATGTGTGTCGCCTGGTGTTCGGGCTAAACGGACACTGGTGTTTCGGTGATTTCTGATCGCACTTTCTCGGGGGACGCCTCCGAGTCGGCTCCCACGAAGAGGATTCCTTCTGTGACGGAAAAGAACAAAGAGGGTATGAGGCTTCGCCGGCGCCTACTCCTTCGAACACTTACCTTTCCTTTCGGGTGATGTTGGCGGATTTCCGCTTAATTTTTCCGAGGCAATTGTTTAACTGAGCTTACCGGGATTTACCAATTCGGTTAACAATTTTATTACAGGTTTTCCTTAGGGCGATGGGCGTCAAATATCAGGAAAAAATACTCTGGTGCCTATGACTTGGAGAACACTTGACTGATTTCAACCACTTTTAAATTCGCAATGACCGATGACGCCAAAAATTTTAAACATGACGGGCCAGAAATCAACTCTGGTCCCGTTATTCGTATGGCGTGACCTAAAATTGCGATAGTGTGTGAAATTCCCTGCAATTTTCTCCAAAACTGTTTTTCTTCGCTTTAATATGTGTGCACAACCAAATAGAATAATTTCACAACGTAGTTTATTTATGTCAGGGATGGTAAAATTGCCACAGATGAGTTGGGGCAATCAATTGGGTATCGATCGCCAAAGTGGTTGTTGTGATTGTTATGCCTTGCCGGCGTTACGGCGCCGCCACAACAAGTATTAATATTAGTAGGCACGATTCCTATATTCTGTGGTTTTTCTATTTCTTACTTTTTTCTATTTCTTACTTTTTTTTTTTTACTATTTTTTTAATTTTGTATCGTTTTTCTACACGTTATTAAGACAAAACAAAGTTTCTATAAAAGGTTCACTAAAAGCATAGGAGGTTAACGTATTCTCTCTACCGATTTTTGTCTCTTGAGTATTTACGTTTTGTTTTGGGCGATTCGTTTTAGATTCTTTTTCTAGAAACAGACCCTTAATTTGATTCCATAATATTTGAGTTGGTTAGTATTCCTTCACAATTCCATGATAGTTGAATTGGTTAGTATTCCACCACAATTTCAAGCACTGCTCTAGCAATATCTGCTTTAAGATGCCTAAGTGTGTGGCTGATCCATGGCCGGTGTCAATACGTATGTATATCCAGTTCAATAGGGCTGTTACTTGTGCTTTGACAGTAAACCACATTAGAAATGTTATTGGGACAGTAAATACGTTGTATTTAGTTAGTTAGTTCGAAAAGAGGGGCGTGGTGTTGAGTGTTCAGAAGGAGCACTCTAAACCTTCCCATGTCAGTAAGACATACACTTAAGCCGCTAAGTTCGACCTGTTGTGCGCTCTAAGTTTATCCTACTACTTCACTATGTCCCTTATAGGAATTCGGTGCTAGTCACGAAATTCCTTAGTTTGTTCCAGTCCATACCCACAAGTTTGGTCATGTCCGGTATCGTACTATCCGAAAGATATCTGGATCTAGCTTGTGTGAAGGCTGGGCAGTGGCATAAGAAGTGCTCCAACGTCTCATCGTCCTCCATGCATGGCCTGAACTCACTGTTCGCCACTAGTCCAATACGGTACAGGTGGGCTCGTAATCCCGAATGCCCCGTTAAGACTCCCATCATTTTGCCCATTTCGGCTTTTCCCAGTTTCAGCAAACCTTTTGTCCTCGATCCATCTGGGTCTCCCCATAGGATCTTTGTCATCCTGCCTACTGATTCCCGGTTCCACTGGGCTATATGTGCCGACTCCGCTCATTTATTTAACTCAGCCTTCGTCACCCCAAAGGGTTTCGCTCCATCTAGGCTCACCGTTTGGAGTTCACAGGCTTTCTTTGCCAGGAGGTTCGCTCTCTCGTTGCCGAATACCCCGCTGTGCCCCGGCACCCAGATGATGTTGAGTCTGCCGTGCATAGAGTAGTCGTTTATCACCTTCTTACAGTCAAGGACCGTTCTAGATTTGACAGTTTCTGATGATATTGCCTTTATTGCCATTTGGCTATCCGTGAATATATTTGCCTCGGCTGGGATTGTATTATCGCCGAGCCATTTGATACACTCCGTAATCGCCCGAACTTCCGCCTGAAAGTTCGTATTATGATCCGGGAGGCGTAGGTGGGATTCGGTTGCTGGATTTTCAATAAAGAATCCTAGACCCGTTTTTTCTCCTAGCTTTGAGCCATCCGTGTAGCAGTAAGTCCCATTTGGCATTGGAGTCAGGGTCCCATTCTGCCAGGCGTCTCTAGTTGGCGTTAGGGTCACGCAGTTCGCCTTAACCCTTATCTCGGGTATTCGGTCTGATTCACTCGTATCTTGAATGTACCCGACTAAGGCCCCAGTTATCCGTTGGTGTTTTGACGTGAGATCCCTGTTGATCCATTCACCTGTAGCTTTTAGGCGTTTTGCCGCAAGGGCAACCTCGTATTTGATTCTAATCTCGATTGGCTGGATACATAAAATAGTCTCCATGGCTCTTGTCGAGGTTGTCCTTATTGCACCGCTGATACCAATGCAGCACATTCTCTGAACCCTCTGCAGTATTGCGATGTTACATTTCCTCTCAACTGCCGTCCACCATACTACAGAAGCATATGTTAGTACAGGCCTGATTACGCTTATGTAGAGCCAGTGTGTCATAGTCGGTTTGAGGCCCCTATTGTTGTATTTACCTCCGACACCGATTGATAAACTTTCGGTCATTCTTTATTATTATCTTCGTCGAGATTCAAGTAGTGCAAATTTGTAATAGTACAAATTTCTCACTGTAGTTTAGTATTTGGAAGTTAGTAAATTGAATTGAGATTAAGGATGTAACAAATCTGAAAGAAAAGATGTGACTATTTTACCGAATTTTGACTTGGATTGTTTTTGCTAAACAATTGGGGTTTTAATTTTTCCAAAGTTTGACATTTATTTATTCAAGCGATTTGTTTTTGATATTCAGATCTACATCGCTATGTGAAAATGTTTAATCTTTGTAATTTAATTAACTTACCCTCATTATCATCATCTCAAATTATCATACAGTGAAAGCTAACTAAAAGTTTTATCTGCCAGTTTGTATGGGATTTAAAAATTATAACTGTTAGCCAACTCTAAGTGGATAACCCATAATGATTGATTTTTTGTTGTTCAAAATTAGAAAACACTGGCAACCAATGTTGACGAGACTATGTCTATTATTTAGGCAATAGCAGTTTTCTTGCTGCTGAGCTCAGTTTAAAATTTGGAAGTACTAATTATATACATATATATCTTTTTTTAACTTGGACACATGGTTAGGAATGGAATTCCATTACTAGTGTTAACAATGTTTCTCACCTTGTTATTATCACTATATACATAATATGTTTTTGTGTTTGGCTTTTATCGAATTAGTAGTATGGTTAAGAAATAATTGTTAATGCAATAAATAACTAACGGCTGTTGTTTTCCTATTTGTGTATACCACATTCGAAAGGAATAGAAAATAATGGTTTGTATGTCAATATGAACAGATGTTTTATATCGTACATTTAGGTATTGATTGATATCTAATCGACTTTGAAATCGAAACTGTCATTGAAAACCAAGGATACATTGAAAATAAATTGTATGCAGTGGTGGATGGTTTATCCTTCGCTATTAGAAATTTGTATACCGATGGTTAAATAGAAAAAGGCCCTAACTCGATTTTTTGTTACTTGACAGGAGACAATAAGCGGGGACCTAACTAACAGCAGATATATGTTGAATTTCTAATTAGTTTTTGTATTCGAACATCAATATGACCAGTACAGCTTTTCCTTAACATGTGTCGTATACAGATTTATTTATCACAAAATGAAAACCCTGTCTACCATTTCGCACTAAATATATTTATAGATGCCAGTTGTTATATCGATTCCGTGTCAATGACTACAATAAAATTTCTGTTATATAAGTAACTCTTGACTTAGATGTGTGGTACGAATATTATTACTGAATATTAACCTGTGCATCAATGTGGTGTAGTAAGTATATAAATACAATTTCATTGTTTTTTATGTTTATTTATCTTTTATCACGTTGTGTTCAAAACCGCAAGTCCATAGAATAATACATACATAGATAAACTTATTCTCTCATCTGACGTTTCATTTCACACTCTTCATCGTAGGTTTGTGGAAATGAGACCAATTAAATTTAAAATTACCTTACACCTGGTGGAGTTACAAAATATGTTCACTTAAATTTTTCCTGTCGTTTTGGTGTAGAACTGAAAAATTTAAATATATTTTGCACTTTTTTGTTGACTTTTATCGTTGGTATACATTTGTATTGTATTTAACACAACCAGTTTGCCACAAAAACACGAAATTCGGTTGTTGTTCCTTTGTTGATCGCTGTATACTATTGCCACCATCTGGTATTATTGAACCCATATTTTCCACCATCCAATGTTTACCTTCCATCGTACCTATGACGTTTAATTTATTGAGCGAATAAAAACTTCTATGGTATGTATTATTCTATGGCAAAATCATTATATTGACAAAGTATTTTTTTTAAATTATCACTATATTACTGATACAAATTACACTGTGAGACAAAATTAGATTTTTTTCAAAATGATGGGGTTCTGTCAACGGATTCTGGTAGAAAGGTCTAAATAAAATATACGTGTATCGGCGTCTTGCCAGATCTGATCAGAATTTTTTTTAGGACGGGTCAAAGTTTCCGCCCCTCGGAACTTTCGTGCAACATATCGGCATGCAAAATTGTGTGTTCCTTACTTCTGAGGTACAAACTATGTTCAGAAGTTTTATAGAAAAGATTCAGATAAACATTTTTGTGGAACAAATTAACCCTCTAACTGTCACGTATAACCATAATTTTTAATTTTTGTTTGAAAACTCGCAAAAAATTGCTCGGAAATGACGAGGGGCGTGGTCAAAATGTTCTACAAAAATGATCGCCATAAAATGTGTCCGAACACTCCAAAACAGAAATCATAGCCCAACTGCTAGATAATAAGCAAAAACTAACTGCCTTCTAAGGGTTAATAATGAATTTTGTAATATTTCAGCTTTTATAAAGACACAAAGTGAGGGCGAAACATCTGTTTTATCAGTGATCGAGCCTTTTACAAAGTCGGCTATCATTCCTTTCTTTATTCCTACGTTTCTCTAGCAGCTTTGTATGTCGACCTTCATTAAACAGAACAGTATCAAGAACAAATAGAAGGCAATGCATTTTTTTCTGTATTCCCTTAATTTCTCAATGTATATCAGTGGTCCGTGTTAGCAACCGAGTAAACTCTAAACTCAGGTAGCTAGTCAACATTTAATTCATAATTTAAATGGAATAATGAAATTAGATATAATGTTGGCTGATGTTTTGGGTCAGAACAACAATGAGTTTAAGGATGTAACAAATCTGAATGAAACTATCGGCCTAATCGCACAAGTCACATTCACCTCACTTGGCATTTTTGACGGCACATAACAAACAAACTAAGTACTTTCTGTAAGATTTTAGTACATTTTTATGTATAAATGAACACAAAGAATACATATTTTAACAAAAATCATACGTCAGGTTCTTTACTTAAGTCAAGGGATGATGTTGAAAAATGAGGTGAATGTGAAAGTGACTTACACGATTAGGTCCTATGTGATTATATTACCCTATTTTCACTTGTATTGCTTTTGCATCTAATCGTTTAAATTATATCTTTTTTTAAAATTATTTACAGAATACAACGTGAGTGCCTCTTCCAACCAAAAATCAGCCATAAACAAAGACCCCTCCGAATAAGTCCATTGTGATCTCTTCCCGTGAACAAAATACATTTACGATAAATCGCAAAGTACCATTTCATATTATTTATATAAATAGTAGCGACAGAATTTCGTTGAGAGTAAAATACGAACGTAAAGTATTCAGCAAAAATGCTCTCTATTCCGCAACTGATCAAAACCTTAAGAAAGCTACAAAACAACAGCACCACCATAACAAATAGTGGCGATTTGTTAAAGAGCATTAAGCATGTGGCTGCAGCCGCCACTGCTACGAATGTTGAGGGAATACCATTGGCAACAATAGCAATTCCCACCGCCGTTGTCGCAAATGTGCCAAAAACATTAATGACGTCACTTATGCATAACAATAAAAGTGGAGACAGTAAAGAGTTACTAAAAACCAGTGCAGTCAATAAAACGTCATCATTGCCAGAGCAACCAGAGCAAATAAACATAAACAGTACAAGCAGCAGCTGTTTTAACTACGGCAGAAGTGCGAGCACCAGCTGCTCCAATCGTAACGACGACAACAATATTTCTAGTCAGCAGCCGACGCAACAAACACTCAATTGTCATAGCGAATGCTTTAGTTTGTATTCGCCTTTGAACGTAGACGGTTCGAAAGATTTACGTGGAACAGAACAAAACTCTACTACGCAGGATTCGAGTATAGCAGCACAGATTTCTTCACCCTCGTCCCCATCTCTGAAACCAAAGACGACACATACTAGTACACGCCACCACCAGTTCCATAACAATCAACCACAGCAACAACGCAGCCAACGCATACAGAATTTCTTTCAACAACAAATTTTCAATCAATTTCAACAATTCCATACTCAACATAATCAAAATTTAAAGACCAAACAAAAGCAAACCCAATTTGCCATGTCATCATTAGCAGCAGAACCCTTAACGACTCCAACACTACAGCAGAAAGATGACCATCATCAGCAGGCGTCATCGTCTGACGATGAATCACCAAAGACTCCTTCACCTTCCAAGCAACAAAGTTCAACATCGGGTAAACCTTGCTTCAGTACGGGTTTAGGAGATATATTGCAATTTATGGAATTGATTGGTAATCTTAAGGTAAGTTTCTTCAAAGCCCACTCGCAAACAATTGAAATTACACTTGAAGTAAAAATGTGTGCGTGCATGTGAGTAGAAAACACAATTTTTAAAACAGGTGACACCTATATCAACTGAGAAAAGATTCCAGTTGGAAATACAAAAAAACGATGACCAAATCAAAATGTAGGTCCTACAGTCCTCATATTTGAAAGTTATAGAATTTTCAAAGGTTGAAACTAAAAGCATTTATTAAATTTTTTATGTAATATATGTCCACGGATGTCGAACTTTAACTTTACTTTAAAAGGGCAATATTTGGGGGATAAATTCAATGTATATACAATTTCCATATAATATAATACCATTTTCCTCCGATTTTATAATTTACGCGTTTTCTCTTCTACGAAAAGAGGGAACATAATGCAATTTGGAATAAATTTATAAACAAAGTAATCAATTATCTACAGTTTGGCATATTTCGGAATATATATTAACAGGACGTTGGAACGAGCACTCCAAAGCTGAAAGAATTAGCGTGAACCAGATAGTTTTTCGCTGACGTCATTCGCAGATATTCTAAATGAGCCAGAGTTTTATCACCTCCGCGTCAAGAGGGTTTTAAAATTTAAAAATAAATTTGTAAACTATTATAAAATTTTGGAAAGTTTGCACAGTTTGTTTGATCATTGATGGATATCAAACAACGGTCAATATTGCTTTTATGAACCGTGGATGTAATATTGCGATCCCCATACACGGTCCCGTAAAAAAACTTGTATAATAAGTGATTGAGTGACGACCAAATAATATATACTTCCATTGAAATAAATAATAACTGTTCGAACTTGAATTTACGAGTAATGAAACCCAGTTTATATAAAATGAATACACCTAAATCGATATATGGAAAAATAATTAAAAAGCTGAAAATACTGCGCGGTGTTGTATTTCCCATGGCTCAATTTTGCGTTATCACAGTAGAAAATCTCGTTAATGACGTCTAAAAAATTTCGAAAAAAAATTCCCAAAATTTAAAATATTTCCATTTTTTCTGGTATACAAACAGATACTCGTATGTACATATGGTACGAGTATTTCATAACTACAATATATGAACGTGATTTGTTTACATTCTAATTTTAAGTGTGTTATTTTGCAGTGATATTCGTATACGTTACGAAAAATCAATTTTCATCTATTCGATGTTACTTTTGTAATATATTTCCTCTTTTGTTTTGCTCACATGTTTTGGCTGTGTGATTTGCATGCGTTGTGTTATGACATACTTTCCAGCAGTGTAGTAAGCAGACCTCTTATCGCGGTACTGGTATTAGCAATAGAGTTTATGACTGAGCGATGCGCTTGTTATTGCCATAACAGAGTATTTGGTGTGCCAGCTGGTTAGTGTTATACGATAAACAACGGTCTTTGAACGGAACTGGTGTTGTGTCAATTATTCTGCAGAAACATATTAAACAACTGAGGAAGAGTTGTTAAATGAAGTCAATGTGAAATATTATTTTGGTTATACAAATTTTAAATGTTATTAATACAAAAATAATCTAATGTTTAATACAAATGTAATCATAATTCCTCAGCAAAAGAATGATATTGTAATATAATATATAAAAATTTATTCAAAATCATGCTTATTTATGTGATTTGACATCATATTACAAGTCTGTAGGTTTTAGCATTACGACTAAGATATAAATGACCAACTTTTGGACTTACTTCTTTGTATTGGAACAATATTTGGCATAAAACTATTTTAGCAGCAAAATCAGATCTGCACCAAAATTTCACCAACGGTAAAGGCTTTTACCTGAGTTGAAAAAAAGTTATTTTTTTACGCTAGGTCCAACTTCTTGAGATATAGGCCTTTCAAGCTTGAGTATATAATCGGTGGTATCTCAGGTATTTATCATCGGATCTGCCTCAGATATGTATCATTAAAAAGCCCTTGTGAAACTCTATAACTCTGTGTATAAATATATTTCCTTTTATTAACCCATTGAGGGTTTATTTAAAAAATGTTTTTTAACCTCACTTTTTTGGTTCAACCAACTTGTTGTTATTGTCTTTTGGTGTTGTTGTCTTTTGGTGTTGTTGTCTTTTGTCGTTGTTGTCTTTTATTTCAGTTGTCCTTTGTTGTAGTTTTTACACACCAAAATAAAAAAATTATTTCTAAAAACTCGCGCGATTTTTCTGATTTTGTCACACATCGACTTAAGATACAGAGGGAATATAAATTTAACGATTTATGAAATTTATTTTATCAGGATCGGATAATAAATGGCAGAGTTATGGGCGATTATACATTCAAGCTTTGGAGACCTATATTTCGGAAAATATGGACTTCCGCAAACTTTTTTCTTTTTTTTAAATCCGCATTTAATGTTCTACCAGGCAAAAAAAAACACGAAAAAATCTAATTTTGATGCTAAAAGAAATTTGCTCCCAATATTTCTGTGCCCACAAGGAATAACAACTAAACTCGATTTCGGTCAGAATTCAACAGAGGATTTTAAACATTTCAAATCGTTGTCTAAAATCAGGGAATTTTGATTAAACTAATATTTATAAGTTCTATGTTAGGAATTTTATAATATTTAAATGTGAAATTGAATTTATGATGAAGAAACAATGAACTTGAGAGAAGTAAACAAAACAAAGTCAACATTGTCCTAACTCGACTTTAGCTGTTGTTCCTTGTGGGCACAGATTTATTGTAACCTCGCTGAAACAATTATATTTCGGAGATTGTTTGAAACTTGTGTATCTTTATCATATAACTAGCAGAACTGAAAATATGTAGGTAAGGACATCTATCAATTATTAAATAGTTGATACAACACTCTGTTGTCTTTTGACCCATTGTGATTTTCCGAAAACGATAAGATAGGTAGAGGTACGAAAGACAAGTTTGGAAGCCAAAGAGATACAAAATATGAAGATACACATCATCATATATTTTGCCCTAAATAATAAGTAGTACAAAAATAGAATGGTCTTGAACTTGAATATTAAAATAAAACAGTACAAAAATATATATATATACAAAAAAATGGTGCCAATTGTTCAACCGCTGAACAATTTTAATCCTCGCACAAATTCCAGTAGTCCCCCAGTACCAACAGCACAAAGAGAATACAATACTTCCACAACGAACTTGCTATGACGGATTTAGTGAGTTCGTTGTGAAAGGATTATATTGCTGCATTGTTAGCGAACGCGACCGCTTGACGGCCATCTCGCGCAGTGACGCCTATCGAGTATCTCGGAATGAAAGACATTTTCAAAAACCGTTTGGTATCGGTGTGAAATTGAAGGCCCCAATCAGTGAGTTTAAAAATAGAAAGAGCACAACTCACTGAAGTAGAAATTAACATTACGAAATAATTGGCTTGGGAGATGTTTTCCCTTTCTCCCACTTTGAAACTAACTGATTTTTTTATATACTTCATTTCAATATTATTGGATCGCTCCACTGATGTGAGTGAGCCTAACAATAAGGTTACATTTAAAGTAAATTTATTTATTTCCATTTATATATATTATATCCTCCATTGGAGTACATAAAGGGTGTCTGACTGACTAAAGACCAAATGGTCTTCACGGCTCTGATGGCAGGCCATTACTTTTTTTCATGGTATTTTCCATGACTTTTTCACAGAGATGTGGCTGTATCTCACCGATGACGCGTTGAATCTCGGATTTGAGCTCAGGAATTGTTTCTGGGTTGTTCGCATAAACCCGAGATTTCACTAAACCCCAAAGAAATAAATCGCACGCCGTTAAATCGCATGATTTTGGTTGCCAGTTGACATCAGAATTTCTTGAGATAATTTGTTGTGGAAATTTTTGCTGTAATAAACCGATTGTTTCATGTGCGGTGTGGCAAGTGGCCCCGTCTTGCTTAAACCACATATCGTCCAGATCCATGCCGTCCAGTTGAGGTCACAAGAACTCCGTTATCATGTTCCTGTAGAGAATACCGTTCACAGTCACTGCAATTTCGGTCTCATCTTAAAAAAAGTATGGCACAATCACAACGCCTGACCCAAATCCACATCAGACAGTTGCTCGTTGTGGGTGCATTTGTTTCTCATTGATTGCATGAGGAATTCATGCAAATTCGACAATTTGTGTATTCACGAAGACATTCAGATGGAAATGCGCTTCATCTGAGAAGACACTTTCTTTTTGGAAAATTGGCATTGACTCCACTTTGCTCCATTACCCATTGAACGAATTGCCTTCGCTTTCCATGGTCTGCTGGTTTGGGCTCCTAAGTAAGCTGCATTTTGTACGCATGGAGTTTGAGGTCTTTTATCAAAAATCGCTGCGTAGTGCTTCGAGAAATTTGAAGTTGTTGAGAACGATGCTGAATTGATGTTTTCGGGTTTTCGGCGACACTCGTTTCCAGCAGCAATATTTTTAAGAGACCGACCGGTACGTTCATGTACAGGAGTCTTACCCAGTTTCTTCACATTTTTGTGATTATAATTGCTAAATAGTAACAAATGAAAAAAACAAACTTGTATTATTAATGGGTGGTGTAAGGTGGTGTAAGGTAAGAAGTTGCCTCTCTGCAGCCGGGATACCCCTGTGGTAGGTTGGGTTAGGTTAAGGACACGTGACAACATGAGACAGTTTACAACTGCCTTATCCCTGTGGTGATTTTAAGGTTTCTCGCCAATATATTCACGTGCCGCTCTAGTCTGCTATTATATGATATTTTCAAAGCTTCAATTCCGATTTTAACACAGGGTATGCCTAATTTATTAGCGATGTTTTAATTTCCACGTACCAGGGCACAGTGGATGCACTCATACGACAAAAATAAAAAAATCGAAGTCGATGTACTGGACATGTAGGGTAAAAAATAGTCGTTAAAGACATCAGATTTATTAACTTTCAGTTCTCTTTTATGATTTCTAACGGTTCTTACGAAATATAAGCAAGAGAAATGCAAGTATGCATTGAAGTCCGTGGTGTATATAAAACAACTCGAAATTTAAGTCAAGTGCACGTGGTATAAAAATAAGAAAATAAGTGGCAAAATTAAATATACCGAAAATGGAAGTTGTTGTAAATGGTAATAAGATACTTTTTATATAATAATAATTTAAAAAAATCAATATGGTGTTTATAATATATTACTTTTACCATTCAAGTTTTTTTTAATTTTTTGACTGTGTTTTTTAACTTTACATGGAGATTCAAAATAGCTATCCTGCTCTTTCTGCTTCAAATCTTGGTTCCACATATTTGTACAAGTGTCAAGATTAAGGAACTCTTTAGTTTATCTGCATAAATTTGCATCAATTTGTTTTATCAACAATATACTGACCCTTCCTCGTTGTTTTGGAATGTGATTTTTGTTTAGCTGACGCAAACATCAGATTTGTTGGTACAAGTGATCAAAAATAGTGTTTTTGTTGTTAAAAAAAAACTAATTCTTGGCATTGTTTTGTTTATTCTCTTTGTTTTGAGTAAAATAAAAACAAAAAAAATTTAACTTAAAAATACTCTACAGCTTCAAAAGAGAATTGATAAATTTGGCGGCTAAAAAAACATCATGTAAAGATAGAAAACAAAAGTTATTGTCTTTTTCGAATGTTGATTATTCAACTTCTTTATATATATATTTGACACTATTGTTATAGGCACATCTTCGCAATGCGTATTTTCCCGACTGTATATTTTTGAAGTATGGTGCTCCAAAAAAGGTAAAGGGACCATTAAAGCTAACCAGGTGTTCGATGAAGTAGTGACACATATTGAAATGGAAGGCACGGAATCAATGTTTCGCGAGTTATCAAAGCGCATAAATTACATATGTTCGAAACTTGCACTCATGTGGCGGAAGAACGCCCGATTAAAATCATTGGTTTTAAAAAATCATTCACCTTGGTTGTCCATCCAAGAAGTTGTTCCTTTAAATGAAGCAGTCTCTTTACAAAATGAAATTCTAAATTCCGGCTTAAAAAGAAAACGTGGCCGTCCTAAAACTGATTTTTCGCAATCTTCGAAGAGGACTAAACAACGTAGATTAGCAGTTTTGGCAGATAATGATGAGTCTATTGCAAACGCTTTACGCAGCGCAGAGTGTGAACCTAAACAAGTGCTTATGGAAGTAAATATTACCGAAGTTATATCACTCATGATGGAAACGAATTTAACAAAACATCAGTATTTACTCATTCGGGAATTTATAAACGCTAAGCTTTCTTTCAGTTTGTTACCTAGTTATGAAAAGGTTGTAAAGGAAAAGAAAAAGAGCTGTCCAGATACAATTACGGTGAATGAATCATGTGCTGAAGTTGAGTTACAAAGTTTGCTAGATCACACAGCTTCTCGCATATTAGATCTTCAAAGTGAAGTGCTGGATAATATAAATGATGACTGTGGAAACGATCTAATTTTAATAGGTAAATGGGGATTCGATGGAAGCTCTGGATACAACGAGTATAAACAGAAATTCAAAAATAAGAACCTTGAAGACAGTAATCTGTTTGTAACATCTTATGTTCCCCTTCGACTTATGACTAAAGATACTGCATATCAAAAATCAAAAATAATTTGGAAAAATCCACGACCATCTTCAACCCGTTATTGTAGACCGATTAGATTTCAACTTAAAAAAGAGACTAACCAAACATCCATTAATGAACGAAATTATTTTATGCAGAAAATTAACACGTTGAAGAACACAGAATATTTAAACTTTGAAAGAACAATATATGTTGAACATAAATTGCAATTAACTATGGTTGATGGCAAAGTGTGCAATGCTCTTAGTGAAACCTCATCTGCGAAATGTTATATATGCGAAGCTAAACCAAAAGAGATGAATAATTTAGAAAAGTGCCTTGAAAGATCAGTCAAGAAAGAACATTTTGAATTTGGATTATCGCCCTTGCACGCATATATACGATTTTTTGAATATTTTATTCACATTTCTTATCGATTGGACATTAAACAATGGAAAGTTATGTCCGAAGATAAACCCAAATTTTTAAAAAGAAAAAGAGAAATTCAAAAAATGTTTAAAGATAAAATGGGATTAATTGTGGATAGACCGAAAGTAGGAGGTAGTGGGACATCGAATGATGGAAACACAGCTAGGAGATTTTTCAACAATGTGGATTTGTCGGCTGAAATAACGGGCCTTGATAAAGACTTACTTCTTAGATGTGCAACTTTATTACAAGCCATGTCGTCAGGGTATGAAATAAATTCAACAAAATTTAACACATACGCACTAGATACTGCCAGATCACTAACACAGAAATATCCCTGGTACTATCTTCCACCATCTGTCCATAAAGTTTTAATACATGCTTCCGATATCATAGATCATGCATTAGTGTCTATTGGGGAACTTTCTGAGGAAGCTGCCGAAGCAAAAAATAAAGATATTAAAAGATTTAGGCTCAAACTCACTAGAAAGACGTCACGCATTGCAACTAACGAGGATTTGTTAAATCGGTTGCTCCTAAGTTCAGATCCATTTGTCACAGGTCAGAGGAAGTTACCATGCAGCAAAAAGTCAACTTTATTGACATCTGTTTTTGATTTGTTGGAAGATATCTAAACATTATTAAAATATAGATAATATGTACACTAAACCCACATACCAAAGTTTGTTTAAATAAAGTTTGTAAAATAAAGGAGCAGAAATGAGGGGTTTTTTATTTGTGATTTGTATGGGAGGTACTACGCCCCTTTGTCCAACCCCGCCCATAATAGCACAAAATTATACTTTTATATCTATATACTTATTCTGAAAGTTTCAGAACGATACCTCTATTCAAACTATTTTTGTCGCTCCATCCCATACAAATGCATCCACTGTGCAGGGTACCCCTGTAATATTCTGCAAAATTTTTGATTTGTATTCACTTAATCGTTATAAACATGTCACTCCCTTCGTAATATATTTTCTGGGCTGTACCTTTAGCAAGTTCGTAGAGTTCAGGTCTCTCCTATTTTTCTATAAAATTTATAAAAATAAGTGCCCTTTATTTTTAGCTGAAACATTCACAATCACACACTCCTCAAGAGTTAGAAATTTGGTTATACCTCAAATAACCACATGGAAAAATCATTTCTTGTTAGAGTAGCCCGAGCCCGGTCTTATAATATACTTCCTAGTAGTGTTAAGGACTTTAATATGTCAGTTTTAACTTTTCGAAAACATCTTTGACTTTAATATGAACGTTATATAATTACATATATTTTAATTAAATTTTAGCCTGTTTATCCTCCATTATTAGGGACAAAATGAGACTATACTATCCATTGTTGGAAACATTATGTGACGGTCCTATCGACGTTTTTATATACACTTTTATATTTTACTAATGTTTTTATTATTCTCTGCTTTGTTCACACATAAGAATGCCACATTTGTGGGTAGTAGTCCTCATTGTAGTAGTTCATTTATCTAATTTTATTTTGTTTAACTATTTTTTTTTGAAGAATATTGTAATTTATCTCTAATTGAACACTAGGCTTCAAATTAAAAGTCAATAAAGCAAAATAAAGCAAAAATAAACTCGCTGTATTACACCCACATTACTTCCACTTGCCTTATCCCATAGCTAAGCGCGTATGGTAGATTACTACCTAGGCTATATAGGCTGAACATTGAGTTTCTATTAATCAGTGAATTTTAATGTTCATTTGAGTTTTTTGGATTTACTGTCTTCTCCAGGCCAGCCTGCGATCCAAATGTACTCCTAGATATGTTACTTAAGTTTAACTTGATGGCACGATTTGAAGTTTAGGTTGAAGGTCATTTGTCTACACTGCCTCATTGGCCTTAACCCTCCAGTCTTACATCATCTAAATGGATATTTGAAGCCATTTCGTTACTCCTATGTGTATTTATTATAGCAGTGTCGCCAGCGAACGTTGACGTAAGGATACTTGGAGCGTTAGGGATGTTAGTTGTAAATATTAAATAGAGAAGAGGGCCCCGGACGTTACCATGAGGTACCCCAGCCATTATATTATAAACTTCAGTAATATATTCTCCATATTTTACTTCATAGCTTCGATCTTACAATTAAGAAATTAATAGACATATGAGTTTTTTATTTTGTAAATTAGTCCATCATGCCAAACTTTATCAAAACCTTGTGCAACATCAAGGAATACAGCGCAACAGTATTCCCTGCACTCAAATGTTCTCCCTATAGCCTCGGTAAGACGATTGACTTGTTCCATTGTACCGTGTCCCTCTCGGAAGTCGAATTGGTGACCAGGTATCGAGTTGTTTGAAGTTAGGAGTTTTGCAGTTTTAAATTTCGCAAGTATTACATTTTCAAACAATTTATACAAACATGGCAGAAAGCTTATAGGCCTATATAAAGATGCTAGTGTTTTGTCCTTTCCCGGTTTTAAAATCATTTTAATCAATGACATTTTCCAGATTTCTGGAATATAACCAATTCCAATGATACATTAAATAATCTTCCCAGAAAGTCAGTGACACTAAGCGGTAGCTGTGAACAGATCAAAACCTGGAGACTAATTTAATTTAGACTACGCAATAATGCTGCGGATTCCATCCAAACCACAGTTAAAAAATATTAATTTAATTTTAAAAAATATGAAGTAAAATTTTAATATTTTGTTTGAAATTTAAAATATATCAATTCAAATTTAAAAATTCTATTTGAAATTTTAAATGTATCAATTCGAAATTTAAGATTCTATTTGAAATTTAAAATACATTAGTCGAAATTTGAATGACATGAATTGATATTTAATAGAAATCAATTGAAATATAAAAGACACCCATGGAAATTTATAACATCAATTGAAATTTATAACATCATTGGAATTTAAAACACATCAATCGCATTTTCAAAGTCTTCAATTGAAATTTAAAATACCTCAAGTGAAATTGAATATGTATATGTACATGTATGTATTAGTATACATTAGGGCGGGTCGATTTGTAGGGAGTGAAAAAATTCACCAATTTCCCTATGATTTCCGTATTCTATGGGTTATTCCATGAAAATTTGCCCAAGGAACCATACCTCTATCGTTAAAATCGATTCCCCTACTTTTTGTTGGTAAAAAGTTCAAAAGTTACGGGCATTTTTGTCCAAATTTTGGACCATTTTTCCATTTTTTTCATGATTTTGTCCAAGAATATTACTTTTATGGCCATTTTTTTGGCTCAATCCATTATTTAATTTTACAATTCAAAACGAAGAGTTTAAGCCCAAATTTATCGAATTCGGTTGATTAATTCATGCGATATTGCTAAAACAAAATAACACATAAAACCAACTTTTTGATTTTTTTTCCCTTTTTATTTTTTTTTCTACAAAAATTCAAATTAAGAGATAATAAAGTATCTATCAACCTATTATCAAAAAAAAATATTCAATTTGAGTGTAGTAAAAGTCAAAATGTGAAAAAAAACATTATTTTTTCTGAAAGTCTTGTTTGCTTTCAAGTCTGGGTGTTTTCGTACGGCTCTCTAATGTCGTCGCCATAGCGCCTTCTACATTCTTTCCTGCAACTCGTTTAGCAGTGGCAGCTAGCAATTGGACATGTCTTTCCGTTCCTTGAATGTGTAAAGGAATTTGTGGATCATCGAACGGTGGCACTTCGTAATTTAAATATCCCTCCAAATGTTCATACGAATAACTTTGCGTAAACGGTGGTTCGAATAAAATGGTATCGTCATTTAAATCAATCATATTTGTATATTCCGTACAATTAAAGTTTATAAGAGATTTTTTATAAACTCTAAGTTCCGTTGGGTCGACAATATCTCTTCGGTAATGTAAAATCTTCTTTATAGCAATGTTTCGTTTTTCCATTCTATCATCAAACAACATAGATAGCAAGATATTTTCTGAGTGTGCAAAATATGGATTATCTTGAATTACTGTGTTTACAACTCCAAGTAAATTCGGTGGCAAAAATCGTGTCCAAGTAATAAATTTAAAAAGTAATGTACTACCGTATGCGGCAGAGCTATAATACTTAACATTGAAATACATTGGCGTGTATACTTTTATTATATAGTTAGCCAGAATTTTTAAATTTTCAGTTGGATTATTAGTTGTCACATACAACCGTAATAATCTATTGGCTTTGGTCAGCCAACGAGAATGTGCAATTGACCCTGGTTTTATGTGAGACAAATCCGCAGGAACCACACCATTAGAAATTGCATTGGCCATTAACATCAAGTACCTCGAATCGGTAGATAATTCTTCTGGATTTAAATCACCAGGAGGCATATTTTCCAAAGCGATTTCCTCAAAATCGGTTACCACCTGAAAAGAAAACATAAAAGCTAAAAAATAGAATGAAAAATGGTAAAGAATCAGCTATAAAAATTACATACCGGAAGATTTTCACAATCAGCAATTTTTGAGCTCAACTTTCCGGTAGTTGATCGTGGTCCAGTGGTGGTTGATTTGTCTAAAGTGTCAAACAAATGTCTAAACGGAAGCTCGTTAAAGTGCAGAAGACACACAAACCAGTGCAGTGGTCTCTTTAACTGTTTTTAGAATTGTTGCAAAATTCCACCGTGTACGCCAGTATTTGTTGGTTCACCATCAGCGCATATGGCAATTAATGAATCGAGAGACAATTGTTTTTCTTGGAAGAATTCGATCAATTTGTTGACTTTGCTTGCCGCAGTTTCACTTTCTAGTTTTGTGTAGCCTATCAATTGAGATTTTGGTTCCCTCAAAACAACTGGTGAGGTTCTTTAACCATCCTTGGATGCAACTTCTCATCAATTTTTTCTACAGTTAGAGCATCATTTTTCATGCCGTCGAATGAATATGATATCAAATTCGAGCCATCATACCGCTTACGAAGTGCGTCTTGTCTCCATTTTTCTCTTTCTCTACGAAGTTTACTTTTATCCATGATGACAAGATTGCCATGAGCATCTTTTACGCCCAGGTCTTCCATCAGAGCTGTTGCCAATGCTGATCCCATTTTATCATGCACACCAAATCTGTCACACATCATTGCATAGTTTTTAGTATTGTATCTGGGAGTGTATGTCTGGTTCTAGACGTGCAATTGTAATTGCTGCAATTCTTCATGATTCTCTTTTGGAATTGCAATTTGCTTTTACACGCACGCAATTCTGTTTGTGCAATTCTGGTTTTTATTGTTGCTGCTTCTGACATTCGTATAAATCTGAGACATATGCAGACTACTCTGCAATAAATTTTTACGAATGAATAAATGAAAAGAAATGTCAAATTATTCGGCAGCCGCCATTACTAAAAAATTGCGAATGAAATGAACTGAAAGAATTGCAGAGTTCATGCAAGTTTTTTCCTCGTTCCATTCTTCTTACCTCTCTCTCCAACGAACTCATGAATTGCAGCAATTATAATTGCACGTCTAGAAACAGACTATGTTTGTGGTGGTAGAACTAATTCTGAACCTCCTCTCACATCAACTTCCATTTCGTCATAATGTGGTTCGTATGTAGGATCGTTGCTCACTGGGATTGTTGGTATAGTCGTTGGTATCGTCTCTATTGATCGCGCATGAAATCTTTTAAGTTTTCTCGGATAGATCCACATGAGCAGTCGTTTTCTTTCAAGTTGCATTTACATTTTCCAATGTTGAATAATTGGTTTGTTGATTCTACGAATTTTTTGAATTCTGTTGCGCGTTTTACTCGTTGTTTATCTGCATTACTATATGCGTCAAGCAAATTATTCAATTTTCTAATGATGCTACCTTTGAGTATAAGTTCAAAATTAAGTTGATTCCAAATTTCTAACAATCTGTCTGCTACTTGGGGAGTAAATGTTTTATACGAAAACATTTTGCTTTGGGCTTTTGAACGTTCGGCCAGGAAAAAATAGTACTTCAATATATCTCGTTTAGTTGACAGATTAATATCAGGTAATTCACAGGCCACGAAAAAAGAAAAAACATCATGAGAGACCAAATGTTGCAAACTTCTGCGTTGGGTATCTGTTGGATTTTGCGATGAACCAGGCTCTGAATCCATTTTTTAAACCGTCAATAAAAGAATTAAATATGTTTTTCATAGAATAATAATATAACTATTAACTATAATAGTTAGCAATGTTTTTACACTTACCTTTAAATCTTTTCTAAATTTCAAAATAGTTTGATTATTTGTTAGTTATTTCAGTTAGTTATTTTCACTGAAATGACGCTCAAACAAAACTAGCATACACTGGAATATTATAAACAAACAAAAATAAAGAAGTCTATAAAGAAACTAAAAACAAAAAGAAATAAACAAACATAACACAGGGTGTGCACCCTGTGAAAAAAATATGCCAATAATGTAAAGCGGAAATCAGTCCAGTCGTAACGTAAGGTTCGTAAGCTTCGTAAGTCA
Organism: Phaonia tiefii; assembly: GCA_963931995.1. Classification (NCBI taxonomy): domain Eukaryota; kingdom Metazoa; phylum Arthropoda; class Insecta; order Diptera; family Muscidae; genus Phaonia; species Phaonia tiefii. Next base: position 12,380,182 of record OZ008368.1, on the reverse strand, counting down.
AAAAAATTGAGCCAAAAAAATGGCCATGAAAGTAATATTCTTGGACAAAATCATGAAAAAAATGGAAAAATGCTCCAAAATTTGGACAAAAATGCCCGTAACTTTTGAACCGTTGGACCAATGTTGGAGATTTTTGTAAATTGATCAAAATGAGCTCACCTTTCCAACGCGCCAACTGGCGATTAAACCCGATCGATAGTTTTTGAGTTATGGATGTGAACGTGTAGGTAATATTTCATACGAACGTCAATTTGGGAAAAAATCTACCAACAAAAAGTAGGGGACTCGATTTTAACGATAGAGGTATGGTTCCTTTGGCAAATTTTCATGGAATAACCCATAGAATACGGAAATCATTGTCGAAAAATAAATCGACCCGCCCTAGTATACATATATACTAATAGGTTTGTAAATTTCAAGTGATGTCTTTTAAATTTCAATTTATGTTTTTTAAATTTCAATTGATGTCTATTAAATTTCAATTGATGTCTTTTAAATTTCAAGCTGAATTTTTGAATTTCATTTATTGTATTTTAAATTTCAAATGGAATTTTTAAATTTATTGAAATGTTCCAATTTTGCGGGTTCATACTGTGTATACAAATAGTACTGAACTAGTTAACAGTACACGATTTTTGTTGCCGAGTGTGACCAAACTGTAATCTAATCTCCATCCCGTCGCAATAATAATTAATCGTATCGTATCAATTTTTGTTGTTATTAATATTTATAGAATTTTAATATATCGTTGAGTGGCGTAAGTCGAATAAATGAAACAGTATTTGCATTCCTAAAGTTATTAAGCAAAAATGGATGAAGGAAGTTAACAATATTATCATTGTTTATGCTAAATACATATATACTTTTTTATTAGAAAGAAAGCACCAACAAACTAAACAAATCGAGGGTATACATTTGACTTCCTTAGAAGACTCGTACACTAGCCTACTAGCTTAATATGTTGCTGAATTTCGTTATTGACATCTATCACGGCCGTCGATTCGAAGAAGATATTAAAGTTGTTTCTTTTTAACTAAAGTTTTGTCATATGATAGCCAAGTTCCCAAGCTTTCATTTAATGTATAACATAACGTACAACATTAGAGATGCGCATCGTTAAACTTTGATTTTGTATACTTTTAATGTTTTCTGTTGTGAACTTTTTATATTAATTTGTTATTAATAATTTTATATGTAAACCAACAGACTTATTGCATAATAAATAACTAATGATAAACAAAATATTTTCTTATGAATTTATTTCCATGCTGTACCAAATGTTTTCAATGTGAAAAAAAAAACATTTTATAAATCTTTGTTTTCAACTTTCTATTTTTATTATTATTATTTTTCGTTCATTTCTTTATATAAAATTCTAAACAAAACTGCCAAAACAATACACAATTCTCAAAATAAGTGAAATATTGGATCTAACAAACAGTCAAAACAGCAAAGAAAACACAAAAAATAATATACACTTACCAAAGTGTAGAAGGCAAAAGCGTGAATGAACCCCGATTGTGCGCGAAACAAAATAAAAAAGTAAATTATAATGACGATTAACAAAATTTTTGTGCTAATATAATTTCAAATAAAATATACTAAGCTTTAAGGTCAATAATACCTGTTTGCATCAAATGTAGTGGGATAGATGTGGGGGGAATATGAAAACATTCAAATTATTTTATATTGAGTAATACGTATTTATAACAAAGAGGTCGCTCGAACATATTCAGGGTGTATTGCTACGGAACCAAATGACAGAAGGTAAAGGTTACACTTTGTTTTTGTAGGTGGATAACTAAATATCATTGGTTAGTGTTTCATTTTGAGATGCAACTTACAAATTTTATTTATATTGTAGTAATAGGTTACATATTAATGGAATGGCTTAATTGTTTTATAACAAAAAATACAATACCGAAATTTTTGCCCAGACATACATATATATATAGGGGCAATCTTATTCAATTGTCTTTGTAGTACATATAAGTATAATTATTGTTTAGAATATATACCTCATTACTTTTTTTCTTGGCGGAATTCCAGGAAATTTAAAAAAAAGAGCATTATGAAATTTTCTGACGAAATTGCCGCGCGTGTTGAAAATATTTTTAACAGTAAACAAAAACGGATATTCACATTTAGTAAGAAGGAAGTAAGTAGTCGCTCCAAAATTATTGTAGTTAAAACTGCCTTTAACTACAACAATAGTTCAAATTTAGTTGTCTTAGATCCGATTTATTTTTAAAGTTGTGATTTCCTTTAGGGCTAAGAGATCATGTTTTCTCTGCGGTTAGTGAAAAATGTAAATGACGCAGGTGGGATTCAAACTCACATTCGCTAGACGATCGTGTCGATGTTTGTGAAGAATCATCTTCAGCAGTCCGTTAAGCCACTGCGGTATGTATTCACACTTATCACTAACCGAAATTTTTCATTGCGCTTTTTAAATACAGAATGCAATTGGAAACCTATTTGCTTAAGAAAAATAAGTTAGTTATATAAAATGAATAAAATTATTTAATGCCCAATTTCTTTTTTCGAGCTGATTATTGGCTCAAGATCAAATCAAATCATCCGTGGCATCGATTACCTTCCCACTTCCCGACTGTAGTCATTATTGTCAATGTCTTATTATAGGATCAAAGATCTAATTTCAGGAAAAAATTTCTGAAACAATACGAAAACGATTTCAAAATCATGAACAATTCAATTTTTGAAAACAGGAAGTTCTTCTAACAAACAGAGTCAGCGTGATTTAATGTGGTTCTCGACGTGAAGTCCTTAACCACAGGTGAGCACCGCCCCACCAAGAACATGTTTGATACGACTGTTAGCGCCGCCCGTGAGATATCCGTGCTACCCCGCATAGAGGGGCAGCCAAGAGATCAGGAATAGGAATTGAGCAAACTCTCTGTACATGAGCTACTCCTTGGTAAAGAGTGAGGTACTATCCAAACCTCTTCCGTGATAAGGGCCACGGATCCCATATTTCGAGGATATGCACCTGCCTAGCATACTTCGTTACAAGTAACTGATATACAAGGCAACTACATAGCCTCTACCAGCGATTTTGGTGGCAACCACAGCCAGCACGATCTCCCACAAGGGGGCCAACACCACCCGTGCTACCAGATAGGCACGTGTCAATCCCAAACAGCACACGGTACCAGAAACAGGCCTCTGGTCAGACCTCGCGGCTAATCCACTTCCAAATTCGACTCCGACGAAGTCCGGGACTGGCAATCCGTGTGTTCGCAGGGTTCAGCAGTACCGACAACGAGATCCTAAACGGCTGAATAACTAGCTTGAAAAAGCCAGGATCACGAAAAACGTTTAACCACTACAAAAGGGAGACACCGATAGAGACCAGTGAAACCCACAACAACAACTAAACCGTCCTAGCGCGCCGACTCGCGAAAACACGAGAGGCAAACCGCGTTGCCACACACAACGCATCCGGAGACAGAAGCATACTACTCACACACCACTCACCACCGGATCTGGTGACACCCATGCCGACTAAATCCCTAAAAGCCCCGTAAAGGGGACACTCCCACAAACAGTAGGATTTGATATTTTTAGTATTGTATTCGAAATCACTTTTGTCTGCAAACAAAAGGAATAAGAAGAAGAAAAGGCTGAATTGCGCCAAAGGGTATCGATGAGACAGTTGAGCAAGTTAGTACTTGGAGAACAAATAGAGATGACGCTTTCAAAGAAGAAAATGTGATAGGTGACTGGGTTGCATGGTGTGATTTTGATACTTTTGCTTCCGCGTGTCAAGCCAAAAGTCCAAAACACATCAGCTGGGAGTAAATTTTGCCAATTAAATCGATTAGAAAAGGGATATTCAGTGAAAAAAATCAAAATGTAATGAAGTGTTAGAGTAAAATTATTTCTGTAGATCCCAATTAACACGCAAATTGTTAAATTTAAAGATTTCTCTTATTCCACTATCATTCTCTATATGTTTTCCACATATCTCGCGTTCTTCGTTTAGTACAAAAAAAGCTATTGCAAACTCTTGTTTGTATATTTCTCTATGATTGTGCGAGATCGAAACAATAAAATATTTAAAACTAAAATCCTAATCGCGGTGCAACGTCGCAAAATGCGGTACTAACGCAAAGATATCTTTTTAGCAGCTTAAAATATTTGGTCGCTCTTCAGAATTGTTTTTTTTTTTGCTAAAACCCTGAAGCACATTCAAAAACTTTAAGAAATTTGACTTCTGGGAGATGTTCTAATGTATCCCCTCTCCCTTTGCTAAGTTTTAAAATTTCTTGATTATATACAATTTTACTCCATTTTGATATACAGAAACACTTTTTACTCACAAATCGAGAAACGATAGAATGTTTTGTTTCATGCTCAATGTGAAAACTTTTTCGATTCGAGAACTACAGAAGCTAGATACTGGCCATGGTTGAAAGACAAGGTTGTATCGTTAGTACAGCTGATTTGATTTTTTTCATTTGACGCACTTGGGAAATGTCAAATTTGTTTACATTTGTTGGTTATAAGTTGTTTACAGACGCGGAATTAAACAACAGACGCGAATACGAGTTAGAGTTTCACTCCGGGAAAAAACAATTCAACTACAGCATCAAACAATTTCAATTATTAATTTCAATCTTCATTAATTTGGCAAATATTTCTTTCCAATTATATCACAACTGATTCAAAAATGCACATTTTGTTTACATTTTTATCAGCTGAGTTTGACAGAAGCCATGTGCCATTTTGCACATGGTTACACACATATTTACTGCTACTACCGTGATTAGTGTGCCCTGATACTGGGCGAATTCTTTACGAAGCTTTATAATTTGTTGTGATAAAAATGGTTTATTTTTCTTCTCTGCAGCCTTAACACCCAATTTTTTGAGACTTCGACTATCAATTCACTCGCTGGCGTCAATATTTAACGTTTTTAGTACCGCAACTGGGGTAAAGCGGTAATTTATATACAAGTTAATAAGGAGTTTTCAATTGAGAAATTAAAACGTTATTCCATCGAAATTTTTTGTCGCTTCAATTACTTCTCTACAACCCCACAAAATGTTATTTATTATAACAACATTGATTTTAAACATGTGCATTGTTTATGGGATATTTATATACATAAGTATATATTTTTTTCTTGCTCATTCCCAGTCGTTCGTTCAATGAGTCAAGGCCAAGATAACTGTCACTTGTCTGTAGATATTTGTACTAGATAGATTTGCATGTATGTATGTATGTATATTATATTGTCAGACTGTGTAGTATGTATGTATATACATACATATTTATGAACGTACGTATACGAATGCATATCACTTATTCGCTATTTGTTTTCTATTAGAGCAAATATGTTTGCAAATAATATGGTATATAAATTCTTATATACTAGCTCTGTTCGATTACTCGAAAATTTGTGAATTCGTTTACTGCAAAGTCCAACAAATGAACCCAGAGAGCGAAAAAATTTGACAGCTCAATCCCTGCAGTAAATGTCAATAGTGAAACTGTAATCTTTTGCTAGTGACATTGCCACCAGTACTACTCCCAAGATATGCGACACACAATGTAATTTGCTGTAGACATCTAACAAGTGCCTGTTCTTGTAATTCTACAGAGGTATTGACAAAGTACTATTTTTTTTTGACCATATGGAGACATTGGAACCAGAGATTCTCTACTACTTTCTAGTGATTATTGTCTACACATTTTTATACCCTCACCCATTGGGATGGGGTATATATCATTTAATACGTAAACAAATGTAACACATAGAAGGAGCCATATTAAACCCTAAGTATCTTTGGATGAAATTCGTTTTAGGACTTTTGAAGACGTTCCGTCTGTCTGGCTGGCTGGCTGGCTGGTCAACACGATAACTGCCGTACATCTTTACAGATCACAATGAAATTTTGTCAGTGACTATTATTTGCCCATATTGAGTTTGGGATTGAAAATGGGCGTTGTGACCACGCCCCTTCTGGTACCTCCCATACAAATCGACACATTTAGCAAAAAATCTTTCAAACCTTCTGGTAGATGTGATTTGCTTCAACACACACCGGTCAATAATCTGTAAATACCTAGCTAACTGGAGGAAATGGGCGAGATTGTCACGCCCATTCTGGTACCACCCATACAAATCAGGGTGTTCGTCCGGGTTGTCAATCCGATAAATCGCGTGAAACACTTCCGACCTTAATTAAATTAGGTATAAAGCTTCACGTGATCAAACGCCAATCACCGAGTAACACAAGGGTGATTTTGCCACGCCCATTGTGGTACCTCCCATACAAAAGTTGTTTGGCTGTCTGGTTGTTCGGCACGAGAAGTCCCGTAAAACCGAACCAATCTTTGTGAAAGTTTGTACTAGTCAATATTTAGTCAAATAAAACTCCTATAGAAAATGAGCTGTTTTGCCACGCCCATTCTGGTACCTCCCATATAAAAGTTGGGCGGAAGACCGGTTGATGGATACGATAACTCTCGTAACCTACAACCTATCTTAACAAAATTCGGTAGGAGGCAATGTTTTGCTAAAAGTTGTGTAATTAGTAACCGACTATTGTGCCACGCCCAGTTTCGTACCTCTCATATAAAAGTTGGGCGTATTTGCGGTTTGCCGACTCGATATCTCCAATAAATCATAACCGATCTTAATAAAATTTGATACTGATCAACATTTTGGCAACAACTTGCCATGCCCATTTTTGTACCTCGCATATAAATATTGGGAGGGAAACTAACTAATTTGGGTATTCAATAATATTTAGCGCAATGTCAATCGTCAATTGAATATGGATATGGTCACTTTTGAGTATGGGCGTTTTTATTCAACAGAACTCCCACGCAATGGATGACTTGGGGAGGGCGAGGGTATGATTAAGTCGGTACACCCGACTGAAACTTATGTACTGGTTTTTATTTCTTTGTGGTGTTGGGGCATGTGGTGGCAATAAAATTCATGAAAACCAGGGATGTAACAGTTATAAGAGAAATGACGAAAATGTATTACTTAACCATTAACATTGACGAAATCAAATAATGGTTACCAATCAACCACTATCGTCAGATATATTTAATTTTGGTCATCGTAACCAATATAAATGAGAAATGTATTATAGCAACCAAAGAAATTGTTTGGTTACCAATAACCATTATTGAAAGTAATTTTATTTTTTGGTTATCGCTACCCGTACGGTATATTTACTGACTTCTCGCTCAAAACATTGCTTGCCCGACTTTCAATGTGAGGCAAAAAAGAGAAGAAGTCTTAGTTTAGACTTCATGAGCATTTTATAAAAGTACTTCATTGTAGTTGTTTTTAAAGCCAAGAGTTTTTGTAACAAAAGGGGTAAAAAATAAAATATATTTTCTTTTATAAACACAGAAATATTTGGACTGAAAATATTTTCATGGTACTGCCCGACTTTAAATGTGAGTGACTGTATCTTAGTGCCCTTTTCCACTGGCAAATATTTATTTGCCAAATTTTTTTTTCTCTTTTGGTATTTTCGAATGCTTTTCCATTCACAAATTTTTCTTTGCCAAATTTTGCGAATCAAAATACAAAAGAACGAAAAAAACATCAAAACTGTTTACATTTTAAAGAATTTTCCTAAGAAGTGTATAAATAATTTAAAATCGGTGTAAAAATGGTAATTTATAAATTAGATTTCATTTGTTTACTTCAAACAATCACTACAACCAACAGGATTGTAAACAAAAACCGACTGTGTCAGTAAAACCGAATGGGTTAAAAACGATATGTCAAATACATTTGTTTCAGCGAAAAGAACAAAGCAGACTTTGCGAGAACTGACAAAGATTTGTTTCTCTTTCTCCCACCCCTCTCGCATACAAACTCAAGAATTTGCAAAGAAATATTTGCTAGTGGAAAAGGGGACTTATTACTTGCAAATTTTTACTGGCAAAAATTTCTCCACTAAAAACTTGTAAGTTCTCTATCATTGAACTGTCAAAATATTCTGTCTGTGGCTCTCTCGTTACTGGCTTTTTGGTGTAAACAGACAACATCCAGTAACAATTTGTATAAATTGTTACAAATTATCATCAGTACGGAGGCAGACCTAATATAATGAAATAGAAAAGGCAACAAGAATAACAGCTGTTGTGGGTGTTGAAAAAGTGTAGACAATAAACACAAAAACGCTACAGGCCAAGATTAAGGCGACCAACTTTATAAAAAATCAATGCAGGACGTGGCCGACCACAGACTCCTATCCATACGAAGACAGCGCATGTGTCGGTGGCTTACTTAAATAAGAAACAAAAAACTACTGAATTAACATTTATTTTTTAAAATCATATTTTTCGCTTCAGTGACATTACCAAAACCCAGAATTAGTAAAAGTTTTCACAACTGCCCATATTAAATTTTAAAATAAGCATAGCACGCAACGTTTCAACTTTAAGTGATGATTTTTCCGATGCCCATAATGCATTCATCAACGAAAATACCCGTTCTGTAGGAGCGTTCGTCCCAGGGAAACAAAGAAGGTACTGGACGACGGCCAGGCAATTCTGAAATGGTATTCCGTTATCTTTAAAATTTTTGAACACCTCTATCCGTCGTTGTTCTGTACTGTTCTTCATCTCCTCCCACCTCTTAAGGACATAGCTGTTCACGTAATTTGCCAAGTAACTTACTTCGTCGAACAAATTATCTTCATTTAAAGTCGTAGCCGCTCCAGGTATCTGCGCCAATAACTGTTGGTAAGTCTGGTGTACATCAGCCCATTTTAAATTTTGTTTCAATTGAATCCAAGTAAAAGTTTTTGATACTGGATGCAGATACTGGATGCAGTTGTGGTAAAAGTTACGAACATGGCCCATAAAATAATTTCTGTCGATTTCAACATTCTCTCTCTCTCATTTCGTTAATCGAATCGTTAAATACTTACTTGCTTATCCGGTCTCGGACAACCCCGGGGGGGTCAGGGACCTTACAAAACGAAGATAACATATTTCGCCAACCAGTTCGATCTTTTGCTTTATTTCTCCAGTTGGCAATGCCAAGTGTACGCAGGGATTCGTTAACTTGATCCCTCCAGCGGAGTCTTGGTCTTCCTATTTTTCGTCTTCCTTCAAGTTCGGTTTCGAAAACCCTTTGTGCTGGTTCGTCTTCATCCATTCTACTGACATGGCCTAGCCAGCGCAATCGCGTTATCTTGATCCGCTTAACTATGTCAATGTCAGGATAAAGCGCATACAGCTCATGATTCATGCGTCGCCGATACTCGCCGTTGTGCACTATAGGGCCATAAATTTTTCGGAGTATTTTTCTCTCGAAGACTCCTACAGATGTTTCGTCTGCTTGCGATAGGACCTAGGATTCAGCGCCATAAAGCTAGACAGGTTGAACGAGAGTCTGGTACAGCTGGACTTTTGTTTCTCGAGAGAGGGCTTTATCTCTAAAGTGCTTGCTTAGCCCAAAATAACATCTATTCGCAAGCACAATTCTCCGCTTGATCTCAAGGCTGACGTTGTTGTTTTTGTTCACGGCAGATCCGAGGTATATAAATTCGTCCACTACCTCGAAGTTATAACGGTTATCAACGTTCACGCTTTGGTCTAATCGCGTGCAGGCCCTGTTTGTTGAAACCATTAATTTTGTCTTGTCCTCATTTACCGTCAGACCCACTTTTGCTGACTCCTTCTCAGTTCTCGAATCGTAAATTATAGACAAAGCCCTGAAAAAGTATGATTTCAATGGGGAAAATATTTGTAAATTCTTGTAAAATCTCTCTAAAATTCGAAAGTGCAAGCCATCTTTTTTTACTGTTTCCCAATACTCTTTTAATATTGCATTTCTGCTTCTTCGCAAAAAACTTAAGATTTTCTACACGCACAGTGTATGTATATGTAAAAGTACGAATAAATCTTCGTAACTACATATATGTTCTACGTCAACTGGTAGCCCACACCAACTATTTGTCTTCCAAGTCTTCAGTGAACTTACAACTTCGCTTTTTCGCGGTAGGCGGCATTGTCCAACAAATTAATTTTCTAGCGAGTCTAACAAATTTGGGTTATTAATTAAGTATCGCGGCGTGCGCTAATTCGAAAACAAAACAACTCAATCACACACTACACTGTCGATTTTCGACCTTGACGACCTCCCTCCTGCACTTGTCACGTAGTGCAACGAACGTTAACGGTCGCTTTGCGACAAACAGCTGATTTGGGGCCACTAACAAGCGAACGAACACGTACATATATCATTCAGTAATAAATCGAACCGCACTTACATCCTCTCCAGCGACCTGAACGAAAATCTATGAGAACAAAGCCAGTCACTCACTTTCGCTTCAAAGAGCGACCCACTATCTTTCGAGTTGTCGTTCGCATGATTTTACGTGTGTTTGTGTGATTGTTGTCGTTCGCTATTTAATTTTTGAGCGAGAGAGTAGAGTACGAGCAACTAGTGCAGCGGTCGGCACTCATAGCCACCAGTGGTCGATCAATTCGGCTTATCACATGTACACATCACAAATGGAAAGAAAGTATGACAGCAACAATAAAATTATTGTGTTTCTTCCTTTGAATTATATTCAAATTGTTTATGTTTCAAGCTTTTTGTGATTTTGACATTTACGTTCGCATAGAGTAATACAAAAAGAGTGCATGAGTGTTTCAGTTCCACTAAATTCTCGTCAAAAGTCACTGTCTGTAACAAATATAGGAATGCGGGACGCTTTAGGCGATTTGCGGGACTAAATTATTAAATATTCCAATGCGGGATTACTAATGTTATTACGGGACTGTCCCGCAAAATGCGGGACGGTTGGTCGCCTTAGCCAAGATGCATTCATAGATGGTGAACGCATAAGCACAGCTGATTTGCTTTGTTTACATTGCAAACCACTTTCGAACTGCCAAGTTCACATGTATTTTGTTTTTGTATGTGTTTAGTTACATTTATTGTTGGTATTCATACGTATATTTTGGATTTGACACAACGTAAGTGAGAAGCAAAAACAAAATGTATAGTGTTGTTGGCATCAATTCTACATCAACTACAACACCTCCTGCGTCTACCATGCATATTTTTATCATGTTACAGGCCTTGTCTCAAGATTTTTTCGTTCAGGTTATGTATATCAGTGGCACATCTGATTTTATTGTTTTCATTTTGTTCGTGCCTAATATGTCAAAGTTTGTTTACATTTCTGTTTTTGTGTACATTATTAGTTTGTTCACAAAGTTTCAAAGAAAAAAAGTAGATGGATTTATTTGTGAAAACAATTTGTTAAATATTTTAGGGCTTTACAAATATCGGCTTGAATCTTCATCATGAGCACTAAATTGAACACAATTGCAATTAAATTGGACTGCTCACATTGTGTTTACATCAGCTGACTTTTGACATATGTATGTATTAGGCACTATAATTTCATCAACAGCTGCTGCTATAACCTGAATGAATAAATCTTTCAGTGCCTCTTGCGATTTCGTAGTTCTGCAAAAATGAAACAATTGTCGACATTTGCCCTAGTGCAATTGTCGTAGTAGACGTACATACATATGTGCATGGTGACTTGGCGCTGATTGGCTCCGGGCTTATGGCATGGATGTTAGATAAGGAAGATATGTAATGTAATGTAATTACAAGCCAAAATGTATGTAGCTATGGATCAGCTGTTTCCTTGCAAATTTTAACAGGAAGTCGTTCGCGTTCTTTTTGTGCAAATTTTCTTAGAGACTAAAATCGTTCTTTCTCTCTCAAAAGTAGAGGCTTGGAAGTTTTTACTGGGAAAGTAAAGGAACAGAGCATTTGGCTTAAAATAAATTTTTAATTGCGTTAGAAAATAATTTATTATTTTTTTTATTTGTTTTATTTGAACTCCAAGGCCAATCTAAATTGTAGCGTAAGGAATATTTATTTAACATAAATAGTAAGAAAAAACAGTATAGTAATAATATATCGAAACATTTGATACAATAAACTTGTATATTTATTTGCATGACTATCACATACTTCCATTTAATTCTTTTTGTTATGGTTATTAACAAGAATTATCAACAATCAAATCCAATAATTTGTTTAAACGATAAGATTATTATGACACACACACGAAACATGCGAACTTGCTGTTACAAAAAACGTGCAGACCCAATACGGCGGAACTGCAAAAACTAATTACACTTACTATAGCAACGAAAAAACATCATGTTCACCACCCCGATATAACAACAGTGGCAGTGACAGTGAAACTGTATGACAATCAAATGTTTACATTTAATCAAAGATAATTCACAAGTCGCGTAGCAAATCGAAAAAGTAAATACGCGGGAACTGTAATCACCTCACAAAAGTTCCCTGGAAACAGGCAAACGCACGAAAATTAATGCCATTGTTGGGCAAAGTTGCCGTAAACATTTAGCTTTAGTTGAGATTTTTAGGTTTATAAGTATATATTTGTTTGTATGTAGTTTTGTCTAATATTTGCATAAATATATTCTTTATTCTTAAGAATATCTACATATTTAAGATGGAGGGTTATTGATCAAACAATGAATTCTTAATAATTTCTTTTTGTTTTGTTAATACCGAAGGCCATACAAGTTTAAATTTTTGATGTATGTATGTATATTGAAGTGAAATAAACTCAAGGTAAAATATGAAATCTGAACTATGGGAGGAGTTTTGTAATACAATTTGTTTTGTAGTGTATAAAAATGCAAAAAGGACCTTTAGACCAATGGACTCCATTTATCCATAATCCTCCTCAATCTCTTTTTAACTATTGCTCGGTATCGACTTATTTATTTACGTTGGTAATATTATAACACCAATGGACAGCTTTTCAGTCATTGGTCGTTTCATAGTTAAATTGTGGTTAAACATCGAATTGTGTTATTCGGTCAATGATTAACAATGATTTTGAACTCTGTAATGAACTTTTAATTATTTATTTAAAAAAATCAATGAGTGTTCGAACTCACAGGCGATGTGATGTGTTAACACCTTTTTGTTACACGGTACCTATTCGATTTCTATGAACACATTAGTAAATGTTACATTGGAAAATAAAAAAAGAATGGTTTTTGTGCTGGCGGCTATTTTGCTATTGCACTTTCTTTTTTCTTACATCTGCTTTGACATTAGATGTAATATTGTGAAAATGATAAAAACAATATTTAGCTCACTGAAATAATTGTTTTCGTTTTGTCATAAACAGAGCGACGACAAAAAGTACTGAATAGTATAGATAACATATTGCACTCTTTTTCCGCTCTCATGTAGAGAGTCTGAATAAAAGAGCATAATCGAGTCTTATTCGCTTTATAGAATATTTCAATATACGAGGTGTTTCAAAAGAAGTCATCCGATGTTGTTTGGCTCTCATTTTTTTCTAAATGATAAATTTCGATCCTGTTTTTGATTATGTTTATTTAAACCTTTAGAATTTTATTGGTTAAGTTGAGAAGATGATATCGGTTAAATGGGCGCCGTCACAATTGATTGTCATACGGACACGTTTTATGGCATTTTTCATCACTTCGGCGAGAACTTCGGGCGACAGATTCTCGCACTCGTGTCGAATGTTGACCTTGAGGGTTTTCACGGTCTCGGGCTTGTTCACGTAAATACGGGACTTCAAAAAACCCCACAAAAAAGTCTGGAACGGTTAAATCGGGCGATCTTGCGGGCCAGTGCAAATTGTCAAAACGAGCGATAAAGCGACACGGGAACGCCGCCTTCAGAATATCGGTTGTGGCTCGCGCAGTGTGTGCCGTTGCTCCGTCCTGTTGGAACCACATCTCCTCCAGTCCTAATTCGTCGAATTGCGGCAGAAAAAACTCGGTTAACATGGTCCTATAGCGCGCACCGTCCACTGTTGTCGTTTGACCAGCGGCGTTCACGAAAAAAATGGCCCGATGACTCCTCCAGCGTGAACAGCGCACCATGCAGTCACTTTGAGCGGGTGTAATGGCTCCTCATGCATGACTCGTGGATTTTCGGTGCCCCAGAAGCGATAGTTTAGCTTGTTCACGTACCCGCTGAGGTAGAAATGAGTCTCATCGCTCATTATGATTTTCAAATCATTATGAACAAAAATGCCATAAAACGAGCCCATATGGTAATCAATTGTGACGGCGCCCATTTGACCGATATCATCTTCTCAACTTAACCAATAAAATTCTAAAGGTTCAAATAAACATAATCAAAAAACAGAATCGACGTTTTTCATTTAGCAAAAAAATGAGAGCCAAACAACGTCGGATGACTTCTTTTGAAACACCTTGTAAATGCACCATTTCGGCAATGTTATTACATAAAACAATACAAAAAGCATAAATGTTTCAAAAGGCATCAATGGTTCACATCAAAATTATGAATGGACCAAGTTATGACAAAAAGAGAGTAATACGTTTTGAATCATTCGCCAGATGTCGCCAGTGCTTTTCAGTCATACAATTCGTTCCTTGAGTTCTCTATACTATTCAATACTCTTTGGCGACGACGACCTGCTCGTTTGTTCGCTGCCGCTACATCAATACCGTCATACTTATTTTCAGGCAGAGACTATTGTTGTACAACAACCATGTATGAGATGCTAACGCTGTGTGTTGTTTGCATGTGTTCAATTTGATGATAGATGGCCCTACCCGCGCCTATAGATGTTAACACATCAAAAAGAAGACTGTGATGGTGATTTGTGATGTTTTGTTCAAACTGCGGTTATTGGTTCTTAAAGTATTTACATTGCACATCAGCTATTTTCATACAAAAGTTCTTATTTCTTACACGGTTTTACTGGATGTCGTCTGTACTTTTGTGATATTTTTTACTGGGAGAGTAAAATCTTTCTTACTCTCTCAAAAATAGTTACTGGATATTTTCTGCTGTGAAAGCACCATAGATTAATTTATACATAGATTTTTGAACTCGCTTATCGGTTTAACGATTGAAGGGAAGCGAACTTGTGTTTGAACGTCAAGATAAGATTTCTGTCACTGAGGTTTTGACAAACACAGCTGAAATTGTTACTGTGAATGTTCAAAATATGTAAATATATGAATATCGTGAATGCACAAAACAAAATATGGATGAATTTGTTTGACGTTACAGATAGAAGTTCGTTTCTTCATTGAAGAAGCGCAAAGAGAAACGTCAGATGACACGGATAACAAATCTATGTATAAATGAATCTATGGAAATTACGAAGACAGACCTATTACTGATTGTCAAAATGATAAATATAAGATTGTATAAAATACATATTTCTGTGTTGAGTATTTGTCACACACTTTGAGCCTAGATCGTTGAATTCCCTGCAGTTTCACAAGTAGTGGCTGGCAACATTTCATCGACTACATCGCCATTGATTTTTCATTGACTACATCGCCGATTACATTGGTACTCAGTGGTAGTCTGTAAGGTAGTGTCTCCAGAGATTTTCTATTGTTTTTCTTAACCTGTCGACGAAATGTTACCGATAAATGCGTCGACGAAATGTTACCGATAAATGCGTCGACGAAATGTTACCGATGAAGTAATCGACGAACAGTAAGGCATTACCAAAGCGGACATCGCCTTGTTAAATTCGCCGCTCAAAAGCATTGCTGGTAGTTTAGCGAGTAGTCGACGAAAGGTTTGTGGTAGTCGATGAACTCATCAGCGTAGAGTCGATTACCAATACTGCAGGGTTGATGCACATACATACATAGGTACATCGTATGTATTTTGTAAATTTTTTTTAAATGACTGCATTTATTTCTCATTTTACATAATTCCATTTTGTTTGTTTCTCTTTGTTGCTTTGATAATTAGCAGGGGTATCAGTTGAACTCCTCCCCTTGTACTTCACTTGGGGAGAGCGATGAAAACCGTAGGAACTCTAGCTGTTAAGGGGCCCTTAGACCTGTGGATAAGTTGCTCGACTTCAAGTTCACATCAACTTCGATAACGAGACATCAATTTCGATTTTGCCCTTACACTCTCAAACTAGTTGAGGCAACTTCATTTGTTGTCAGATGTCGAAATGAAAGGTGGTGAGCGCACTGCGAAAATATTTATAAATAACACTACAAATCATATTTATTCAGTTTATATTTTTCCGATAATGTTTAATTTATTTATTTTTTGGTTCATTTATTAACTTTTTGCCGATAATGTTTCCTCATGAACATTTCTCATCGAAATGCGTATGAAAGTTGATGTAACTTCCCCTTACACTGATGGATAAGTTGATATCAACTTCAAAAAATCAAAATCGCTTTGATTTTACATCAACTAGTTTGTACAGACCACCAACTTCACCTTACATCATGGATAAGTTGATGTCAACTTGAAGTCGCTGCAACTTGTCCACAGGTCTAAGGGCCCCTTTAGACATTCTTTTGTTCAATCAGTGACACTTGTCATATGGAGGAGCATAAAGTGCAAACATTTCGTTTAATAATCAAAAATAAATTATAAAAAGGTAATCGGAAGATATCTACTTTTTTTGTGAGTCGAAAACCAATCTAATAAGCATTTCCTTTATTTTAATTGATTTCACTAATATCACAAAACAATTGGAATTGACTATCCAACATCTTTCAAGTTTTCAGCAAAAATCTGTGCTCCGCCTACTGAGATGTGAAGTTTCGGTCTTGTTTAAATTTTCGATGAGTGTTATAGACACTCTAATGCCCAGTTTTTCAATGAGTGGTCATCTTCGTTTCTTAGTTAAATTGTGGTTAAAGTTCGAAGTTCACGAAAGATCCTCGTAAACTCGAAAACATCGTAAACTTGCACAGCAAACGTCAAAACAAACAAATTTCCCATACAAAGCGACTTGCTCAAAAGTGGAAAGTTTTCGAGGCAAATTTGCTGCGCAAACGTGGGATGGAAAAACGTGTAAACTTTTGATATTTCGTTGTCATCTGACTAGGATGGATAAATAAGGTGATATCACTAGAACAGTAGAAAAAGTACACATACATAATACATGCAATTGCTACTGCTACCACCTTATGTATCCATCTTGGTCAGCTGATATGGTTTTGAGCACAACTACGCTGAGCAACTTTACCTGGTGCCTCATGCAACGGTGCGAGGGAAACTTGCGCTGAGCAAAAGTTCTCGGCTTTCACGTTTGCATGAATGCCGCTAAATATAACCACCCAATGTATGTTGTTAACCTGTAGTCAGAGACATAGGTTTTTGACAATCAACATTACTCATGGTACAATAATATCTTCATGGTAATAGCAGCGCGCGTTGTTGTTGTTGTAGGCAGCAACAACAGGCATTTTGTTTTTGTTCTATTCGCTTCAGCTTCAACTCTACACAAATACATACCAACAACACAAGAATGCAAAAGAGTACAAAAACAAAATACATGTGAGTGTGACAGCCGAAGCGAAGAACCTCATGAAAAAAAATGAAAACAGCTGTTTTTACGACTTTTCCATGAACATATTAGGTCTGTCTGCGTACACATATTTTGCATCATTTTGTGCAAAATGTTGCAAAATCTTGCAAAATGTTGTCTGCGTACTCCAAATCTCTTGCAGCGAGAGAGCGAAAAAGAGAATTTTTTGACAGTTGGAAGTTAGAGAACTTGCAAAATGTTGCTGGAGAAATTTCTTCTTGCAAGATTTTGCAACTAGTTTGAACAGCTGTTTTTGTTTACTGTTTGAATGAAATAATTTTTGTGAAATGAAAATAAAAATTGAAATTTAACAATGGCAGAGGTAAGTAGTTAGAATTGTGTTGATTTTTAACGTTTATAATAAATTATAATAAACAAAACATTTTACTTCATGCTAGAAACGTGCAAATATACAGTGCGACCGTGCGACACATATGCTAAAATTCTTTTGCTTTGCTATTTCAATTGTTTACACACCGATCAGCTGTTTTCTTGCGAGATTTCACTGGATGCTGTCTGCGTACTTTTTGATATATTTTCAACCGAGAGAGCAAAATTGTTCTTACTCTCCCAAAAAAAGTTACTGAGTATTTGCTACTGGAAAAGTACGCAGACAGACCTATTATTGTACCATGACATTACTGATTGTCAAAATGTGAAATGTTAGATTGTATACAATACATGTTTCTGTTTTACTTATTTGTACACATACTTTGAGTCAAGACTGTTATATTTTTTTTAATAGTTTTTACCGAGTTTTTTATAAATTTTTGTTAAAATTATTTATTTTACATTCAACATAATTCCATTTTGGTTGGTCCGTTATGTTGTCTTGTTATTTGGTCCTAAGCAGATGTTTTTTTTTCCAATAAGAATGGCGACGGCTTAACTCGCCAATGAAACACAAAATTTCAAGAAGCTGATTTCAGGAAACGGCTAAAATTTCAAATTTGATCTCGAGGCGCCACGTGTTAACGTTGTCCGATTTACTCCAAAATTAAATATTGATGGCAGAATAAGAATCTTACCAAGTTTCAAAAAGTCCACCGGAAAATGAGTGAATTTCTAGGAGATGATTTTCGAAAATGCATAATGAGTAAATGAGTGAATTTCTAGGAGATGATTTTCGAAAATGCATAATTTCCTAAAATATTAAATTTGACCTTGAGGCGCCACTTGTTAAGGTTGTCAGATTTACTTACTTTCATCAGTTAAACTACAGCGACGGTGTAATAATTTTGCCACGTTTCATAAAAATCCACCTAAAAATTAGTAATTTTATATAAATTAGTAATTTTATAATTAATAAATTTAGAATCAGTAATTTTAATTAGTAGTTATAAAATCCACCTAAAAATTAGTAATTTTATATTTGAATTTTGACCTCGTAACGCCACGTCTAAACGTTGTCCAATTTTCCCCACACTTTCAGCATAAAATTTTTTCAGCAAGTGCCATAATATTCCGCCCGGCACTCCTAGAATTTCTAAAGTGACGACAACAATGCTATTCTAATGTACATAATCTCTAAACACTCTGTGTTAATCGTTTTTTTGTTTTCTGATTTTTGTTTAATTTTGTAGAACGCGCACAGCCCACTGGTTGTGAGAACCTCTCCCCAAACTCTTCATGGGATGTAATGGGGAACCATATATATTTTTTCATTTAATTAAAATATATAATCCATTATATCATTTCTTATTTAATTAAAAGATATAATATATATACATGGAGTACTTCTCTTGTATTTTGTTTTGAATTGACCGATAGGCTTGAAATGATAAGTCGAATAGTTAACAAAAATACATTTTCGTTTCTGTACTGTCATGGTAACCTTTGTACTTTTGAATGTCGCTCGAAAAGAAATGACTTATTTGATTACGCAATAAATTTGATATAAAATATAATAAAGTAATCTGCTGATTGTATTTCACGTGATTTGATTTGTTAGGAAAAAAACACAAATAACATGAAATAAATATTGCGAAACAACAAAATATTAATGTGTACAGGGTGACAAATTTGTCATAAGACTAAAATGTTAAATTGATGCCTCTAATGAGAAGACGTCATTGACACGATATTTGAAAAAGTCTTTAATTTATCTGTCTATAATCGCATGATTACATTTTGCATCTATACAAAATTGTTTACCTACATATTACTATCTAACAGACGTGTATCAATACTTATATGATATGCTGTAGTATATGAAGGTTTTCTTTTTCGGACTTTAATGCATGAATTGTTTTTTGTATAAACGCGAACGTATATAATTTATATTCACAGCGTATATTATAAACAATAACAAGAAATCGAAAGTAATTAGCAATGAATCATCGTTAAAGTAGTGAACGAATTAATTAATTAAGAGTCTGTAAATCATTAAGCTTAAAAAGGTATTTTGTTAAAGATAATGTCATACTTTATTGTTTATACTATCCCAGTAGAAAATCTGAATTTGTTGTTGTTTGGATGCAAATATTGTATACATGTGTCCAAACAATTAATTGTATACATTGCTATTCAATATTACATGTTGGAGACACAATGATTAATAGGTTATAATATATGTTGTTGTGACCCAAATGTGGCCTTGTTTGTTGAAAACTGTTGAAAACAAAAACGTGGCAACAAAGAAACAAAAATGCAACAGATCTTCAATTCATGAGATTAATGCTTGCAAACATGTACATATATAGTTCCTGCGATATATGTTGCTAGGGCTGTTTTTTTTCAGCGCATGTTTACTCAGAAGCTGGTTTGCAAGGGAGAATTGATCTGCCAATTGCTTAAGGATTAGCTGAAATAAGGCATGAGTTTTGTATGGAGTATCTCACACTTGGCAGCACAACCCAGCAGGAAAAAATACGAGTTCAGAACTAAGTATGAACTATTATTTTATAACCATAGAACTAGTACTCGCCCATACAATCAACTGTAGAAATTAACATTGCGATGTCCTAGGATTAGAAGAAATGATCTCTCGAGTGTCGCTTTTGAACTACTGGTGCACCTTTTTAACAGTACTAGTTCAGAGTCAAATTGTATGGTTCTAAATGATCTGTTTTGAACAAGTTCTGTACCATAGAAAATAAATATAGTTCAGTACTAGTCATTAAAAATTGGAACTTAATTAGAGCTATGGAGATAGCACTTGAAATAGAAAATTCGGGCGAAACAAAAGAAAAACATTACACAAAACATAGGAAAACAAGAAAGACAAATTTGTTTTCAGACAAACATTGGGTAAAATATAGGACAATTCATGAAATTTCTTCATAACCACTAAAGCCGCTGATTCGACCTGTTGTGCACTCTCAGTTTACCATACTAATTTACTATACCTCTCATAGGAATTCGGTGATATTCACGAAATTCACTAAATTATTCCAGTCCATTTCCACAAGTTTGGCCATGTCCGGTATTATACTGTCCGAAAGATATCTATCTAGCTTGTGTGAGGGCGGGGCAGTGGCACAGGAAATGCTTCATCGTCTCATTGTCCTCCATGCATGCGCTGCACTCACTATTCGCCACTAGTACAATATGGTACATTTGGGCCCGTAATCCCGAATGTCCCGTTAAGACTCCCATCATATTGCTCATTTCAGGTTTTCCCAGTTTCAGCAAAATTTTTGTCCTCGATCCATCTGGGTCTCCCCATCTTTGTCAACCTGCCTACTGTTTCCTGGTTCCACTGGACTAGGTGTGCCGACTCCGCCCGTTTACCCAACTCAGCCTACGTCACACCATAAGGTTTCGCGCCCTCTAGGGTCATCGTTTGGAGTTTCCTGGCTTTCGTTGCTAGGTGGTTCGCTCGTTCGTTGTCGAATATTGCACTGGGCCCCGGCACCTTCTTACAGTCAAGGACCGTTCTAGATTTGACAATTTCCGATGATATTGCCTTGATTGCCATTTGGCTATCCGTGAAGATATTCGCTTCGGCTGTGTTTGTATTATCGCCGAGCCATTTGATACACTAGGTAAACCCCCACGAACTTCCTCTTGAATGATCCGGGAGGCGTAGATGGGTTTCGGTTGCCGGATTTTGCAATTATGCGGTTGACAGGAATCATAGGAATACATTTGCAAAACTCCTTTAAAAAAAAAACTATATCTCTATTAATAGAGATATAGAATGTCCTCGAGCTTGAACTTACTTTACTTTTATTGACTATATTACAACCTCATGTGGTCAGACGTCTTACAAATATTAATTAAACAAACAAATTAAACAAATTTCAACATATTCTTCCAACTGGCTCTATCCTACGCCTTTTCTCGCCAGTGGTAACACCAAGGATACGGAGGGATTCTTCTGAGTGGTCTTTCCAGCGGAGTCTTGGTCGTCCTCTTTTCCTGCTTCCATCGGGTACGTTATCAAAAATTTTTCGCGCTGGCTCATCTTCATCCATTCTGATAACATGGGCTAACCAACGCAGTTGGCCCACTTTGATTCGTCTAGCTATGTCCACGTCAGGATATAGATTATATAGCTCTGCGTTCCAGCGACGTCGGTACCCGCCGTTTTCCCTAACAGGACCATATATTTTACGGAGAATTTTTCTCTCGAAAACTCCCAGGTGTCTTTCGTCCGCTTGCGATATGACCCAAGTTTCGGAGCCATATGTCAAGACAGTTAAAACGAGAGTCTGATATAGCTGGACTTTTGTCCGTCGAGAGAGGGCTTTGTTCCTAAACTGCTTGCTGAGCCCAAAATAGCATCTATTTGCAAGCACAATTCTCCTATCCATCTCCAGGCTGACGTTGTTGTCCTTGTTCACGGCGGATCCAAGGTAGACAAATTCATATACCACTTCAAAATTAAATCGGTTATCAACGTTCAAGTGCGGACCAAGTCGAGAGGTTTCTCTAGTCGTTGACACCATTAATTTTGTCTTGCCCTCATTAACAACAAGACCCACCTTCGCTGATTCCTTTTCGATTCTTGAAAATACTGCAGTAACCTCTCGCAAATTTCGCCCAATGATCACCCTTTTTGAATACAGAACATAATACACTGAGACTCCAATCATCGGGCATAGATTCTCCCAGCCATATACCGCATATCAGTTGATGCATGTGGGCTATCAGTCCGTCGCCACCTTCCTTAAAAAGTTCAGCGGGTAGGCCATCCGTACCAGCGGCTTTATTATTCTTCAGGCGGGAGATCGCCGTTCTAATCTCGTCTTGGTTGGGGGGTACCATCTACACTATCTTCCACTATCATTACCTCCTGATCTTGAGTGGAAGAATCTGAGTGGAGTAGTGCTGCAAAGTGGTCTCTCCACATTTTTAGCACACACTGCTTCTCAGTCACCAGATTCCCATTCTCGTCCTTGCAGGAGGGCAACCCATTATTAGGCCCGTTATTCGATCTTCTTAAAATAAATAAATAAATGAATGGTTTCCCGTTACATCCCATGTAGGGATTAGGGTGAGCTTCTCACAACCAGTGAGCTGTGCGCGTTCTAGTTTTTACTCTCGCTGATGGGGACCTACAG
Organism: Phaonia tiefii; assembly: GCA_963931995.1. Lineage (NCBI taxonomy): Eukaryota > Metazoa > Arthropoda > Insecta > Diptera > Muscidae > Phaonia > Phaonia tiefii. Next base: position 12,357,276 of record OZ008368.1, on the reverse strand, counting down.
TTTTACACCGGTTCCGAACGGTATTTTGAGAAGCTTTTTCATGGCTTAATACTCGATAGTGTCGCCGTCACTAAGCGAGGTGACCGCCATCTCTTTAGCAGGTTTCTGTCGATAGGACATTGATATCTCCAGTATTTGTAGCTTGTCCATATCCAGCTTTTCCTGTGTTCGGCTTCGTACGTTTTTCGCCCTGCTCAATCTCGTGCGAACTTTCGCAGCCACCAGGAAATGATCCGAGTCGATATTGGCACCTCGAATCACACGTACATCAATTACACTAGAAGAGTGCCTGCCATCTGTTACCAAGTGTTCAATATGGTTCTGCGTCCGTTGATCAGGAGATATCCAGGTCGCCTTATGAATGTCCATATTCTTTGCAGAGGCGAAGTCTTTCAGTCAGTTATCGGAGGTGGTATCATGTAGACTGTGATTACCGATGGTTGGTCGAAGACACTTTCCTTTAACAATTTGGCATTAAAATCAACTGTTGTAAATATCGAAGTTTTTCTTTGTGATGTAACCATTTCCTGTCCATCGCATTTCCTGGATCGCTGTGATGTCAGCTTTATATTTTCAGAGGACATCGGCCAGTTGGAAAGTGGCACCAGTCCTGTATAACGTTCGCACATTCCAGTTACATATCCTTAAATCATGGTCCTTATAACGTTTGCGAGGGTCGTCAACAGTTGGGTTGGTTCTTTGTTCATTAATTTTATAGTGTATTTTCATTGCCAATAACACGGTGGCGGGAGGCAAACCCAGCCCAAAACGAGCGAACAATAAAATTAAAAAGTACAAACAGAAAGGCGGAATAAATAAAAATCATCTCTGATGAATTTGAGTAACGTGGAGCACGACGAAACTGCATGCAATTGTATGTAAAAAAATTGTGTTTTTGGCAACAACAAAAAACTTGTATAATGGGGACCGATGGTTCTCTGGAATTGCAAAGAAGTTTCTGCAAATGTTTTCTTGTGTGTTTTGCTTGCGATATTTTTCGAACACTTGCATTATAGTGAATTCTCAATTCAAATGAGTTTACGTTTGCATTTAGTTTGATGAATTTTTCAATAGCATCATTCCAAACAACCGCTGATGAAGATCTGTGGCTTGATCTGAAATAGCTATACGCTTTGCCAGGAATCATAGGAATACGAGTACATTTGCAAAATTCCTTTTTAAAGAAACTATATCTTTATTAATAGAGATATAGAATGGCCTCGAGCTTGAGCAATAAAATTAAAAAGTTCAAATAAAAAGGCCGAATAAATAAAAATCATCCCTGATGAATTTGGAAAATCATTTATATTCACGTGGTTAATGCTTGGTTAAATGATTGTACAATTTCACTTTCCCTATATATCTCTTAGAACAATATATTCCGCATATGTAACCTGACCAAACATTCCCCTTTTGGCGGTATTGTCCCACATTTTGGGTAATTGTATCTCTTTTTGGTGTCTCATCCTGACCCGAATCTAGCATAACAAAATGATTATATACAAAATATTGCGCTTTGTTTTATATATTTAGTCTCATTTTAACTAAATACAAGTATTTTTAGTTGTAATTTCCTTAAAGGCTGTAAGAGATCATGTTTTCTCCGATTAGTGATAAAAATGTAAATGCCGCGGGTGGGATTCGAACTCACATTCGGTGGACGATCGTTTCGATGTTTGTGAAGAATCATCTTCAGCAGCGTCTAGCCCGTTAAGCCACTGTGTCGTGTGTATTTACACGAGTCACTAACCGAAGACATTTATTGATTGTGTGCAGAGTGATTGTTTGTCGCTATTACACATTGCTTTCCTACTTACAAGCACTGATGCAGAAGTTTTGAAAGTTCTATTTATAGAACGAACTATTCTAATTGTTGTTGTCTCGTTCTGTTTTAATTTTTGTTTAATTTTTAATGTGTTAACATCTATAGGCACGGGTAGGGCAATCTATCAAAGTGAACACATGCAAACAACACAGCGTTAGTATAATATACGTGGTTGTTGTACAAAAATAGTTTCTGCCTGAAAATAAGTTTGACGGTATTGATGTAGCGGTAGCGAACAAACGCCAAAAGTATTGAATAGAATAGAGAGTAGAGTATTGAATAGTGTAGAGAACTCATGGAACGAATTGTATGACTCAAAAGCACTGGCGAAATCTGGCAAATGATTCAAATTGTATTACTTTCTTTTAACATGTATATTTTAACAATATTACACCTAATGTTAAAGCAGATGTACGAAAAAAGAAAGAAAAGAGCCTTCAGCACAAAAACTATTCTTTTTTTTTTATTTTCCAATGTACTTACAGACTTACTTATCCGGTCTCGGAAAACCCCGGGGGGACAATACCAAGTGTACGCAGGGATTCGTCAACCTGATCCCTCCAGCGGAGTCTTGGTCTTAATATTTTTCGTTTTCCTTCGAGTTCGGTTTCGAAAGCCCTTCCTGCTGGTCCATGCATTCTACTGACATGGCCTAGCCAGCGTAATCGCGTTATTTTGATCCGCTATGTCAATGTCGGGATAAGGCTCATAAGCTCATGGTTCGCGTCTCCGATACTCGCCGTTGTGCACTATAGGGCCATCAATTTTTTGGAGTATTTTTCTCTCGAAGACCCCTACAGATGTTTCTGCGCCATAAAGCAATACAGATTGACTGAGAGTCTGGTACAGCTGGACTTTTGTTACTCGAAAGACGGCTGTATCTCTAAAGTGCTTGCTTAGCCCAAAATAACATTTATTCGCAAGCACAATTTTCCGCTTGATCTCAAGGCTGACGTTATTGTTTTTGTTTACGGCACAGCCGAGGTATACAAATTCGTCCACCACCAAGAAATTATAACGGTTATCAACGTTCACGCTTTGGTCTAATCGCGTGCAGGCCCTGTTTGTTGAAACCATTAATTTTGTCTTGTCCTCATTTACGGTCAGACCCACTTTTGCTGACTCCTCAATTCTAAAAAAGAAAAAAAATTCCCAATGTAACATTTACTAATGTGTTCATAGAAATCGTACAGGTAGCGTGTAAAAAAAAGCTGTTAACACAACGCCCGTGAGTTCTAACATTCATTGATTTTTTTATTTAAACCCAAAAAAATCGGCTTTTTTGATCACGACCAGTTAGTCAGGTTACTCATAAGCAGAAATTTAGTTGCTCTCCGGTAACACAAGACCACAAGTCCGAACGATTTTTTTTGGAATTCTAAATTTTTTATCTTTAGTTTCATCCTTGTAAAACGTATGAGTATGGGACCTTAGAAATTAATTTTTGAATTAAATATTTACTAGTTCCATGGCCGTCGGTGGTGCAATGGTAGTGTGCGCGGCTCTTGTACATGAGAACGTGGGTTCGATCCCTGCTCAGACCACCTTACATTTCTTTCGACGACGGTCACCTCGCTTAGTGATGGCGACACTATCGAGTACTTAGCCATGAAAATGCTTCTCAAAATACCGTTCGGAACCGGTGTAAAACTGTAGGTCCCAATCAGTGAGTTTAAAACTAGAAGCGCACATCTCACTGATTGTGAGAAGCTCTCCCCAATCCCTTCATGGGATGTTATGGGACACCATATTTTTTTTTAGTTCCATGGTAAAGTGGATTATTTTCTTTTGCTGTCAGAAGTGTGAAACACTACTTTTGCACTAGTCCCATAATACAGAACATGTAAATAATGCATAACTAGTGTGAACTATGGCTATGTTATTCTTATACTCTTCATCTAGTGCATATTAGTCTTTTATTCGGAATTTTAATTTTGTAATATGTGTAAAATTAAACGAAATGACGTCAACATACATAGGAACAATATACAATACTTACTAATGGCTAAAATTAAAACGTAATTAGTTCCCTACTGCCAAAAAGCGGATCTGACATATATAAAATTAATTTTATATAAGCAAGAGGGCAATGAAATTTACACGTGTTACAATATAAATAGAGAAAAAATGTCATTGAACATGAACAAAAAACACTTGTTGACTTGCGACACTCTGACTGTTGATAAATTTGTATAAATATTTGTAATAAATGACGTGGAACGAGATACATAAATGACAAACTTTATCTCCATTGCTAAGAGTATAATTGTTGGATTATTTCAATTCCAATGCTCGTATCTTGTCACAATTTTGCATAATTGATTTTAATTGCTAATTATTTACGATAAACATATTACATTTATCATTGCAGCATACAAAGCGTACCGGTTGGGTTTTGCGTGACGTAAACGATTGTGAGTCTATATCTGGCCACATGTATCGCATGAGCATCTTGACTTTTCTCTTGGATGGCACTGAGGGTCTCAACCAGATCAGATGCATGGAATTGGCGTTGGTTCATGATTTGGCTGAGAGCTTAGTTGGTGATATAACACCATTTTGTGGTATCTCAAAGGAAGAGAAGAAGGCCATGGAACTAAAGGCTATGGAAGATATTTGCAAATTGATTGAGCCAAGGGGCAAACGTATGATGGAATTGTTTGAGGTAAGTTACAAATATGCTTAAGTGCCTGTTTTATAAACGCCTTACTCTAATTGTCACCATCTCTGTTAATACAAAAGTCAGCTCTAATTTGAAATAAAGCACAGTTGTTAGCTCCCTAAACAGACATGGTGAAAGTTGGGGGTTATATCGTAATAATTTATTGTTTATTTTCTTAAGAAAAGTATCCGTCAGATAATATTTCCTCTACATAACAGTCGTACTAATAATTTTGTCTTCAAATTATTAGATAATGTAGACATTTGTTCGCAGAATAATTATCTGCGTCACAATCTACGTAAGAGGCTGTTTCATAATACACATTTTATGCGATTTCTTTTATATACATAAAACATAATAACAACCTAGTGTCGTTTTTTTAGGAATATGAACATGGCCAAAGTCCTGAATCTCGTTTTGTTAAGGACTTGGATCGCTTGGATATGGTGATGCAAGCCTATGAATATGAGAAACGTGACAATTGCCTACTTAAACACCAAGAATTTTTCGATTCAACCGAAGGAAAATTCAAGCATCCATTTGTCAAGAAATTAGTGGGTGAAATCTATGAACAGCGTGAGAAATTAGCTAAAGCAAAAGGTGCAACTCCACCACCCAAAATCGAAGTGCCCAATATGGATGATCCCTCAACTTATGCCTCGAACACAAGCAACGGTCATCATCAATGTGCGTCAAAAGCGTCGATAGAGGAGAATGTGGAGACCACTAAAACAAGTTGATTTTAATGGCTGTGTAGAGTCCAAGACAAGATGTTAAATTATATTTTTTTTAATAAGAAGTAGACATGAAAGAAGATTTGCTGTTTTTTGCATATACAGTAAAGCAAAAACCAAAACGTGATTTAGTTATTTTGTATATGTCAATAAGCGTAGTTAGTAGTAAAGACCATTACACTTACAACTCGATCGAAGAAGTTGTATTGAAAACACAAGGTAACTCTTGAACTTGTAAGACATACTATAAATTATTTCATTAAAATTTAGGTTTCACATTAAGTTTTATTAAAAGTCATTACAAAGGTTGTCTTTTATTTCTTAACATTTTTGTTAGACATCCAAAAATATTAAAAATGGAGAGAAGCTTACAGAAATTATTTAAATTTTAAATTAAGTAGCATCATTATGATACATTAACAATCCATTTAAGAACAAAAAACCAAGGATAATGTAGTGAATATACATCATCTGTGTGTATTTATATATACTACCTCATCAACTTTTAATCAGCCAATCTTTAGCAAATTCTACACATTTTTTATACTAAGTATATCCAAAAACAATCAAAACTCTTCAAATATAGGCGCTACAAGAATAGCGTTTTAGATTTCTAAAAGGTCACTATAATATCATTCTGTAAAATGCTGAATAAAACCAAAAAAATCTTGCAATATCATTCATCTGCATTATAATATTAATTATTGTGCCTTTATGAGAGTTTTAACTGTTTTTCGATTTTAACTTAAATTTAATTTAGTAAAATATTGTATCATCACCTGTGCGTTTTTCATGATCTATCATCTTAAACAAAATTTATATTTTTAGTTAAATGAAGATCAAACGAAATTTTGAACATATTTGGACGAAGTAAAATTTTAACTTTATTTTATAAGTTTATCCTTCGACACTTGTTATTATTTATTGATTGATTTAAAATATATTGACACAGTTCTACGAAAAATCTAATTTTGTTTGAATTTTTAATGAAGGCAACAAATGACAGTGTTTAAAAACTACAATTTATGGCATTTTGAAGATTTTATAAATGTTACAAAAAAACATGGAAAAAAACATTCGCAGTCGGCGAAAACTCACTCTCCATCTGTTTAACTTTGCAGAATATGTGCTTGTTGACATAAATCTAAATGATATCATTCCTAAATTCTGAATTTTAAAAATGTATGAAAACACATTTTGATCAAATCAAATTGATATTGAATATTACTTAGATGGGGGTAATTGCTACTGAATGCATTACATGCATAATGGACATAATGGGCATAAACAGGCAGTCAGCGCAGCTACTTTTAAGTATTGTTTTGTTAGTGAAGTTTCAGCCTCAAGTCAAAATATCTATGATAGCTGCCTCTGGCTTTTAGATCTGTTAAATTTTCAAAGTATAAAAAACTGTGTCAAATTTTCTGTTTCTCCAGAGATTGTTCTTACATTTATAACTATATGTACATACATATTACTAATTAATTAATTTTAATAACTTATCAAATATATCAAGAAAATAAACTCATACTTTGGAAGTGTCTGCAAACAAACAATAGTGATATTAAATTCTTTAATTTTGAAAAGGAAAAGTTCATCTCAAAATTTATTCACATTATTATACTTTTTATTACTAAAACTACAAACCATACATTTGGTCTTAAACATCGGTTATGACTAGACATAAATTCTGAAAGAATGGACAATTTTGTTAAAACCCTTTAAATAATGAAATTTGAATATTTCCTTACCTTCAATGATTATATACTGATTGTCTTTACTATTGGTTTGATATGCATGTTGGAGATTCCTTTTGGCTTTGTCTGAAATTAAAGAAGATAGGTAGGTTTGTATACTAGTTAAATATACTTGTTTAGATAAATAACTAATAATTTTTAAATTTGAAGCCATTAACACCCCTATTCTGTGTATGTGGTAACAATCAAATTGTAACCACAAAATTGTTACAAAGCTGTCACCATTGTTTGTATCTGGTATTCTGGCAACACGGTGATAACGAAAAATTCACCTCGTAACAAATAATTCACCTCAGAGACAGCAAAACAACAACATATGGTTTTCTGCACAAAATGAACGCGGTAAAAAAAGGAAAATTAAGTATTTAATGTATTTATGATTTATTGAATTAAAATTAATATATTATTATTAGGGGAATTTGAGCGCACCGCAAAGGCACAGCTGGAATGCTATATTGCCTTCCTCAAGGAACATCCAGAGATGCTAAGCGGAAAGAATGCACCTGCGCATCCGCCCCAAATGGAAGAAGAAATTTACTTTAGCGCCAACTCTCTGATCTTCATCAAAATTTCACCACCGACGAAAGCTTCTGCACTGAGTTCAAAAAGTTGGTTTTCCCCCCGGGGTCGGTCCAACTTCTTGAGATATAGGTCTTTAAAGCTTGAGTACATAATCGTTCGTATCTCCGGTATTTATAATCCGATCTGGTTGAAATGGGAATCATTACAAAGGGTTTTCTAAGCTCTATAAATCAGTGCATAAAAATATTTATTTTTATTAACCCATTGGGGAGCTAATTAAAAAAAGTTTTTTAACCTCACTTTTCTGCTAAAAATTATTATTTTTTTCAACAAAATTACCCATTATACTTATTTTTTGGCAGGTCCGATAAAAGACAACACCTTAGGCTCTTTTAAAGGTACATACATATATTACTCACCAATATCCCTTCAAAGACCGGAGATATTTGCGTTAAAATTTTGTAATACATTTCGGGCTTTTTCAATCTTTGTAACACAAAAGCAAATTCTTTCTTCTTTCTGCTGCATTTCCATAGCACAAAGTAACAGAAGTCCTTCCTCCATTTAATTATGCCCTCTTGTCGTTTTGGTACAAAATATATTATTAATTTTTCCCGTATACAGTTTTATTTTTTTCTTTCAGAATTTATAAAATGTTTTGTATCAACTTTCCGGCAAATAAAACAGCTGGTTCTCGCTGTTACCTCCTCTTTGGCAGGTAACAGTTTTTGTTACTTTTGTCACCAAAAAAATGTGTCAGAATACCGATTTGTGACAATTGTCACTTAGCTGTCAAATAGTAACCGTGGTGACTTTTGTAACCCTGCCAGAATAGGCCTGTAAGACAAATTTTTTGGTGTTACCCGTTTCCCGGGAACCCCGGGATTCCCAGGAAATAAAAAAAATGATTTTTTCTTCGGTTTGTTAAGCAAAGATGAAAGAATGGCTTGACATTTTCCTTGGAAATAAAAAAGGATTTTTTCTTCGGTTTGTTAAGCAAAGATGCAAAGATTGGCTTGAAATTTTGCAGAGATCATAAACAGACACTTCGATATATTCGAAAAATTATGCCATTTGATGGAACGCTGTTTAAACGCCAGTCCGGGAACGAAGAAATTACTACTGATTCCATACATTTGTATGAACTTTTTCAGTTTTCCCGTCTATCCCGGACCGGCGTTTCTAAAATACTTTCTGAAATGGCTCGCGAGTTGGCAGCATTGAACACCAACATTAGTAGAACATTTTCACGAATTTTTGTGACGTTTGCTTAAAACTAAAATAGATCAAAAACAGTAACAGTAAACAGTATTCGCGAGCCATTTGAGTAAGTGTTTTAGAAAGGCCGGTCCGGGATAGATGAGAAATGTGAAAAATTTCATACAAATGCATCTTTGTTTAACAAACCGAAGAAAAAGTATTTTTTTATTTCCCGGGAATAGCGGGAAAATTGTAATTCCCAGGAATCCCGGGAACTGGTTTCCCGGTACATACCTAGATCAATATAATTTTTGATGCCGCTTTAAGAGCTTTTCATTGACATATGGGCATTTAACATTTCAGGAAAGCAAAAAAAAAAAGAAAAAACTGATGGTAAAACTACAGTTGGCAAAAAGTCCCGAAAATCGTGAAAATTTTATTATTATTTATTTAAGTATTATTAGTATACTTTTTAGTTTACAAATTATTCGATTTATAAAATATCATTATTTCATATAATTCAATTTACTTTGTTTCTAACAAAAACTATAATTTTTCTTTTAAAAATAAAGATATTTCTCTCGGTTTTTATGTCCTCAGCCAGTTCATTGTACAAATGTAGCCCTTTATAAAAAAGTGATTTGTGCATATTATTGGTAGACACTCTTTGCAGTCTGAAGTTCTCCGAATTTCTGAGGTTGTACGGTTGTACTTCCGCAACATATTGAAGTTGCCTAGAATGGGTGAGCGGATTTTAATGCTTGAGCCAGTTTTGAAAAGGGAATTAAATTTGGATTTTTTATTAAAAAACAATTTCTTTCTCCGGTAGATGGCGCTTTAATTTTCATGTAAATTTCAAAAATAACAAAAAATCTAATGTAAATTAATGTAAAAATTCAAAAATGGATATGAAATTTTAACTATTATTTTGTGTTAAAAATGTTGGTCGTTTATTTTTTCGTGTTTAAGTTTCAGGATTTGTATCACGGCATAATTTCCAACAAACCAAATCAATGAGTGTTCGAACTCACGGATGATGTGTTAACACCTTTTTGATACACGGTACCTGTTCAATTTCTATGAACACATTAGTAAATGTTACATTGGAAAATAAAAAATAACAATTTATTGAATTAAATTACTTGTTTTGTATACACCGGGCAATGCTGAACATCAAATGACTCGCTCTGTTTGGCCATAGCAACAACAACCAAATACACAACATCACACATACTTTGTCCGTAGTAGCTGACGTATACGTGTGTCACATAACCACATGTTTGCCATATCAACAGCAACGAAACAGCCAAACACACAACGTCACACATACTTTGTACGAAGTAGCTGACGTATTAGTGTGTCATCATAACGTCGACTGCGCAAGCTACGAAGTAGCTGACGTATTAGTATGCCATCATAACGTCGACAGGCTTGCAAATGAAATTTTGCGTGGCTATGCTTCATATCTCCGTTCAACAACAGCAAGAGACACATGTTCATACATACATTATTATGTTAATAGATACGCTAACACATCAATAAACAATAAAACAAGTCGTCTGGAATTTGAAGCACATGGCGGACGATCGTTTCGAAGTTTGTGAATACTTCTATGGTCCACAGACAAAAACACTAATTCAAAATGAAGTGTTTAAGAGTTTATTGAATCCTGTTGAAAAACGTGCATGAATTGGTTTCATTGATGCCGTTAATTTTTTGGGAAATAAGAAACTACAAAGATATTATTAAGGAAATGGTTTCAGCGTACGGTGAAATGAAAGTTAACGTGTCTTTAAAAATTAATTTTTTGCACAACCATTCCGACTTTTTCCTTCAAATTTGAGTGATTTAAGTGATGAGCATGGAGAACGTTTCCATAAAGATATTAAGCGTGTTTTGGTTACACCGCTTGTTTATATATTCGCTGGTTTTGTATGCAGCACTTAGCGAAGTTTAAAAAATTGTTCTTTTTCACATCTTTAACCGTTTTCAACCCTTATTCATATTTTTGAATAAAATGACTTATCGCTAAATTGCCGTTTTCTTTACAACTTAGCAAGCGACAATCGCTTGCTTGTAACCAAAACACGACTATTGTTACAATAGAAAATCGTTTCAAAGGAAAATACATGACTCACCTGCTTGCTGAATATTGTTGGAATTTATGCCGTGATATAAATCCTGAAGCTTACACACGAAAAAATAAACGACCAACATTTTTAACACAAAATAATAGTTCGTCATTTTTACATTACGTTTACATTACATTACATTTTTGGTTATTTTTTAAATTTACATGATAATTAAAGCACCATCTAGCGGAGACAAAAAGTGTTTTTAATAAAAAAAAATCCAAATTTAATTCCCTTTTCAAAACTGGCTCAAGCATTAAAATCCGCTCACCCATTCTGTTTTTATAGAACTTTTTATAATAGTACTACATTACAAGTGAACCCCCACGGTCCTTCGAAGCTTAAAAATCGATTTTCTCAAAATTCTGACGTGCTACAGCAAAACGCCGAGACACGTGTTTCTTTATTTTAAGCCTATTTTCAAATTCTGTTGACATTTCACATGTGTACCAACCGCTGTCGTACTGTGTTATAAAACCCAAATATTTTACATTTTTAACTTTATCAATTATTTTGTTGTTTATTTGAAACTCCATGCAACTGTTCATATTAATTTCCATCAATTTTGTTTTGCTTTTTTTTTTTAAGCCAAGTATTTAAATTTATAATATCGTGTTGTAAATTTTCATGACATTTTTGTTTCGTGGCCGCCTCCGTAAAAATCAGAGTGTCATCCCCATATAATATTACTTCACTTTTTTCCAATATTTTTTTTGGCAGTCATTTATGTATAAAATAAACAACAACGCGCCCAAAATCGAACCCTGAGGTACCCCGAATTCGTTTTTTATGGTACTCGATATTGCATTGTTAACTTTGGTTTTTGAACCAATTAAGTTCATTAAGTTCAGTCCCTTGAATTCCGTAGTTATAAAGATTTTCCAACAGTATATTTCGATCAATTGTTTCGAAAGCTCTTTTAAAGTCTAGAAATATTGCCAAAACGTTTTGTTGCTTCTCCATATATTTACACCGGTTTATATCTAGTTCACAGCTGTTTCACACGAGCATTTGTTTCGAAAACCAGATTGATATTCTGATAAAATTTAATTTTTTTCTATATACTGCTCCAGTTGTTCTTTAACCACTTTTTCAATAAGCTTTTCACATGTTTTTAATGTATTAATTGGTCGGTATTCTTCGCACTTAATAGTTTTAGCTACCTTTTTAATGGGTATTATCACCGTATGTTTCCAGTTTTCGGGAAATGTACCTGTCTCAAGTGACTTATTTATTATATCTAGTAAAATACAGCAAGTTATATTCCAGTTATCTAAAATAATCTTTGTCGAATCGTTATCGTAATCAGTTATCGTAATCTTACATATGTTTTTTAACTCTATCAATGTTACGATATTGCACGGAAATTAAATTTATTGTGTATCACATTTACTTGGTTTATGTATTGCACATATCCTATGGAGTCTCGAATTTCCTTAATGCTGTTTATAAAATATGTGTTGAAATTCTCTGCTATTTCAAAATTATATTCTATATATTCTATGTTGTTAAATATCACATTTTGTATCACATCTCTGGGTTTCTTAAGTATTAGGTCCTTAATTTCTTTCCACATTTCTTTTTGGTTTTTAGTTATATTTATCTCAGTGATTGTGAGAAGCTCTCCTCCCCTGTCCCTTCATGGGATGTAATGCGAAACCATTTATTTATTTATTTATATTTCTTAATTCTCTATTAAAATGGGTTTTATCATAATTAAATATTTCAATTTCTTTAATTTGTTCTGTTCTGAAACTGTCGGATGACTTTCAACAACCTCCAATTTAGTAGACTACCTCAAAATAAGCCGATAAAAATATGTATAAAATTATTGGATAGGACACGTAACTAAACGCAGTTGATGACTGCATTATTATCACTACACTCGGAAGTCAGTCGACCCATTGTGATTGTCCTGTAAGGCTTAGATAGATTTATTTATAGAGAAAGGATATACAATACAAAATAGTATAATACCCGTATCTACATATACAACAGAAATGCAACATATAAGACAAATACTTGAATATACAACATACAATATGTACAAAAAAAAGATTTAAAAAAGAGAACAGAGGTAGTTAGTTCATCGGGCGATGTTCCCCCTATCCCGGAGCCATGTTAAGGTCCATGTAAACTCCAAACTGCCACAGTATCCACCTCTCGTAAAGGAAGGACACCGTACGAAAACAGCGACTTTGCCTACACACAGGGAAAAGATTAGTTGGAAATCAATTCAGGCATTGGAAATTCCATGATAAAGTGTATTTTTTGATTAGAATTCATAATTGTCAAACGTCAGAATTATTTGTCGATGATATTGATAGATTAAAAATCGGTCTTGCTAAATACAAGTTGCTACTACCGAACTTTAGTTGTATTAACCAATTTGAGTATTTCTAAAACCTCATTCATCTGAAATAGAAGATACAACTAATAAAAAGTACAATATTAGAATTCGTGTTCAAATATTAGTTACTGTAATCATAATTTAGTTTCTGTTACAATAACACTTGTTGCAAAGTTACGAGTATGTATTCGATTTTTCACAAGAGGCTTTGTTGTTAAAGAGAAACTACATATATTGGAATATATTTTAAATAGAAAGTGATAAACAAAGTTGTGAAAAAACAATAAAGTGTATAGATATCAGCCAGCGAAGAATACATATTATCATAAATTGAGGTGAAGTGAGACTTTTAAACATAATCGTTGAATATGACGCCACTATTGACGCCTTCACAAACACATGCAGACAATTGTGGACACTTGGCTGGAGGAACTATTATTGTGGATGACACAAATTAACTTCAACATACATATGATACCCAGGGTAACCCATCCTATTTTTTGTCGAAAATATGAAAAATTTAGAAAGATTGTCTGTATTTGTTTTTCGATTGGATGCTCAGTTTTCGAGATATAGAAATTGTTTCATATTTTCGATAAAAAAAATGGCCACGAAATACGAACCCTGATTACAAATAATAATAATTTTGTTTATATTTAAATATAAAATACACAATTTTAATAAAAAATAATTGTTTTTACTTTTTTTCTATAAAATTCATAAAGCATCACCAAATGGTTGTGACATCCATCAAATTCAAGTAATTACTTTAGTTTAGTATACCAATACTATTATTTGGTACAACCGAGTTAGTTTTTAAATTTTTTGTTCAATTGAATATTCACCACTACAGGATAATTTGATTGCTAGAACTAAAACTCGATTGACAGATCACATTTATTTCTTGTTGCTGTGGCTTCAACTAAATATTTCAGTTCTTGCAACCAAAACTGAATTACAAATCAATTGATATGCACAACATTTGGTGGTACTGAACACAATTATTGGAAATCACAACTGAATAATGTGATAGTCCAATAAACCGCCAAATTTTAGTTGGCTGTAAATACAGTAGTACCCAGAGAGTAAATTTATAGTAGAGCCGCCATTTGTCTCATCTGACGTTTCCTTTCACACTCTTCGTGATGCGGTCGGTGTGATAGAGAGATGTTTGACGAAAAGTGATATACACCAGGTGGAATTACAATAACTTCTTGCTTTAATTTTTCATGCCATTTTGGTGAAAACCTGTGAAATTTAAATGTATTTTAAACTTTTTTATTGACTGTTATTGTTAGCATACATTTGTGTTCTATTTAACACAATAATTTTAACACACAAAACGAAATGCCGTTGTTGTTATTTTGTTCGTTGTTTTGAACCATTGCCTCTATCTGGTATTAGTAAAGCAATTCTTTTCAACATCAAACGTAAATATCACACCAGGCCAAATGTCATAAATTTGGTGGGAGAACTAGTAGATCTACTATAAGTATTAATCTATGGTAGTAACAACGAATCTCTTCTCTGTGTGTATGCTGTGAGGCTGATACAGATACATATGGTGCTCAATGGGTTTTCAACCATCAGTAACCCACTTGCGAGTGAAGCTCCCAACATCAGCCTTATCCAGTTGCAGTAACAATTAAGTCCTGCTCGAGGCCGGTAATATTTCCGGTAATATTTCATTTGAAATTCTATAGTCCGCTCTGGCTACCCAAGCGGCGTTAACCCCGCGTTAAACGATCAATCAAACAATACATATAGCAAATCGGAGGAATAACAAGCATATATACTCTGATCAGTAAAAGTTTTAGCGAGAGGGCCCGCTGCTATATTCCCTGCAACATCGCTATGCCCTGGAACCCAGCAGAGTCAGCTTTCATTCAGAATTCGTTTTGCTCACCGTAACCAATTTGGCTTTGCAGGTGTTTGACCTGACCGCGAGGCTGTCAACGCATTGGCTGAATTCACCCGATGGGTAAATCCCCGGCTTCATTATCTCCTCTGCCCCCTCTCAATCTCAGTGAGAAACTGAGTTGAAAGTCCACACTGAAGATCCCCGCTCCCGTATCTGCTTTCATTTTGGAGCCATCCGTGAAGATCAGTTTTCCAGAGTGAAGAAGGTAAGCCATTAACTCAGTCGCTCCTATCCCGCAATACTAATACTCCCTTACATGGTCAAAAGTCCACCGTCGGGGCGACATGTAGTCAGTTGCCAGAATCAAGTATCAATCAATGCCCCTTTGGGGCATGCTTCCAGTAAGCATGAAGAGTAGTGGGATCGAAATTGATATTTAACACCGCCTGCGGAGTACTGCTTCTTGCCCAACTCATGCACATCATCGTAGTCCGTTAAACATTGCAAAGCAATTTCAGATGACAACTATTCCCCAATGCATTCCACAAGAGAACAAAAGTCGTATGCAACCCATGTACGGGCTTCGGACACAGTCCCAAACGTTTACCAATCGAATTTCGACAGGCGTGCAGAACATTCAGTCCCTTCTTCATCCACTCCTGAGTTTTCTGCTTCCAGTTTAGCTCCGGTCAAGGACAATACCAAGATATTTCGCTTTAGAATACAAATGTAGCTCCACATCGTCTAAGCTCGGTCTCCTAAATTCCCAAATCTTATGTCTACGTGTGAAAGAACCAGTTCTGACCACACCGAGATAACATCCAAACCACAGCCCCAAGCACAAGTTGACAGCTCACCCAGTGCATCTAGCATTAGGCCACAGCACTCAAAGTCCCTAAGCCAGTTGTTGACCACCAATAGCCACAGCAGAGTTGATACCACTCGTCCCTATGGTGTTCCTCTCGTAGTCAGCATCCAAAGAGAGCCTATGCCAGGTGTCGAATTAATAATACGGTCTCTAAGCATATTATCAACCCATTTGACAAGGAGTGATTGCATGCTACCGGATTTCAGACGATCCCTGATGGCGCTAGACGTCACATTGGTGAACCATCACCAAACCGAAAATTGCGCTCATTATTGTCCACAACATCGCTCATAGCACTCTCCACAGATATTCCCTTTTGGTAGGCGTGCTGACTGTTACTCAAGTATCGAGGGCTGATTTGGTTCCTAACACACAAGTCAATCATACTCTCCAATACTTTCAACAGATTGATATGTAGTTCTTAGGAGAGACATGAAATTAGTAGGAAAAAATTAGTTGGAAATCAATTCAGGCATTTGAAATTCCATGATAAAGTCTATATTTTGATTAGAATTCATAATTGTCAAACGTCAGAATTATTTGTCGATGATATTGATAGATTAAAAATCGGTCTTACTAAATACCGAATTTTAGTTGTATTAACCAATTTGAGTATTTCAAAAACCTCATTCATCTGAAATGGAAGATACAACTAATAAAAAGTACAATATTAGAATTCATGTTCTAATATTAGTCACTGTAATCATAATTTAGTTTCTGTTACAAAAACACTTGTTACAAAGTTATGTATTCGATTTTTTTTTGTTACAGAGAAACTACGTATATTGGAATGTTAAACGAGGTCTTTACAGAAAAACTATTATTTTAAATAGAAAGTGATAACAAAAGTTGTGAAAAACAATAAAGTGCATAGATATCAGCCAGCGAAGAATACATATTAGCTGTGCTCGAGTACTTTTCCAGTAAAAATTATCAAGTAACTAGTTTTCGGAGAGTAAGAATAATTGTGCTCTCTGAGTAAAAAATATCACAAAAAGTACGCGAACGACATCCAGTAAAAACTTGCAAGAAATAAGAAGTTTTGTATGTAAACAGCTGATTTGCAATGTAAACATTGTGAGAACCAACAAACGTAGTTCGAACAAAATACTACAAATCACCAAAACTGTATTCTTTTGTAAAAGAAATAGCTAAAGGTTAATTACAGAGCATTGAACAATCACCTTTTATCTTAAAATGTAAGATTCCAAAGATTAATTTGTTGTTTTATACTCTTTATATTTTCTAATTTTGTTTGTTTACATAAAACAGCTGTTCAAAACATATGTTATTAGGTCTGTCTGTTTACTGAAATATTGTACAAAATGTTACAAAATGTTGTCTGTTTACTGCAAAACTTTTGCAACGAGAGAGCCAAAGAGAGAATTTATTGACAGTTGGATGATAGAGAACTTGCAAAATGTTACTGGAGGAATTTCTTCTATCAAGATTTTGCAAGTTCGATCAGCTGTTTTTTATTTACATTTTGATTGCAATATTTTTGTGTGAAAAAGAAGAATAAAGTTGAAATTTAACAATGGCAGAGGTAAGTAGTTAGAATTGTGTTGATTTTTAACGTTTATAATAAATTATAATAAACAAAACATTTTACTTCATGCTAGAAACGTGCAAATACACAGTGCGACCGTACGACACATATGCTAAAATTCTTTTGCTTTGTTATTTCAATTGTTTACACACCGATCAGCTGTTTTCTTGCAATATTTCACAAAATGTTGTCTGTTTACTTTTTGGAATAGAGAAAAAAAGAGCGTAACATTTTTTTTACTCTCTGCAAAAAGTTACTGGATAAATCTTGCTGGAAAAGTAAACAGACAAAGGTATTACTTGCAAATTCTTACTGGCAAAAATTTTTCCAGTAAAAACATGCAAGTTCTCTATCATCGAACTGTCAAAATAATCTCTCTCTTGCTCTCTCGTTACTGGCTTTTTGGTGTAAACGAACACTATCAAGTAAGAAATGGTAATAATTTGTACAAATTTGTACAAATTATCCAGTACGCGAACAGACTTACTATCATAAATTGAGGTGAAGTAAGACTTAAACACAATCGTTGAACCTGACGCCACTACGATATTGAAGCCTTCACAAACACATGCAAACACTTTGCTGGAGGAACTATATTTCTGGATGACACAAATTAACTTAAACATACATATGATACCCAGGGTAACCCATCCCTATTTTTGATCGAAAATATGAAAATTTTAGAAATTTTTTTATTATGCATGTCGTAGTCACGTTTGTCGTTTTTTAAATACGGCATTACCGATGTAACTGTCGTAGATCGATCTGTCGTAGATCTATTACAATTTTTGCATTGTGTATGTCGTTTATGACTGTAAAATTCGAGGAAAACAGTCGTAGTGAATTTTACTGGTGACAACGTCGGAAAATATAAAAAAAATCGGAAACGAGCGCAAAATTTGAAAACAAAAACTGGATAATATCAAAATGTAAGTTTAATTATTAGCTTTGTATCAGATATATAATGAAAAAAAAACTATTTTAATACGTATTTATAACTACACCCAAACAATTTGAAAGTCTTGTCAACTTTATGATGACAAACAAGCCATTGGCAAAGGGATACCATAAAAACACTGAAAGAGCACAGATTAATGAAAAATGGAACGATCTGAAACGAAAGCTTAATACTGTTGGCCCTCCTTCTAGGACTAGGTTGTGCAAGGCCTACATTGAAATCATTCCCAGCACCCCTTTGATAACTTCCTTCAGCAAGGTTCGCATTATGGCTATTAGTCGGAATGACCTCAACGATTCTGAAAGTTTACGTGATATTCAGCCTTATTACGAATGACCTTCTCGTATTTCGACTACGACAATTTTGTAAAAGATTAATGACAAAGTTGGCGTGTTATCTTTAATCTTTTACAAAACTGTCGTAGTCGAAATACGACGACACTCGTAATACGGCCGATTGTTCTTAGTACGTACCGGAATTTAAAGTTGGGCTTATGCTTGGGCTTATCTGAAAAACTCTAACATTTAATTCTCAGATGAAACTTACATGGAACTTGGTAGGGTAAATATATTAGACCGGAACCATAATTGTATCCGATAATTTACGAGTTCTCTGCCCACCTAGCATTTTTATTATTATTTGTTTTAAAATTTACTAAAGAAACACATGACCGCGATTACAAAAACTTTTTAACTTTGAATTTTTTCTATCAGTTGATCTGTTTTAGAGGCAGGGTGACACATAAATTGTAAAAATTTGCACCCACAATCTATTACTAAAACACTCACGTCGAAAGTGTTATACAATCAGCCTTATTACGGATGTCGTTGTCGTATTTCGACTACGACAGTTTTGTAAAAGATTAAAGTCAACACGGCAACGTTGTCTTTAATCTTTTACAAATCTGTCGTAGTCGAAATACGAGAACGACATTCGTAATAAGGCTGAATACCAATAAAATGTAAATTCGGGTTCGACTACGATAGTTGCCACAAATCGACTGCGACATATATAATAAGTGTGTATATTGGTTTTTCGATTGGACGCTCCGTTTTCGAGATATTGAAATTTTTTCATATTTTCGATAAAAAAATTGGGCACGAAATACGAACCCTGTTATAAATTATAATAATTTTGATTATAGGGTCGTTTTTTCGTAACTTATGCATGTTAACTCATACAAAATGATAACTTGCACGTTAACATTTATAATCTAATAGGCTATCTCCACCGGACGCTAACGAGGAATATTCGTCGTTAAGCACTAACGACGTTATTTATTCGTCGTTAGCCCATACTAAAAACTGGCCTTAATTATTCGTCGTTAAGCACTAATCACGAATAATTAGAGGAAAAATGCAAATACAACTCTGAAATATTCCACTTAAATCGTAGTATACCAGTAGTAAAACACAGCAAGCTGTCAAAATGTAAACAAAAACAAACGTGTACTTCTTTGATGTTTCTGTGATGTCGGTAAAAGCAATAGTGCAAAAATTAACATTTTATTCGGAAATTTCTCGCTTTCAGACCGATATTTTTACGTGGTGTGCTTTTTGTTTTTAGAGTTCAGCCCCTTCAGAAATCTATAGTCATTTTATGGATATATTGATATGCACGGTGCGAGATGAAATGGCTGAGACCGCCTGTGCTAGTACCACACTTTTTTTCGGATTAACCGATTGTAAATGTGTATGTAGCTTGCAGACAACTCATAACATCCTGCATACATTTTATGTTTTGCAATATAAGTTTACGCTTTTTATTATAATCAAATAAGCGCATTTTTACCACTCCTTCTCTTCTAATTGAAATATTTTGCATAAAAACTTGGAAATTTTCCATTTTTTCACATAAATTGTTTGATATTTTGTATACTGTTTACTTTTTTTGTTTGTAAACAACGATCTGTCAACCTTAATTACGAAAGCTCGTTGGAGACGGATAAAATTAGCTTAATTAGTTTTCGTCGTTAGCGTCCGGTGGAGATAGCCTATAAGTATAAGTTGAGAATAACTCCGATAAAAGTGTTACCAAGTTGTTTTTTTTTTACGAAAAAAATAAAAAGTATGTCATTCTCTTTTTTATATTTCCACGACATTTGAATAATTATTATGTCTGTAGAGTAAGTAATTTTTCAAACATTTATTTCCTTTCAATAAACGTCAGGTTTGGTCGCGTGTATTCAGTCAGCTTCCACATGAAACGGTCTATTGTGGTTTTAGGGGTGTCGTGCATAGCGCTTCCCGAATTAAATCGTTTCGAGCCACAGCCCTATGTTGCCTACAGCGATGGATTTCGATTTACCTATTGTTTCCAAAGGTGATATACTGAAACATCCCTTAATTGTGTCATTTTAAAGAGAAGTTGCAATATCTGAGATTTGTTGTTCAATGTCCTACGGCCTGTTTTTGTAACTTGTTTTTTCTCTCATCGCACGTCTAGAGCCAAACGAATTTCATTTTTGGTTTTTGTCAACTTTTTTTTGAGTGTAAACACAAAAGCTTTTAGTTATCGTCAAAATGTAGGTTCACATAAGTCAACAACGTACAATGTTAAATGTGAAAATAGACAATCGTAAAAAATTGTTCGTGTGGGTTATATTGATGTGTTTTCATTTCAATCACCCAAAATTCTACGGCTTAGGCGACTTTATCATCATTTTCCGTAGTTTTAATAGGAAAACCGAGAGCAACGGATGAAATCATTTTAAATTGGTAAAAAAAGCAAACAATTGTGTTTATTTTCGTTTGTTTATTTTTTTTTAATACGTACAATCAGCTGTTGTTGATTTTACAGCTGATGGCTAGGGTTGCCCCCGTTTAGCATATATTTGTATGAAAAAGCTTTAAGAAATGCCAATAAAAACATGAGGTAATATTGTTCTTTGACAGGAACACAACCAAGAAAAAGAGCTTTTATTCCCAAGCGAAAAGCAACAATGAACTCAATTGAAAACCTGATTGCTTGTCTAGCAATTGCACGCCTGCTGTTTGAAGATATTTACAAAAACAGGCTGCTATTCAAATGCCTGCTGATACAATTATGACAAACAATAACAAGGTGACAACGCCACTTTAAATGATCCACAGACGATGATCCAATTATGATCCAACCTAAGTCTACCTATACTGCTATTGAGGCGCGGAAGGGTGGATTCTGGATCCCGCTATCCTTACTACTGTAAGATCTGGGCACCCGTATTTACTCGTTTCAACCACGTTAGGCGTCAGCATATCGTCGGCTGATAATTTAATTGTCGTGTGTGGATTCCGATAGTTTCGAGTAAATTGAGTTTGAACTCTTATAAAATTGCATCAGCAAATGATACATACGACAAACTCAACACTCCATATCTCGAAAACCGTATAAGGTATCGAAAAACTGATTACTCCAAATGAAGGATCAGGTCGGAAAACCTAAGGAATCGATCTTAACTCAAAACCGCAAAAAATCCACATACGAAATTTATATTATCAACCGACGATATGTATGTGCGCTGATACTGGGAAATACTAAATGGGAATAAGTTACTAAATGATCTATACACATGTAGCTCAAAAAGTATAAATAATGTATCCAAGATATTTATGAATAATGTTTATTATCATATGTTATACACGGCTATGCGAATAATCGCCCAAGTGAAAATCGCCCAAAACCCAAAAATGAACAATCGCCCAAAAAATATGGGGAAAAAAATTGGGCGATTGTTCATCTTGTTTGGGCGTTTTGGTATTTTTGATTTTTTTTTGTGTTTGTTCATGATGAATGATCGCCCAAAATTTTTAAAAATGTAAATTCGCCCTTTTACTTAATTGGGCGGTTGTTCGTTACAGTCTTGGGCGATTTATCATTATGAACAATCACTACAAAATAGTGGGCGTTTGTTCATAAATTGGATTTATATTTTTGGGCGAATGTTCTTAAATTTTTGGGCGATTTTACCTCTTTATTTGCGTCTTTTTTTCTTAATGAAAAAACACCCAAAAATTTTGGGTCATTGTTCATTTTTGGTTTTGGGCGATTTTCACTTGGGCGATTATTCGCATAGCCTTTATACACCCTATTATGATTCAATTGCGAGTATAGACATCCAAAATCGTTCTACGATTAGGAAAAAATAGTTATTCCACTTTATAGTCTGGAATGCTAAATAGACAGCAGTCAAACTTTCCTTTTAATGAACTGTTTAGTTCCAAACTTGAGATGCTCTTTGTTGCAGCTACACTGGGTCACTAGTCCAAATACTAGACACCATCTTACAATTGCAGTTCGCACTTTGGCAAGATGCAGTTTGTAGCATTTGGTCTAGTTCATATTGGTGCTGGCATTCCTAGGGAAAAATACACTTATCCATTATTTAAGAATACAGTAAGATGCAAATAGGGCCAAGTTTTCATTGAATTCAAGAACATCTTTAAAAATAAACACATAAATATGATTTATTTTCAATTTTAATTTTGAATATTATTTGAGTTTGACTTTGAAATAATCAAACTGACAAATACATATCAATCATTATCGAGTTATGCCAAGTTGATTATGCTTAACGGCTATGCGTTTTTTCGTAACTGGTTATCTTAACTTATATAGGTTATGAAAAAAATGCCCCTTATATTTAAATACAAAATACACAATTTTAATAAAAAATAATTTTTTTTCTTTTTTCTATAATCTCTATTCTGACGTGGACATACCTAGACGAATTAAATTGTGCCAATTGCGTTGCCTAGGCCATGTTATCAGAATGGTTGAAGATGAGCCAGCGCGAACGATTTATGATAACGTACCCGATGGAAGCAGGAAAAGAGGACGACCAAGACTCCGCTTGAAAGACCAGGCAGAAGAATCCCTCCGTATCCTTGGTATTACCAACTGGCGAGAGAAGGCGAAGGATAGAGCCAGTTGGAAGAATATGTTGAAATTTGTTTAATTTGTTTGTTTAATTAATATGTGTAAGACGTCTGACCTCATGAGGTTGTAATATAGTCAATAAAAGTAAAAAATTAAGTTCGTTATTTCTAAGAAAGCCATAATATACAAAAATAAATTAAGTTTAGTTCATTTCATTTAATTTTTAAAAATATGCTTGTATTTGAACCACTCTGTATTTGTTGACGCTAGATAAACTACTGGACAATGTTGAAAATAAAGCCTGGGGCTTTGTGGTAATTATAGACTGGACCAATTTTACCTATAGACAATCATCTCATTTCACACCATCAATTTTAAGCTGCAGACAAGTCGAATTGAATTGTGGAACTAGGTAAACGAATACATATCAATAAAGGATAAAATAAATTTAAAATTAAATAACGACAGGGTGTCACCCTGTCTGAGTCCTCGCCTTGTATTAAGTGGTTCGACGAGTTCTTTACTATATCAACACGTAAACCAACATTACTCAGTTCACCTAATCAAAGGCCACATGCCAAATTTTGTTGAAATAGGTGAGAAAATTTTTTGGAGTTGTATTTTAATTTAGACGCAGATGGGGCGAAGGTAAGTGTGCGCGACTTTTGTACATTAAGACGTGGGTTCTATCTCTGCTCAACCACCAGGTATTTCATTCGATGACTGCCACCACCTAAATCAAAAAAGCTCACAACTCACTGGTTACGAAAAGCTATCTCCAATCCCTTCATGGGATGTAATGGGAAATAATTTTTTATTATTTTTAACTGAGTGACGATGGCATAGATTCAAGTACATCCAATTTCATCGGGTGATTCATTTAGAGGTACTGTTTCCAGTAGGGATCAAACTAAAAACAAAAAAAAATGTTCCACGATGGTGCATATTTGTGGCGCATAAGCAAACTTTACGTCCATAAGCAAACTTTACGTTTTGGTCTGAAAAGCAACTCGAAAAGAAGGGTTTGGTATGGTTAATGGGCTGGCGTAATTATCGGTCCATATTTCTTCAAAAATGAAGCCGTCCGGAATATTTACTGTCTGAAGTTGCAACCCTTGATCTTCGACAAGACGGCGCTACAAAGGCGAGAACAATTCGTTGAAATGCTTAGATGATGCGTTATCACACCTCTAGACTTTTTCCTTAAGGTTACAAAGTCCAAAGACTAAATTGCTTTATATTCTCGCTTTGTAATATTTTTATAAGAATACAGGAAAATAAATCATCACTTAATAATAAAAAAAACTTTCAAGATTTATTTGTGACACTATATAAATTCGGTTGTTACAACCGACCAAAAAATTATGCCAAATGTTCTCAAAAATTGTGCCGTTTGCAAAATCGTTGGCAATTGACTTTTTAGCCCTTTTTTGTAATTCTGAGTCCAAAACAGTTACATACCCTCCAAGAAATGAGTGCAGCTGTTATACGTCAACCGTTCAGCTTAAAAAGAAGTATTATCAGCCCTACAGCAGGGTCATTATTCTTGAAGATTGCCCACATATCAGCAGCCTAAGAAGAATCACTTTTGGAAATAAATATACGACATACATACATAAAATATACGACATACTTAGAGACCCATCTTTAGAAAATATTAATAACATCTATACATTCATTACATTACTGAAACTTAGAATATAAACAACATATCTTGTACTCATTGCATATACACACGACAGCCGATAGCCTCAGCTGTTATTGCTCTATAATAATTTTAATCTAAGAAATAGTTTTCTTAAGATTAAAACAAATAAATAATAAGTTGTTATAGCATGTATCTTAATTTCATAAAAAAACTATCTTATAAAGTTGTAACAACTTCTATCTACAACAACAACGAAAGCCAAACGAAGGGTGATTTTCAGCATAGATAAAGGAAATAATAGATATAGCGCGACCATTGTCAACTTTGTTCACTAGGTGCTGTTCTGTACTACTGTCACTTTCACTGAAGTTTCCCATAATTGTGGGAAATTTTTATGAAAGTAATTTAAACAATGAAAAATGTGACAAAATGTATGTGATTTTACATAATAACATTGGTTTCTTACACAAAAAAAAAATTTCAAAGCCATGAGGTTGGTGTTGGGATATCAATAGGAGAAACCCCGTAAGACCGCGCAAAGATGAACATCCCCGAACGCCTTTTTAATCTTAAAAACTTCCCCGAGCAAAAACTGTAGCAACTTCTGTGGTCGCAGATGCCAAACCGTTAGAGTGTCTGAGGACTCTCAACAAGGAATGGTAGCTGAACCGGAGGAAGAACCAATTTATTAGGACATAGACGGTGGTGACATGGCTTTCCAATTCGATGGCCATGAGATATTCTACTTTAAGGAACGTGTTGTATTCTTGTATTCTTGATATTTTTGTTGAAAATAATTTTTTCTTTTGATATGAAATTTTAGATTTTTAATGTCATATTTTTTGACTTTTTTTAGGGATCAAAAAAAATCCCTTCTATTGCTTTCAACGACATCTAGAAAATTACCCATTACACTAAAATTTCCCAACACTTGTGCTTCATCTATTTGTTTACTTTATCTATGATTTTCAGCTCCAATAAGTATAAAATTTTTTTAAATAAAACTTGAAAAAAATTAATTTATATACATATTTGTTTGAGATCAATTGTTTTTTACAATTTCTTCCAATCGACTTAGAATAGAATTTCCCTAATTTTAGATAATTTATTTTGGAATCAGTTCACTTATCCTAGAGAAGAGTGATCAAATCGTCTCTACTTCGAAATTTTCTTTGATATTATTCTCAATGAACCCGAAGATTTTCTCTGGAGTTTCTAACGGGTCCGCCATCTAACGTTTTTTTTTTCAACTAGTGCTTATTTCGTGAATGGTAACACTTAGCTCATATCTGATTTGACAGATAATTAGTTTTATCCTTCCGCTGAAAGAATATGATTGTGTATACGCTTGAACAACGCTGGGAAATATTGCGACATTACTTTGAAAATCATGGTAATGTTGCAGAATGTGTGCGAAAATTGCGTACGGATTTTGGAAGAAGAGAAGCACCGCCAGCTCCGTATGTTCGTTATCTTGTGAAAAAAGTGAAAGAAACTGGCATCCTCATCGATAAATTAAAGCGTGAAAAGCCAAATATAGTGCGTACACCCGAGAATATTGCTGCCGTGGCAGAAAGTGTGCGTGAAGCGCCATCAACATCAATTCACCGTCGTTCTAAACAATTGAACACACACACAATCGATAATGTGCTAAAAATTGACCCAATCATGTAGGCTACTGCATGGTCAGCCGAGGCAGCCATTTGAATGAAATTATTTTCCATTATTAACCGGAAGGATTGTACTTTTAAATAAAAAAAGAAATTTGAGAAAATATTCAGTAGTTTTGTTTATAGCATTTAAAAAAAAAAAAGTTATTTGGCGGACCCTTTATCTGGCACTTCTTCTATCAGATTTAGACCATTTTACAAAAGCCCAAAACAACTAATTTGAAGTTTGTTAATAATCGTCAATATTTTTACTCTAGGTAGAAAAAGTAAGTTTTACACCGGTTTTATATTCCTGTTTTCATGAAAGTATTTTGGCATCCCTAATAATAATTTTATAAAGAATTTTGTCATTTATCTCTATACGGACATTTTTCAAATTAACGCTTGTGGAGTTTCTGTACCAAATACCAATTATGTACTAAACAATTGTTTTCGTACGAAATTACTTTAGCATAAAAACCCTGTAATAACGAAACTTTCGCAAAGAGGTTAGTGAGTACATAGATAAATAAAAACCGAGGATGATTCATTTGCTTAATCACAATTTTCACCATATGGCAAAAACTGTTTCCGTGCGACCATTTTTCACTCGGATATTTCGATTTCGATTCTGTTGTTTAAATTTGAAAATAGAATATAAATAATAGAAAAGCATATCGCTTTAGATATTTGTTGACAATACAAAAGGCAAAAGGCATCCCTGTTTCCAGGGATATTTGCCTATATCTACCACTCCGGCGCCATCTAGAAAATGTCCCTTTACTTTCAAATCCACAACTTATCTTTCACCATCTATGGTTTTTTATTTATCTATGGTGAGTACCAGGCAAATATACCGATAAATATGCTTTAAAAATAGATTTTTCAGATAAGTTAATAGGAGAAACTTTCAGTACGAAAAATTGTGCCGTTTGCAAAAAAATTGTGCTAAAAAACTCCACTAATATTAAAAAGATTAGAAAAAACAGTAGCCAGTTGTCCAAGGCCTTCGGCCACGGACTGTCCCTGCAGGCTGTGTCAAAGACACGGCCATTAAGTTTAACGTAGAATACGCCATCCGATAAGACAGAAAACATATATAACAATAAATGATAAATAACATAAGCAAATGAAAACGTCAACTGTCAGCTGCTGTCAAACAGCATCAAGCAGCATTGTTATTTTGCTTACTTGGCAGCACTTTCATTTAACATAAAAATGTATGAATTAATTTTTTCATATATTTTTTATGATTATATATCCATGTTAAATTCAAATTCACATTTAACATTTTGTTTCACTTAAATACATAAGTAAATATACGAAATTTCAATATTTCATCAATCAAAACAACAGCCGAAGGTTTGTGTCCACACTGAAACAGCAGCATAGTTTGTGTTCACGCTACAAACTCAAACACTCAACCAAACACCACACATATGTTTGAGTGTGTGTGTTTAAACAATTTTCATTTGAGAAATTTAAATATTAGGAAGATATCAACCAATATGAAATGTATATCAAACGAAAGATAACATCTTCATTTACCTACAAAAAAATTTTTAAAAAAAGTTATCTCGCCGTTTCCTCATAATCAATGAAATAAAGATTACAACAATAACAATCTGACATGACTCCCTATACCGTAAGGTAAGACGTATTCTACGCCAAAATGTTGAGAAAATTGTGCTAAACGGCATTTGGCATAATTTTTCAAAAAACAAGTGCCAAAACCAAAACAAATTTGCTAAAACGGCATAAATTATGCTAATTTGGTAACACTGCATTAGAGGTTGTCACAGCCGAATTAGAGGTTGTTACTAGTGATGTGCGGTTCCGCGTATTTGAAGAACCAGTTCTATCGAGTCCGGTTCCGAGACGAAAGGGGGATTTAGACCGGTCCTCGTTCTCAGCTAATTTCTGTCCCAAAGAGGGTTAAGTGCTTAAGTTCTCTACGGAAATGAGGCCAGAACCAGTCACGTTATAGGTGCATTAGTGATAGTATCGTCCCTTTTGTATGAAAAGAACCGGTAACTTTAACATGGCTTTGTCATTGGAGGTGGCAATTGCCACTCCTTAGATACCCTGTGATATATCAACGTACTGATTTAAAACAATAATAAGTCCCAATTGAACCCGTCACAGAATAAGTCCCAATTGAATCCGTCATATAATAAATCCGAATTGAACCAGTCCCAACGAAAGCCCCAATTAACCTCTTAAACAAACCTTGAAAATTGGTATACATACACCTTGAGAACGACAGAATTTCCAAATTGTCTAATAAAAACGCTGGTATTAATTAATTTTGTATTTAAAATAAATCTGTAAAGTTTTCCACGATCTTCAATTGAAATTCTACTTATTCTTTAAACGAGCTTAAGATCAATTATATGTGTTGCTTATTTATTTCCAATATTTCGTCTCCACATTGGGCGACTTCTTCAGGGAATACATATTATTATGTTTTAATAATTAACAATTATGTTTTAATATATATTGGAAATAAATAAGCAACACATATAATTGATCTTAAGCTCGTTTAAAGAATATGAAGAATTTAAAATAAATCTATAACTCGCAAAGTTTTCGCAGGCTTAAATATGAAAAAAATTCTATTGCTTTTAAATTTTATAGAAAATCCCAATATAATTCCTAAAGATAATGACTTTAATTTGAGTGCCCACACTGCCTAGTTTCTAGGAGCACCCGTTTATTTCCGATCCAGTAGGTCCCTTGGGCCCGATAAAAAAATGCGCATTTTCATACCCTCATCCAAAGTTTAAAATTTTTGGTTCCTTTTGAACCGAGTCCTCTTATTCTGGAACCGTTTTACGTTTCTCTTCAAACCGTTTTTCAGTTCTTTTAGAGTCATTCTTTTGTTCCTTTAGAATCATTCTTTTTTGTCTTTTGGTTCTTTTAAAAAAGTTTTTCGGTCCATTTTGAACCGTTTTCGGTTCTTTAAAAATTGTTTTCGCTTCATTTGGACCCGTCTTTCGGTTCAATTGCACACGTCTTTCGGTTCGTTTGAAACCGTTTTCGTATATTTTGGAACCGTAATTTGGTTCTTGTAAATACAGGTCCGATCGGTTCTTGTAGAGAACCAGTTCTACAGTACCGGTTCGTCGATTCTGTGCATCACTAGTTGTTACCATCGAATTTAGATAGTGTCACAAATTGTTTTAGATTTTTTTTGCGACATTCGGTTACTCCAACAGAAGTTAGTATCAATTTCGGTTGTTTCATCTGAATAAAATCCAAATTCGGTTGTTCCAGTCAAAATTTTAGAAAAGGTAGTTGATAGAATGAATATAGTTGGAGACTCAGTTGTAACAACCGAATCAATTATGTCGGTTGCTTCAACCGAATTTCAGTTGTGGGAATTAAATTCGGTTGTGGCAACCTCCGTTCGGTGGAAACAGCCGAATTTACGGTTGCTACAACCTCTTTTCAAACAATTAGTTCTCTGTGTGCACATCAGCCATCTGGCCTTGTTTCCATCTTTGCCGTTATGTTTCCGTCTGATGTGTTCTATAATCTTATGTGGGCTATCCTTGCCCATTGTTCAAGCTCGGTACTTATGGCCTGGTAAGGTTTCGCATTTCCAATATTCATAATTAACCGGTTGCCGCCAATATAAGCCAGTTCGTCCGCCTCTTCGTTTGCCAAGTTAACGCGGTACCCCGGAATACATATAATCTGAAGGCTGCCAGTGGTTGTGTACCATAAGCGATCTAAAGCGATGTTAAGGCATACCGCGATTTCGACACTTTTAGATATCAATGTGTTGACATACAAAAATCAGCTGATTAGGGAAACGAAATCCCGATAACTGCGAATTCTCGGTATACCTAAACATAGCTTAACACTTTGGAACGCTATCGAATTGATCGGCCCTTGACGAATATCTTCACACCACACCTTCATTGTTGAACCATTTTACACATTTTGTAATCATCTTAAGTGGCGTTGAGGTATACCAGGATTTCTTCGTTTTACCATTTACTTTGCTGGGTTTTTCTAAGGGTTATTGTTTTGTTTTGATATTCACTTTCGTTACTTTCGACAAATATTTTAATTCAGTTATTGCAAAAATATTCACACTGATATCAAACTCAACAGAATCATTGATTAAAATGGGAAATTAATTAGATGATTAAATTAATATATGTGTTAATCTGCCATAATCTGAAATACAGGGTGATTCAGGAAGTTCCGGGCAAATATCTCCAGCGTATTCCTTGGCTCATTTCATGAAGAAAAGTCCACTAGGACCATGTCCGAAAATGCAAGGGTGCGAAATGGCAGCGGGTTCAAAATTTTCGGATTGGCGGTCGGAGGGTAAAGTTGCTAACTTCTGAGCCAGTGGTCGGATTTTTTGTTTTTGGGCTTGTTGGAAAAGAACTTTTAGGAAAATATTGCCTAGTACCGAATTTTATTAAAATCAATTGAGGTTTACGAGAGTTATCGTGTCGATCAACCGGTCATATTTTTATATGGGAGGTACCAGAGTGGGTGTGGAAAAACAGCTCATTTTCTATAGGAGAGTTTTGTTTGACTAAATATAGACTAGAACAAACTTTTATAAAGATTGGTGCGGTTTTGGGGGACTTTTCGTACCGAACAATCAGACGGCCAAACAACTTATAATACGTGTTCTTAGGACCAACAATGATCACAGGCTATTGTCTACTCAACATCACTCCTATATCAAGGGTAGGTCTACCGAAACCGCTCTGCATGATCTGGCCCGCTTCAAAGAAAGTTCTACCGCTGTTAAAGAATATTCGAATATACCGTGGTAGCTTTCATAGACATAGAGGGTGTCTTTGTCAATGTAAATTTAGTAGTTTAGGGTCAACGGACCTCTAGACTTGTCAGCAGAGGAACGCCTCAAGGCTGGGTATTGTGGCTTCTGCTATGGAATCTCTCCATGAACAGTATGAGTATTCTGTTTTTCCTGGAGAAGATGGGTGTTAAGTCTGTTGCCTATGAAGATGGTGAGGCAATAGCGGTTAAAGAGACATTTTCAAGTAACTGGTTGTTTTCAGCAGGAGGTATAACCAACTGTTGCACCTGTCCCCTTAGGGGGTATTGAAATTCCATTCTCGGTTAGTGAAAAATACTAAGGTATTTTACTCGACAGGAAGATAGACTACCAACACAACATTTTGGAAAGGCAGTAGTTAGACAAATAATGCTGTATGGCGTTATCGTCTGGTTGACGGCCCTATGGAAATGTACCTACTGCGCGCTACTCGCTAAAGGTCAGCAAATGACTAGTATGTATATCACTGGTGCTAGTATGTATATCACTGGCTACTATTATTAGAACTTTCACTTTGGTCAGAAAATAGCTTCAGACACTGAGGTGTTCTCAGCCTGATCATCCAGGTATTGCTGATTACACTTTGGCCAAGGAGTGCCACACTCTTATACCTGATAGATCAGAATGAAATGGTCGCATCCACGCACATAGGAGATTCGTGAACTTTTGTACAGATGGTTCAAAACTTGACGATAAAGTAGGCTTTGGAGACTTTTCTAATGACCTAAGGCTATCTATCCATTGCGAAAAGACTGCCTGCTCACTGTAGTGTCTACAGGGCAGAAATGTTGGTTATTAGGGAATTAGCGAAATGGCTGAGAAGTAATGCTCTGACTAAGGTCGGAATCAATATTTTCTCTGATAGTCAAGCTGCCATCAAGTCCCTGGAAACTGTCTTTCTGAATTCGAGAATTACCCTCGGCTGTAGCTGATCTGTTAATTATATGGCTGACCAGCTTAATATTCACTATATTTAGGTGCCGGACCACAGGGACACACCAGGGAACTACAGAGCAGATGAACTTGCCAGACTGGAGCCTACCATATATGCTCCATGGTAACTGGAACATGTGGGCATGCCTCTAGTAACTTGCAAGATCTTCTTGAAGAATTGTGCTCTTACGGCAACTAATAGTAGGTGGTCACTAGTAGGGAGTTGTGTACATTTCAGGCTGATGTGGCCCGCCTAGACTTGAAATACACTAACTCCCTGCTGTTGTTATCAAGACTGGACGTCTCACTTACCATGTCTTTTATGACGGGCCACTGTCTCATTGGACGACACGCAGAGACACTGAAAGTCTTGAGAAATTACATACCACTTCCTCAAATCAGCACTTTTGAAAGAAAAGGTAAAATGTGTACTTACGATGCAGTGTTATAGTCTGTTCCATTTCTCCCAGCATATTTTTGGCCACACATCGATATTCACCAAAATCCTTGGGCTTGATTGGACGTATCACAAGGCGCATAACAATTTTGAAAACATTATTTTGCGAAACAGTCTCATAGGATCCTCCCTGAATAAATTCTTTATCTTTCAGCCAGTAATTAACCGAGGTAGGATGAGATTCAGAGATGCACTCCAAAGTGACCTTTTGGCCATAACCAACGTATATGGTGTCATAACGAGTCCAAACGGTGGGAGGGACTGCAAACGATAAAAATAAAATTTTAAATATTAGACAAAAATATAAAAGATATAAACTCACAATTGACTATCACCGATATCCTTTTGCTGACGGTGGGCGGTACTCCATTTGAAGCTATACACAGATACGCTCCCATTGTATCTCTGGAAACATGTACCAGCGTTAAATTCGGACCCTCTATACTATAAATGTGGCGTCCATTTTCTACATAGAGTGGAAAATCTTTTTCTCTTCTCCATGTTATTATTGGCGCTGGCAAACCAGTGGCTGTACATGTCAAACTAATGTTGGTATTAATTTCAGCTATAATATCATTGCTGGTTTGAAAATCGATTATATCGGGCGGAACTACAACATCCAAGTAGCCTACTTGACTTTTCATGGGATCTGTATTGATTTGACACATGTACCAACCACGATCAGACTCCTGGACATCACGTATTCGTAGCTGCCATATACGATGTTCCGTGTGACTTATGCTGATGCGATGATTTTTGGTGATCACATGATTTTGTATACTCAATATCGTTTGGGTATCGACGCGCAACCAAGCCATCTGGTGTAACGGAAATATACAAAAAAAAAATAAAAAAACGTAGACCGACTAATTTAACGAGTATTTTGAATTGAGAATATATTTCAATATCATACCTTAAAGGACACTAATTCATGCACCACACATGTTAGGATAGCATCACGACCAACTGGTACTGTTACATTATTGATGGGACCGCTAAATTTTGGGTCAGCTACAAATAAGGAGAGTAATTTAAATCAAAGGTTCATAGGTTTCAAACTCATGTACTTTAATTGTATAGTCTAAAATATATTGTTACGGAAAATGCATTCCATTTGGTATAAACCAGTGGTGGGGAGTTTTCCTACAATGTTGCAAACTCCGTCTCCAATGTTAAAATTCTGACTCCGACTTCGACCTCGACTCCTATTCTGACTCAGACCACGATTCCAACTCCATAAGTAAACCAAATGTATTTAAATGTGAAAATACATTCTACCCTGAAAGGAAAACATTTCCATTTCGCTGCAACGAAATATTTCATACATGAATTCCTTGTCAATTTTTCATTTCGTTGCTGCAACAATTTTATTAAATTTGAATTTCGTAGGAAAATGGGTTAACAATTGAGAAAAAGTAAGTGAATGAGATTTATACTATTGAAATTTGGGTTATCTGTCACTTTTTATAGTATATTTTTATTATTTATTCCTTTTGGATGTTTGCCAACATTTATAGTTGACGAAACAATTTCTTTACTGCAATGAATCAGTTGGTAACGCAACGAAACAACGTTTTGTGAAGATAATGAGAGAAAAGCAGTCGAACAAATGAGCGAGCGTAAACAAATGCCAGCAAGAGTAAATGGTGAGCATGAGTGGTGGGTCACGTACACACCCTAAATCAGTTGTGTGGAGAGCGGTATCGGAACATTCACAGAGCACCGAATAGATTGAGAGCGACATTGAATAATACGAGTAGTTAGTTATTAAATCAGGCAATCTTGTAGTAACGTCTGACGAGCGAGGTTGTGCTCTTAATAAAATATCATAGAACCAAGTTTTAAGTGTTTTGTTTCTGAGTCGGGAAAAAGGTAGGTTGTTATAAGTTCCTTGGCAAGAGCCGAAAGTGGTAGACATATTTCTCCGCCGGAATAATTTAAATAAATTTTGTAAAACATACTACGAGCAATTAGTTAAAATTAGTAATAATCTGTTATTCTGAAAAATAAATTGTGTAAATTTATGTGTTTGCTGCGATCGTTCGTGTAAATTGAGTATCTGTAAATTAAATAGATAAATGAACAGAATGCAAGGGGCAACACACACGACAGCAAAGAAAGTGACGCAATGACACAAATTCATTGCAGTTATTCATTTCAACAATGAAACAAATTCATAGCAGCAGTGAAACAAATTCATTGCAGCAACGAAACAAATTCGTTGCGATAATGAATCAAATACATTGCAGCAACAACCATACTTTCTTACAAGTTACGAACAAATTGCAGTAGATGAACACATTTTCGTCGAGGGAATGAAACTGTACGTTAGCTCACTTTCGATGAAAAAAGATGTTAGGGTGATGAACATTTTCGATGATAATGACGATGCTTTTCCGTTCAGTGTAATAAATTAATAAATAATTTTTAACAGAAAAGGACCTTATTGTTCTTCTAAGAAATATTAAATGAATCCTTTTTTCCACCAAGACATTCATGTCAAAAATGTGTCTAAACTACATCATAGCAGTAACGAATGGCTTTAAATTGCAGGTAACCAAATTAAAATAAAGATTGTAACGGGTTTTTCAATAAGAGCGCTACACCTCTTGCACGGGCACGCTTGCCGAAGTCCAAACGCTGAACCCAATTTTCGACGGTTTTCAAGCATAAATCGGCCGATACTGCTGCAATTTCACGTTCGATATTCGTACGAAGTACATCAATCGACGCTGGCTTGTTGGCATAGACCATAGACTTGACGTAGCCCCACAGGAAATAATCTAACGGTGTCAAATCGCATGACCGAGGCGGCCAATCGACTGGTCCATTTCGTGAGATAACACGTTCGCTAAACTTGGTTTCCAATAAATTGATTGTGGCATTCGCTGTGTGGCTTGTGGTGCCGTCCTGTTGGAACCACATGTCCTCCAAGTCCATATTATGCAATTGGGGACAAAAATATTCGGTTATCATTGAACGGTAGCGATTCGCATTCACAGTAATGTGCCGGTCTTGATCATCACGGAAGAAGGACGGCCCAATGACGCCGCCGGCCCATAAACCGCACCAAGCCGTAATTTTTTCGGGATGCAATGATGACTCATGGATTACGTGTAGATTGCTGTCTGGCCAAGAACGCATATTTTGCTTATTGACGAAGCCATTCAGCCAGAAATGAGCCTCATCACTGAAGATGATTTTCCGATGAAAATCCGAATCATTTTCAAGTTGTTGCTCAGCCCAATTCACGAATATACGACGCTTATGGTGGTCAAGCGGCTTCAGTTCTTGCGTCAATTTGATCTTGTAAGGATGTAGGCCAAGATCTTTTCGCAAAATTCGCCACAACCACGTCACAGAGATGACCAACGCTTGAGAACGACGTGTGAGAGACACATTTGGGCTTTCTTGAACTGAAGCCTCAGCAGCATCAATATTCTCGACACTACGGGCACTTCTTTGTCTCATTGGCACGGAAACATTTTGTACTGTGCCTGTGGATTCAAATTTTTTCACTAGACACTCAATTGTTGATCTGGTAGGACGATTATGACGACCATAAATTGGACGTAGCGCTCTTAAAGTTGAGGCCACTGACTCCAAATTTCGGTAGTAAATTTTAATAATTTCGACTCGGTGTTGGCTCGTATATCTTTCCATTATGAAATGGCAAACCTTACTGAAGAGAAATGTCAAAAGAGCGGGAAAAAATATGGCGTCATTTGCTGTCCCTATCGATTTACTTTTGTAGCGTCTCTGTTGAAAAACCCGTTATTTCTGGATATTTCAAATCCAATACTCTATGTCATAAAGATGGCGCCAATAGATTGTACATGTTAAAGATGCATATAGTAAGATGATTCCAGAAAAATAGGTGTTTCTCTAACCTGTACGAATTTAAAAAATACCCAGTAGTAGAATTCCTGTAAAAGCTTTCCCAGACATCTCTAGAACTCGAACAAGAGAGTGGAAAGGTTATATTCAAAATTAGAGTGGCTGAAAATTACAAGTTTGCTGTTTTCCAAATTTTAATGCATTGTGTCCGAACCTCTTGACAATATAACAAAACTAATGACGCTTACAATATCATATACCAGATTTAATTAAAAATAATTTTACCGAACCGTGACGACTTGCAAACTAAATTCAACATAAGAAAATAGTTTACAGTTTAAATATTGCCATAATTTATTAGCCTTATTTCAAATCGCTTTCAAAAAATAATAATCTATCCTTCGCCTTTCCTCGCCAGGTCATAACACCAAGGATACGAAGGGACACTTCGGTCTGGTCTTCCAGCGGAGACTTGGTCGTCACCTTTTCCTGCTTCCATTGAGTACGTTCTGATAGCCAACGCAACTGTTCAAATTTGATTTGCCTAGCTATGTCTATGTCGGAATATAAATTACTTATATACAGCTCGTGGCTCCAACGACGTCGGCACTCGCCGTTTTCCTTAACAGGACCATAGATGTATTTCACACAGAATTTTGCTCTTGAATTCTCCCAGATTTATTTCATCCGCTTGCGACATGAGCCTAGTTTCGAAGCCATATGCCAGAACCGGTAAAATGCGTGACTGGTATAGCTGGACGGTTGTTTGTCGAGAAAGGGGTTTGTTCTTAATCTGCTTCTTAACCCCAAAATATCATCTATTTGTAAGCACAATTCTCCTATTTATCTTCAGGCTGAAGTTGTTGTTCTTGTTCACTGCGGATCCAAGGTAGATTCATCTATCACTTCAAAATTAAAAAGGTTGCCGAAATTTAAACGGTCGACTGTTACCCAGTCGAGAGGTTCGTGTAGTCGTCGACACCATCAATTTTGTTTTGCTCTCGTTAAAGGCAGGACCCACCATCGTTGATTTTTTTCGATTCTTAAAAATACTGCAGTAAACTCTCGATGATTTCAATGATGTTAATATCGTCAACATACGCGTACAACATATTTTGTTGACGGTCTTGTACATATTTACTGCAGCTTTTCTCATTAGTATCTCCATTAAGATGTTGAAGAGATTGGACGAAAGAGTGTCGCCTTGTCTCAGTCCGTGCTTGGTACAGAATGGTTCGGTGAGGTCTTTCCCCACCTTCACTGCTAATTTGGTGTTCGTCAGCGTCATTCTGCAGAGGGGAATCCATTTGATCGGTATCTCAAGTTCAGACATAGCTTCGTACAATGTTTTCCGTATGGGGCTTTAGATAGCCGCTTTGTAATCGATAAAAATAAAGTATGTGCCGATTTGTTTTTCGTGGGTATTTTCAGGGAATTGAAATAGCGTGAATATTTGGCCAGTCGTGAACTTTCGTGGTCTAAAACCACATTGACAAGGTCCAAACAGGTTTCAAACAATTAGCTTTATACGTGATGTATACAAGACTGATAGCGAAATAGTTGGAATACACACTCTGATCACCCTTTTTAATTCGGGACATAATTCACTGAGACTCAATCCTCAGGCAAACATTCGCCCATCCATATACTGTATATAAGTAATGCCTGTGGGTAATCAGTCACTCGACTCCAGCCGCTTTCTTATTCTAAAGCCGTGAGGTTCTACTCTCGTCTTGGCTGGGTGGGGGAAAATCTATAGTATCTTCCACAATCAATGTCTTTGGATCTTCACTGGAAGATACTGAGTGGTGTAGTGCTAAGAAGTGGTTTCACATTTTAAGCGCACACTGCTTATCTTTCATCAAGTTATCCTTCTCGTCCTTGTAGAAGGGCAGCGCATTATTCGGATCTTCTTACCCCCTGGAAAAATGTACGGAATTCATTCTTTATCATAGTACGGAGAGGGCCCTTTTTTCGCTAGACAATGAATAAATCCCGAGCGAGAGCAATTTTCAACTCGCACACTATTTTATATTGCGATTTCAAAAAGTAAAACTTGCGAGCGAGTTTAAAATTTAAAGATTTGAAAGTATAACTCTCTCACGATTTTCTGGTTTGCATCAAACGCGTACAAAATTACATTTGCCGCAAATGTAAAAAAACGCTTACGATAACTGAAATTAGGCAATTTTCTAATGAGAGCACAGATTACGAAGAACGTAAATTTCTCTCATTTTGTCGACTGTATACACAGTCATATCCACTCGTTTGGCATACAAGTGATCACACACTCTAATGCTTCTAGCTTGTCAATATAACTTGGATGAACAATTGATGCGTTGCGCTTTTAGTTGTTATTTGAATGCAAGGCAAGACAGACGTTTAAGTGACAGTGAAAAAATAGACAAAAATTCCAACTTTTTTTAAACCAAACTTTATGGGTAAAACCAAAAACATAAAAGTTGGAAATTTAAATATAAAAAGAGGTTATAGAACCCATAAATAAAAGTTTTAATGTACAAGTAATGTTGCTTGCAAACATTTTTTTAGTTTGGATCAACTACAACTTGGTTGCTGTAACCGAAGGAACAGTTGGCAGAACCCTTTTGGTTTTTTAAAGGAGCTATCATTTCTAATAACTCATTTACTGCAGACGTTTTCAGTTCTCGTAAACGTTTCTTTTATTTTGAACTAACTAGAACTGGGTTGCTGTAACCAAAACAGTGGGAGGAACCATTTTTCATTTGTCGCAAACGGGTTTCAGATAATATTTTTCATAACTCGTTTGCTGCAAACATTTTTTGGTTCTCCCAAACGAAATGACATGTATGGCTTAACAGAAGTTCGTTTATCCCAACTACAGTCCCCAAACGAACTTCAGTTATCTGAGATTTCGTTTGGGAGGAACGAGTTTTTTCTTTGCGTGTAGATGTAGCAATATCTTGCCAACTATAAATCTGCACCGGATTTCATGATTTCGCTCATGGCAGGTGTAGTAAATTCCACAGTTTTCTTTCTTCGTGGAACCTCATCGTGTACATCGCATTTCTTGGTTAGCTGTGATGTCAGCTTGTATTTTGCGAGGACATCCAGTTAGAAAGAGTCACCCGTCCTTTATAGTGTTCTTATATTCATCCTTAAATCGTGTTCCTTATAGCGTCTGCGAGGGTCGGCAACAGATAGAGGGTTTGTTCGTTTATTTTCATTGGCAATCTAATGATGGAGGGAGGCAAAACCAGCCCACTCTGTTATTAAAAATGTTAAATTCTATTACCCACCACAAAATTGAAAGGTGGTAGCAACTAAAATTTTTTTTCCTAAAATTTGGATCAACAATTTCAAATGTTATTCTCACAGAATGAAGGGCTTAAGGTAAATGCATGTTTATGTCGGGTTTCACGACTTCTACCACTGCACTGGTTATAAATATTTTTTATTTATTCAAACTAATTGGATCACTACTGACTATGTATTTCCCCACTTCAGTTCTCTGCAGTAGAATTTCACACTCTAATCACTTTATGTTTCTGTATCAATTTCCCAAAATCTGCAGACATTATAATATTTGTCATTTGTATTTTGGGCATTTTGGCGTCATTTAAGTATAACCCTTTGTTAGGTTTTCCACAAACACCTGGATGTCTAGACCATAGAATATGTAAACCATATCAATGCAATGTGTATAATTACAAGAAATAAAGAATTTACAAAATATTTCACTAAGAGTTTAAGTTTCCATGGAACGTCAAGTTTTTCCTCCCTGCAAAAAACAAAAGCATATTTCCTGTATTACTTGTACAACACTTCAATAACACATAATAACTAACTAATACAAAAGGTTAGGGAGGAAAACTGCATCAAAAGTAGTGGCAGCGTAACACAAATAAAATACCGGCCTGGAATGTTTTTCTTGGTAGGTAAAGGACTCCTTCCTAACAATAACCGGTAATTTGCGATAATGTAGTTTTTGAAGGGTACAAAAACATTTTATAATTTGTTTATTGCATGATATACTAGTACCCATACCAAAAGATATTCCCACACATTAGAGAGTTTGATGAAGTGCCTGCCATGTCTGTGCGGTGACTCTGATGAAAAGAATTTTGAAGGAATTTCAAGTTGAAAATGAAAGATGTATTGGCGTATCGGATTGTTGTTGCTACAAAAAAAGTAATGCAATGTTTGCATAAATGATGGTGGTGTATATAAAGTTTATGTTGTACTTTCTTTTGGTCAATTTGTAAAGTTGGATCTACATTGTCCTTAAACGAAGGTTTGGTTATTTCCCAAATGCTTTTACCACCAATTTATTCTCCAGTCGTCAATTCACATGCCAAGTTCCAATCAATTTATTTTGAGTTTATATGTGCAGTTGGAAGATTGTTATTGGGGAGATGATATTATATCTGAGATGTTTCCTTTGATAACTACAACGGTTCCGAAAGGTATTTTGAAAGGCTTATCCATGCCTAAGCGTCGATAGCGTCGCCGTCACTAAGCAAGGTGACCATCGCCCAACGACTCAGAATCGTTTCCCGCTGGCCAAAGCTTTGACCAAGTAAACATTTGTAATTTCTGGAAAAACCCGATTGTAGGAAAGGAGTTATTTAGATTCAAATTCGGATAATTTGGTATATTTTAGAAAATATTCCAAAGTTGACTGCTTCAAATTTTTTAATTTTAAAGAAAACATTAATTTTCTATTTTTTCCTTTTATGTTTTTCAATTTATTTTCATGTACTTTTTCCTAATGTGGAGAAATAATATTAATTTTTTTCGTTTTACAAATTCTCTTTAATTCGAATTTTGAAAATCGAAAAAATTTGTATTCTGTTTTTCGAATTCCTTGAACTGTATTCCACAAAATCGAAAAAAATTGTATTCCGTTTTTCGAATTCCAGTTTATTTTAGAAAGTTTTTTTAATGGACAGATAATTCTTTGAACTTTTCTCGAGTTTCAATTTAATTCGTAGTTATTAAGTTAAGGGGGAAAATTACGGCCCCTCTTACATATACTCGCAAACATATTCTGCAGGAACCATGTACATGTTTCGAACACACTTGAAACATTCCTATGTTTGCAAGTCGCAAACTTACTTGTATTAAATACAAACAGTACCATGTTCTTCATTCCAAACATCCATATACTTACGTGGAAGCATTCTAATGTTTCCCCCAAACCTGCATATACTTACGTGGAAACATATGCGTATTTCCTCCCAAACATACTAA
This sequence comes from Phaonia tiefii, assembly GCA_963931995.1. NCBI lineage: Eukaryota > Metazoa > Arthropoda > Insecta > Diptera > Muscidae > Phaonia > Phaonia tiefii. The sequence continues at coordinate 12,315,417 of OZ008368.1, read as the reverse complement.
TATTTAGAAACGAATTATTCTTTGATTTCAATGTATGTACAAGGTGTTTCAAAAGAAGTCATCCGATGTTGTTTGGCTCTCATTTTTTTTCTAAATGAAAAAGTTCGATTCTGTGTTTTGAGTATGTTTATTTGAACCTTTAGAATTTTATTGGTTAAGTTGAGAAGATGACATCGGTTAAATGGGCGCCGTCACAATTGATTACCATACGGGCTCGTTTTATGGCATTTTTCATCACTTCCGCGAGAACTTAGGGCGACAGATTCTCGCACCGATTCCATCTTCTCAACTTAACCAATAAAATTCTAAAGGTTCAAATAAACATACTCAAAACACAGATTCGAAGTTTTTCATTTAGAAAAAAATGAGAGCCAAACAACATCGGATGACTTCTTTTGAAACACCTTGTATATGTATTATTTATTATAATTAATTTTATCAATATAAATCGAAATTTTTAAAAATTTAACACAAAAAAATTAAAGGATTTAAAACGGGCCTTTTTACATTTACTTGCATTGAATGCATTATTTGTTTTGTTTTTCATGAAATGAGAATCTGCTGTTGTTTTGCTTCTTACTTACTTATCCGGTCTCGAACAATCACGGGGGTTCAGGGAGCTTACAAAACGAAGATAACATATTTCGCCAATTAGTTAGATTATTTGTCTTATCCCTCCAGTTGGCAATATCAAGTGTACGCAGGGATTCGTCAACCTGATGCCTCCAGCGAAGTCTTGGTCTTACTATTTTTAGTCTTCCTTCGAATCCGGCTTCGTAAACCCTTCGTGCTAGTTTGTCTTCAGCCATTCTGCTGACATCGCCTAGCCAGCGCAATCGCGTTATTTTGATCCGTTTAACTACGTCAATGTCGGGATATAATTCATAGAGCTCATGGTTCATGTGTCGCCGAAACTCGCCGTTGTGCACTATAGGGCCATACATTTTTCGGAGTATTTTTCCTAGATATGTTTCGTCTGCTTGCGATAAGACCCCATAAAGCAAGACAGGTTGTATGAGAGTCTGGTATAGTTGGACTTTTGTTAATCTCTAAAGTGCTTGCTTAGCCTTTTAGATCAAGGCTTGATCTCAAGGCTGACGTTATTGTTTTTGTTTACGGCAGATCCGAGGTATATAAATTCGTCCACCTCCTCGAAATTATAACGGTTATCAACGTTCACGCTTTGGTATAATCGCGTGGAGGCCCTGCTCGTTGAAACCATTCATTTTGTCTTGTCCTCATTTACCATCAGACCCACTTTTCCTGACTCCTTCTCAATTCTCGAAAACAGCGCAGTAACTTCTCTAACTGTGCGTCCAATGATATCTATATCATCAGCATATGCGAGCAGCATGTGACTTTTGTTGCTGATGGCTTTATTCATATTGACTGCAGATTTTCTCATAATAATATCTATTCAGATGTTAAAGAAATCGCACGATAGGGTGTCGCCTTGTCTGAGGCCTCGAGTAGTTTCGAGTGGTTCGGTAAGATCCTTACAAACTTTCTCTGCGGATTTGGTGTTCGTCAGGGTCATCCTGCAAAGGCGTATGAGTTTTGCAGGAGTACCAAGTTCAGAGATTGCTCCATCGAGTTCTTCCGTCTTCTCTAGGAGTTGGCGTAGAGAGAAAATCTGGTTGGTTGTCAATTTTCCAGCCCTAAAGCCACACTGGTATGGTCAATCAGGTCAGCGATAATTGGGTTTAGTCTTTCGCACATTATACCTGATAAAACCTTATATGCTATGGATAAAAGGCTTATTCCACGGTAGTTGGCACAGAGACTCGGGTCACCTTTTTTAAATATGGGACATACTACACTGAGTCTCCAATCGCTGGGCATGCATTCATCTAAACAAATTTTGATAATGAGCTGATGCATTCACCGTATCAGCTCATCGCCGCCAGCTCCTGCGGCTTTGTTGTTCGTAAGCCGGGCAATAGCTGTTCTGACCTCGTCTTGGTTAGGAGAGGGCAATCGACGCCGTCGTAAAAATTGTGATCGATTCTCTCATCGTCATTGGGTATCTCAGGTACCAATAGCGCAGAGAAATGACCTCTCCATATTCCCAACATACTCTGCACATCTGCGATGAGATTTCCGTCCTTGTCTTTACAGAAGGGGGGCACAGAACCATGTCCACTAGTTCCGTTTTTGACTTTTTGGTAGAATTTTCGGCCTTCGTTCTTCCTTCTGTATGTCTCAATTTTCTCACTCTCGTGCTTTCTCCACTGCCGTTTCTTACGCCTAAAGAGGCGGTTTACCTCCTTTCTGTTCTCCCTATACCGTTCAGTCGCAGCTCGCGTTGCAATTGACTGAAGCATTGCCATGCGTGCAGCTTTCTTTTCATCATTTGCAATGCGACACTCTTATTTTGCTGCTACTTCCTTGTTTCTCACGATTTTGTTTTCAGAGGGTTTCAACTATGCGTTTGTTATCACTATGCGTTGGTACACAAACAGTGTATTTATATACAAATCTAGTTCATGCAAGCCAAGCGTGTATTAATTTCTTGTGTTTTTTTATTGTACTTATGTCAAAAATGGTCCGCCTTTCCGATATTCTCGGTAAAGGCACGGAGAGACAAAGGGCTTCACGTTGTTGCCCTTTCCAGTTTCTTTCCTCAAAATCGTTTCTCACATCGCATACACAAAACCCAAAGCAACATCACAAACTATTTAACCGCCGAGCCTTCGTTTTTTCTTTTTCACTGATCAAGCGCTTTTGATATCCTCTGTCCGATGAACAATTGACGACGAATTGACGAGTGACGAAACACTGACTTCATCTGCAATTTACACGCACATTCAGGAATATTTATGAATCACTGAATGAGAGAATATTGAAAAAATACAGATACACACTTACAAGATAAACTCCTTCGTTGTCCTCTTTTATTCTCTTGCTCTCGAGAGAGCATAAACAGTGCAACAAACACAGCGGTATTCGTATCACAAACACAGATATATTTGGGTCGCAAACACATATATTACATCATATTAATCATTGTGTCTCAAACATGTAATGTTGAATAGCAAATACAATGTGTTTGAACATAAGTATTTTATATTTGCGACAAGCTCCAAAAACACTTTGTATTTGCATCCAAACAACAACAAAATACAGAGCGTGTGGGACTGACCGTGGATGAGAAATAATTCCTTCGTAGGGCAGTTCAAGCAGTTAAATACTTCCTAGAAGAATGTCCCAAGCAATGGCTTTATGGCTGGCTAGTGTAAGAAAGCGAAACGATTGAGCAGCCTGATTGGTTATGCGATCACTGATGCGACTCACGTGAAATAGGCGACATTGTCCCTGAAGCTCTTGGAACTAGCGTACATATTCGTTTGCCCTTTAAGGGCGGATGAGCCAACACTACTAGCCAATGGCGGATTAAAAGTAAATAAACAAAAATCCAGTTTCGACACACTGTATTGTGGTCAGCGTCTGATACGTAATGGGCGGCTGGAACATAATCATCCTGGCAGTAGGTAAAATGCAAACCACGGTGAGCTGGGTTTGCCTCCCGCCACCGTTATATTGGCAATGAAAATACACGATTAAAATAATGAACAAATAAATCCCCTAACTGTTGACGACCCTCTCAAACGTTATAAGGACCACGATTTAAGGATACGTACCTAGAATGTGCGAACACTATATAGGGCGGGTGCCACTTTCCATCTGGCGGGTGTCCTCAACAAATATAAAGCTGAAATCACAGCTATCCAGGAAATGCGATGGACAGGATATGGTTGCTCCAGAAAGAAAAACTGCCATATTTACTACAGCTGCCATGAGCGGAAGCACGAATTCGGGTGCAGATTTATAGTTGGCAATGGACTGTGACATCTAGTTTCAAGGTTCAACCCATAGCCAATTTTCGTATCAAAGCGAAATATTTCGACATCTCTTTAATTTGTATGCACGCACCGACAGAGGATAAAGACGATAAAGTCAAAGAATCATTTTATGGAGAATCTGGAGGAAGTATACGACCGCTGCCCTGACCACGACAGTAAGGTTATTCTAGGCGATTTTAATGCCAAATTGGGAAAGGAATGTGTCTTTCGACCAACCATCGCTAATCACAGTCTACATGATACCACCTCCGATAATGGAATAAGACCGATAGACTTCGCCGCTGCGAAGAACATTGCATTTAGCAGCACACGATTCCAGCATAAGGACATATATATATCGCGACCTGGTTACCTCCTGATCAGAGAACGAAGAACCAGATTGATCACTTGGTAATAGATGGCTGGCCCTCTTCTAGTGTAATGGATGTACGTGTGACTCGAGGTGCCAATATCGACTCGGGCGACAAACGTACGAAGCCGAACACGGGAAATGCTAGATATCGACAAGCTGCAAATATCGGAGATGTCAGAGTCCTATCAACGAAAGCTCACTCTCCTGGTAGAGCAGAATACTCCCCCTCCTGAGGACCCAGAAGCGCAGTGGAAGCACATTTTCCATTCTTTGGAAACAGCTGCAAGAACTAAATTTGGCAATCAAAAACAGCAGAAGGATAAGCCATGGTACGACAAAGAATGTCGCATTGCAACTGATGAAACACATGCTGCACGTATGGTAACGAAACAGTCAGTTACAACGAGTGCTGCGAATGAGTGGTACAAGAGTTTGAGAAGGGAGGAAGACCAATTATTTAGAAGAAAAATGGCAGTGGGAGCAGAGAGAGAGAGAGTGAATAGACCCAAACGTGCGGTTTGAACAATGAAAGTAAGAAGATCGAACAACGGGCCGAATAATGAGCTGCCCTCCTGCAAAGACGAGAATGGGTATCTGGTGACGGATAAGCAGTGTGTCCTTAGAATATGGAGAGACCACTTTACCACACTACTCCGCTCAGATTCTTCCACAGAAGATCAGGAGGTAATGATTGTGGAAGACAGTGTAGATTTTACCCCCCAGCCAAGGCGAGACGGCAATCTCCCGGCTTAAGAACAATAAATCCGCTGGTGTGGATGGGCTACCCGCTGAACTTTTTAAGACAGGTAATGAAGGACTGGTAGCCCACATGCATTAACTTATATGCGTTATATGGTTGGGGGAATCTATGAATGAAGATTGGTGTTTTAGTGTATGTTCTGTATTCAAATAGGGTGACCCGTGTGTCTGTTTCAACTATCGCGGTATCAGTCTTTTATCCAACGCGTATACGATCTTTTCGAGTGTAATTATGTGAAAGACTAAAACGAATTGTTGAAAACCTGATTGGACCTTATCAGTGTGGTTTTAGACCAGAGAAGTCAACGACTGACCAAATATTTACGCTAAGCCAAATCCGGAAAGAGCCACGAAAAGCAAATCGACACATACGATATTTTTGTCGAGTACAAAGCTGCTTTCGATAGCCGCATACGGGGAAAACTGTATGTCTATATGTCTGAACTAGGGATTCCGGCAAAACTGATCCGCCTCTGTAGAATAACGCTGACCAACGTCAAATCAGTAGTGAAGGTGTGGAAAGACCTCACCGAACCATTCTGTTGCAAGCGAGGACTGAGACAAGGCGACACACTTTCGTTGCAATCTCTTCAACATCTTAATGGAGATAATAATAAGAAAGGCTGCAGTAAATACGAACAAGACCATTAACATGAAAAGCCATATGTTGCTGGCGTATGCTGACGACATAGACATCATTGGGCGAAATTTGCGAGAGGTTACTGTAGTATTTTCAAGAATCGAAAAGGAATGAGCGAAGGTGGGTCTTGCTGTTAATGAGGGCAAGACAGAATTGATGTGATGGTGTCAACGACTAGAGTAACCTCTCGACTTGGTCCGCACTTGAACGTTGACAACCGATTTAACTTTGAAGTAGTTGATGAATTTGTAAACCTTGGATCTGTCGTGAACAAGGACAACAACGTCTGCCTGGAGATAAATAGGAGAATTGTGCTTGCAAATTGTTGCTATTTTGGGCTTAGGAAGCAGTTTAAGAACAAATCTCTCTCTCGACAGACAAAAGTCAAGCTGTACCAGACTCTCATTTTACCTGTCCTGACATATGGCTCAGTAACTTGAGTCATATCGCAAGCGGATGCAAAACACCTGGGAGTATATGAGAGAAAAATTCTCCGAAATATTAGAATGAAGGAACGATTTGCAAGATATGAGCCTGACAAAATGATAACTTTTTTTGCAAAAATGACACCGAGGCCCCATATCTTTCGGTAAAACTGGGAGACACGGGTCTTTCTTATTTTGATCTGTGATCACGTAGTGGTGTCCGTATATTTAAAATACACCAATTGAAATTTAAAAATCTAATACATAAAGTCGCTTAATAATTTTTAAATTTCAAGTGACTATTTTTAAATTTCAATTGATGTCTTTCAAATTCCAATTGATGTATTTTAAATTTCAATTGATGTTTTTCAAATTTCAATTGATGTATACCAAATAGAATTTTCAAATTTCAATTGATGTATTTCAAATTTCAATTGCTGTATTTCAAATTTCAATTAGAATTTTCAAATTTCAATTGATATTTTTTAAAATTAAATTGATATTTTTCAAATTTCAATTGGAAATGATGTAGATGTTGGTGATTATTATAGAAAATTTTTGAATTTCTCCTATACTCCTAATAAATGATATACTTACCTAAGGTTTGAAACATTCGATCCCTTATTCATGGGATACGCAATGTAATTCAACTGCCCCTGGCATTTAAAAAGCAAATTTGAATATGTAGGATGTAATATATTTCTCTCTAAGCTGCGAAAGTTTCATGTAAATGTATGTTTAAACTTTGAAATTTTTAAATATTCTCTTTTGTATTAGTCAAATTAAATTTCAGATCCTCCTCACCTTGAAATCACCAAAGGCAATCGTTTCCTCCTTTTTGGTCTAACGTAGAACATGCATAAAACCAAAACTTCCCTCCTAAGGGATGACAACTGTATATGTATGTGTTCTTCTGTGTAGTCATTTTTAAATTAAAATTTAATTAACGGTCCAGTTATGAAAGTGACCGAATTTATTTATCTGTAAGCAAAACCAGATGCCACGATTAAATTGAATACCCAAACCCAAAAAACCTACCCACTTGCCCATAAAAAAAATAAATAACAAGCACTAACACATTAAAAGGAATTATCTAATAAATAATTTTTCTTGAAATGTATTAACTACTTGGTAAGACTTAAGCAACAATAAATGAAACATTTTAAAGAATTTATCCAACAAATTATGAGTCAAAATACCAAATAAATAAATTAGAAGATTAAATGCAAAGGAAATGTGTTCGTATCTAGAAAAACAGACACGCAAAATTAACAAAATAATATTGTTGAATAAGCAGAAATATGGGTCATCGTATTGAGAAAAATTGAGTTTAAAATACGAGTACCAGCAAATTTAATTCAATTTAATGGCAGTCGCACTGTTGCCCAGCAATTAATCGTCTGGCTAATGGTTTGGTTAAATTGCAATGGTGTAAATTTAACAATCACTCTCAAATGACTGAGTAAATAATTTTTATTGGCGAATTTGGATTTATTGAAATTTCAATTAATGAAGTATTAGCGCAGAAGGAAAAACAACTTATTTCTAAACAAAGTCTGCTTTTTACTCAAATTCCAAGTCCACAGTCTACCTACTTTTGTGATCCCACCACGGTAAGAAAGAATACTTCCACCACAACTGTGGATTATCACCATAAATAGCCCACTAAAGATGTTGACATACAGTGTATTCAAGAACTGGCTATTAGGGTGTCCCATCAATAAAAAATTGTTTGAACGAAGTTCCTTATCGTAAGTTGCGGGATGGGGGCTAAATGAAAAAAATTAAACAACTTTTATGTTAACACTATTATCAACTATATTGTTTACTTTTGCTTTGGTTTGTGTCTAGACTAACTAGATGTCGCACATATGTTGGAAATTTCTTTTTAATGGGAAGTTTTCTAGGTGGAGCCTGTAACCAATATTTAGTGTACATATATTATAAAGGGTTTTGCAATAGGTACTTGCCAACTTTGAATTTAATTTGTGAACGCACTATTTCACTGATCATCTAACTGTTACTTTCCTTTTTTTTCAGTAAACTCGACATTTTCATCATGGAAAAGTACACGAACGAACAACGTATGCAAATTATAAAAATGTACTACCGAAATTCGGAGTCGGTGACCGCTACTTTAAGAGCTTTAACTCCAATTTTCGGTCGTTATTCTCGCCCTAGTAGACAAGCAATAACAAGTTTAGTGCAACAATTTGAGTCTACATATTCATTGTGTGATGCTGCCCGCGCCAGTGAGACAACGGGTTGGTCGAAGTGATGAAAATATCGCTACCGTTCAGGCGTCCGTAGCAAACGATCCAAATCAGTCGATTCCGCGGTGTTCTCAAGAACTGGATCTTGGTTTACACCCATACAAGATCAAGCTGACTCAAGAATTGAAGCCGATGGACCACGTACGTTCTCCGATTGGGCTCTGGAGAATATGCGTCAAGATGATGAATTTCATCGCAAAATCATCTTCAGTGACGAAGCTCATTTTTGGTTCAATGGGTTCGTCAATAAGCAAAATATGTGTTATTGGTTTGGTGAAAATCCACTTCATCCACAAAAAATAACTGTTTGGTGCGGTTTTCATGCCGGCGGTATCATTGGACCATATTTTTTCGTCGACAATAACGATCGTCACGTTACTGTGAATGGCGATCGTTATCGTGCTATGATTACCTATTATTTTTGGCCCGAATTGGAAAACATGGACTTGGACGACATGTGGTTTCAATAGGACGGTGCCTCAAGCCACATAGCAAACATTACAATCTATTTATTGAAGAGTATGTTTGGTGAGCCGTCGGTGGTGCAAAGGTAGTGTGCGCGGCTCTTGTGCATGAGGACGTGGGTTCGATCCCTACTCTGACCACCTTAAATTTCTGTCGACGGCGGTCACCTCGGTTAGTGATGGCGACACTATCGAGTATTTAGTCATGAAAAAGCTTTTCAATATACCGTTCGGAACCGGTGTAAAACTGTAGGTCCCAATCAGTGCGTGTAAAACTAGCACGCGCACAGCTCACTGGTTGTGAGAAGGTCTCCCTAATCTCCTCGTGGGATGTAACGGGAAACCATTTATTTATTTATTTATTTAAGTTTGGTAAGCGTGTTATCTCAAGAAATGGACCAGTCTATTGGCCGCCTCGTTCGTGCGATTTAACGCCTATAGACTTTTTTCTTTGGGGCTATGTCAAATCATTGCTCTATGCCAACAAGCCGACGACGTTGGAAGAACTCGGAGCTAACATTGAACGCGAAATAGTGGTTGTTACGGCCGAAATGTGTGACCGAGTCATCGAAAATTGGGTCCAACGAATCGACCGCTGCCGACGTGCCCGCGGTGGCCATATGAACGAAGCCGAATTCCATTCATAAATGCTTTGATTGTATTTCAAGTCGATCATAAAGTTTTGGAAATATCTCAAATGGTTTGCGTTTTATTTAAAAAAATTTGTCAAGTCCTTATTGGAAAACTCGATAGTTTTGAACACAATAAAAAGTAAATTTGGAAAAGCCAAAGTGAACGAAGTTTAAAAAAGTACATTTTCTTAAATAAGTTCCCTTTCTTAAATAAAGTAAATTTTTTCAAAAAAAATACCTATTCATATTCTTAAACAGAGTACCCTTTCTTAAAAAATACCTTATCTTAAAGAAGAACCTTTGCTTAAAGAAAGTGAATTTTCTTACAAAAAGTACCTTTTCTTAAAAAAAGTAATTTTTTCCAAAATAAGTAAATTTTCTTAAAAAAGTACATTCTCTCACAACAAATTGCCTTTTATTAAAAAAGTACCTTTCCTTGAAAGAGTACCTTTTTTATGAAACAAAATTACTTTTCTTGAGAGAAGTACCTACTCTTAAAAATGTACATATTATTGAAAAAAAGGACCAATTCTAAAAAAAAATCGAATTCCTTAAAAAAAAAGTTTTCTTCAAAAAAATACATTCTCATAAAAAATATTTTTCCTTACAAAATTTCCCTTTCTTAAAAATAAATTTTCTTAAAAATAAAATAATATCTTTTCTTTTCTTAAGATAAGTAGCCTTTCTGAAAAAATGTAAATTTTCTTAAAAAAATAACCTTTTCCTAAAAAGAGTACCACTTCTTTTAAAAGTAGCCGTTCTTAAAAAAGTACTTTGTAAAAAAAATGCATACTCTTATGGCTTTTTCTTACAAAAAGTACCTTTTCTTAAAAAAAACATTAGCTTTTAATAAAAGAAGTAGCCCTCTTTAAAAAAGGACCTTTTCGGGAAAATATAATACATATAATACTTAAAAAAAGAATACATTCTATAAAAAAAAATCAATGTGTGTTCGAACTCACGGATGATGTTTTAACACCTTTTTGCTACACGGTACCTGTTCGATGTCTATGAACACATTAGTAAATGTTACATTGGAAAATAAAAAATAATATTTTTTTTTGTAACACCGGGCAATGCTGAACATCAAATGACTCGCTTTGTTTGGCCATAGCAACAACAACGAAACAACCAAACACACAACATCACACATACTTTGTCCGAAGTAGCTGACGTATACGTGTGTCACATAACCACATGTTTGCCATATCAACAGCAACGAAACAGCCAAACACACAACATCACACATACTTTGTACGAAGTAGCTGACGTATTAGTGTGTCTCCATAACGTCGACTGCGCAAATGAAATTTTGCGTGGCTATGCTTTATATCTCCGTTCAACAACAGCAACAGCCACATGTACATACATACATTATTATGTTAATACATACGCTATAGACACAATTTCGTTTGCCTCACCCCTGCCGCCCACTCTTTCGTTGCTCTCTTGCTCGCTCATTTTTGTTTACACGTCATTATTCTCTTTCGCAGTCGCAGAAAATCTGGTTTTAGCAGCAGCATAAAATCTGGTTTTAGCAGTAGCATAAAATCTGACTTTAACACATCAAAAATTTACTTAAAAAAGTTGATCATTCTACAAAAAGTATCTTTTCTTAAAGATTCATTTAAATTATCGTATTTTTCAAAGACGCCTTAGGCGTGTTGAAATTAACTAGTACATAATATATAGGAAATTCGTTCCTACAGGGTGTCCCCTGACACCTGATGTGATTTTTTACGAGGTTTAGAATTTTTGAGATTTTATTCATATGTTTCAAAATAGGTTTATCAGCCGAAAAATAAGCCCAGTTTTCGGTACAAATCCGGGGTTCCTGACGATTTTCGAATTCTACTTAATAATTGGTCAATAACCCTGATTTTGTTTGACTTTTGTATAGAAAAACGTCCAAACTTTACTTGTATTATATGCAATAAACCACCAGTTTTGGCAATGAATTTGCTCAATATATTAATTTTTTTGCATAAATGTTGAAAATAACGCTTTATGGCTCTTAAAATTTCTACGAGAATTTAAAAAACTAGTAATGCAGTTTGACAGATGGATAAACTACAAACACTTTAATAAAACAAAATTGAATTTGCGGTTACTGTTTCTGAGTTATATCCATTTAAAACTTTCCACCCATTGTATGAAACTAATCATATTATAAACTGTTTGCAAGTTTTACATCGGATTTGCTTAAAAATATTGCGTTATTGACCAAATCTACATGCGCCAAGTAACGCAAAAAGTATACGCAGAATAATAAACGGCCCCAGCAACATATTGCAGGAACCATGTATATGTTTGCAGGCATTGTTTTCATGTCACGTTTTTATTAACAGCAGTTTTCACCAAAAAACGCCACATTTGCGTCACAACGAAATAAAGGGTTTTTTAATAAGAGCGCTACAAAAGTTTTTTTTAAATAAAACAAAACCTCGACTTCTTTTGCATGGCCACCACGTGCACGCTTGCAGAACCCAATTTTCGACGGTTTTCAAGCATAAATCGGCCGATACTGCTGCAATTTGACGTTCGATATTCGTACGAAGTTCATCAATCGTCGCTGGCTTGTTGGCATAGACTATAGACTTGACGTAGCCCCACAGGAAATAATCTAACGGCGTCAAATCGCACGACAGAGGCGGCCAATCGACTGGGCCATTTCGTGAGATATCACGTTCACCAAACTTGGTTTCCAATAAATTGATTGTGGCATTCGCTGTGTGGCTTGTGGCGCCGTCCTGTTGGAACCACATGTCCTCCAAGTCCATATTATCCAATTGGGACCAAAAATATTCGGTTATCATTGAACGGTAGCGATTCGCATTCACAGTAATGTGCCGGTCTTGATCATCACGGAAGAAGTACGGCCCAATGACGCCACCGGCCCATAAACCGCACCAAACCGCAATTTTTTCGGGATGCAATGATGACTCATGGATTACGTGTGGATTGCTGTCTGACCAATAACGCATATTTTGCTTATTCACGAAGCCATTCAGCCAGAAATGAGCCTCATCGCTGACGACCATAAAGTGGACGTAGCGCTCTTAAAGTTGAGGCCACTGACTCCAAATTTCGGTAGTAAATTTTAATAATTTCGACTCGTTGTTGGCTCGTATGTCTTTCCATGATGAAATGGCAAACCTTACTGAAGAGAAATGTCAAAAGAGCGGGAAAAAATATGGCGTAGTTTGCTGTCCCTATCGATTTACTTTTGTAGCGTCTCTGTTGAAAAACCCTATATATTATAACCTATTAATCATAGTTTCTCAAACATGTAATATTAAATAGTAAACACAATGTGTTTGGACACAAGTAAACTATATATGCGACAAGCTACAAACACGGTTAAATTTGTATCCACACAACAAAAGGTGACAGATTTGTCAACATATAGTAGCTGTACTCACTGGACTCTGTTTAATAGGCAGACACGCGTCTAGATTTGGAATTCGAGTTCATGGTTACTACACAAACTGTGGGGATTAAGAGGAGGACAAGAGCGCCGAACAGCTCATATGCTACTGCCGGGCCTTTTGTATGAGTAGGAGAAAATATCTGGGATCTTACTTCATGTTGAATCTAACAGACATTCAGAAAGTTAAGCTGAATGATCTTGCAAGTACTATAGTACTGATTGGATCAGCTGTGACCAATGAACGTTTTCCTTTACCTACATACTGGAACATTGGGATGAGGTATTATATGGCTTGAATGTCCCTTAAGCATACCGGGTCAATTCACACTTTCAGCGATGGGGACGGAATATGACGTCCCGTGATATCACAACGGTCCTCATTGAACTAAGTGTATCAATTGTGACCTAACCTAACCTAACCTATTTGTTCACGCTTAAACTCGTTGTGATGGTATTTGGTATTGGTATTTCGTAGATGATTATTTAGAAATACGCTGGACGCTGAATGTATTTCAATCTCTCCTCCATCTTTGGTAGATATTAGATAATGATCTCCGGCATAAAAGAAGCCACTGGCATAATAGTGTCGGTCGAATGAACCAGGTATTAACTTTTATCCAAATCTATTACTTGAATCTGTTTAAAAATCATTTGTCTTATATTTTGTGAAAACTTCTCAAATAATTACAATGCCTCATATCTCTACATCCTGTGTACTTTGGGATAAGCCAATTAGGAGTTACGGACTCCGTAAACGAGTTCTATGAAAATTGGCTTGGAATTTTTCTTCCCAAATTATGTCCCCTTTGTCATACTCATTTAACACATTATAAAACAAACTTCATATCTTCACAACATTCCCCCTCCCACACATTCAACGAAAACAATTTATTCTTTTTGAAAATTGGCCTATAACCGGAAGTTGTTAAACGGTCTGCAAGAATGCAGCGCGAGTGAAGAGGAAAAGAGAAAAAAGTGTTTTTGAACTTCCGTTTGTGGTTAAAGGCAGCTGGTTGCTTGATTTGGCGAGAAACGAAAACTTACAATATATAATGAAGAAAACGAATCAAAAACAAAAGACGTTCAATACTATACTCCATACTTTGATTGCCTATAGACATGAATCTTTTCTCACTGGTCTTGGAAGCCAAGACTGTAGGAAAGAAAAACATGTGCATTGGAAATATCTGCATTACATTTTAGTTACAAACTGCCTATTGAAAAAACCGCCAACTTCGATTCTATCCTAGGTAAAAGGTCGTAGTTGATGTTTTCTTTTTGCCCGCCTCAATAAATGTCAGACGAATTTAAATTTTTATTAATATTTTTTTGACTTTTTTTTGTGTCTACTCTTCATAAGGTTTATGCAACAAAGTGTCTTCTTATTGCAATTGAATGGATTTGTTTTGTTTCGCTGTCACCGTCTCTGTTCGTGGCTGGAAGTAGACAATATAGACTTCCGGTGTTGTGTCGTTGAATTGGTTTTTTTCTGCATCGCTCTCGTGGAAACACTTGCAGACAGTTACAGACATTTGCCATTGGAGACACTGCTGGTTATGTACCACCAGTATTTATTGAGGGAGGGAATTTTTATAGATCTTGTTAGCAACACTTTCAATTTCGCTATGAAAATAGTCTGGAATGAGTGAGAGCACCACAATGTTGCAATCAATAAAGTTAAAAAAATATACCATAACTCTTTAATATAATGAAGAGAACGATACGACAAATTGTGCAGTTGATATTAAACAAAATTTTAAATATTTATAAGTACATTGTAGGTAAAATTACACTGACTAGTGCGTTGTTTGTTATGATTTGGCTGATATTAACTACTTTTATGGAAAGATACTCAAATTAACAACACCGTTGTATGATTAAATGCGTGAAACAATTAATATGATCAAGTCTGTGGTACGAGTAACAAATAATTTGAACGTAGTCGGGAAAAAATTAACTACGTTAGTGATTGAAATAAATTCGATCGCGTAGTTAATAAAACTGTGACTGGCAATTATTAAAAATATATTGAATGTTATTTTCAAATATTTTACGCAAATTTCACTGTGCAACAGTTTGTGAAAATACGTGGATGTGGTATCACAAAACCCCGGTCGGTTTTGCCCCTATACGTAAAATTTTTTTTTGTACAGGCCGAAGAAAATTGTTGACGTGGGTCAGGGCCAAAAATTTAAGATTTTACTTCAATAAATCCTAAACAACTTGAAATATTGCAATACAACCTTTGATATTATTGTAGATATTTTCCCATTTCACAATTTTCATTAGTATATTTCTAAGGAAAAGTACACTGTTTATCGATTATTTCTTGAAACGTCATGAAAAATTTCACATATTTTATATATTTTCGCATTTCTTGCCCAACGATAAATAAATTGCGATATTGAATACATATAGGTGAATATTTAAAGAATATGGTTAAACGCAGCATTTCTACACCAATTATGGAGCTCTAAATATATATTTTTTTGAATAGTGCATTTAGAAAAGTTATCAAGACGTTTATAAGCTACAATACTATTGATGACGTCTAGCGCAATTTATTTACCGTTAGGCAAGAAACGTCCAAACAAATAAAATATGTGAAATTTTTAATAACGTTTCGTGTGAAATAATCGATTAACAGTGTACTTTTCCTTAGAAATATATTAGAGGGCATTGTGAAATAGGATAATAGCTACAATATTGTCAAAGGTTGTAATGCATTATTTCAAGCTGTTTAGGATTTATTGAAGTAAAATCTAAAATAGGGCCCTAACCCACCTCCAAAATTTTCATCGGCCTGTAAAAAATATGTTATGTATAGGGGAAAAACCGAGGGGAAATTCCTTCCATTTGTGTCACAGTGTTATATAACTATTCAAATTTTTTTTAACTAAACCCAAATGATGTCATATGTTCCATATGTTGCGTTCATAGAAACAACGGCTGAACGAGTCACATTAACCCTAAATTGCCCTAAGGGAAAACAGCGGCCACCTCTGTGGTCGCCACATCTGATTAGACTGAGGAAAGCTCTTTAATAGGGCAAAGTTCATAAGGGCACAACAGGACTGGGATAGATATAAAGAAGTACTCAAGCTGTACAAGCGAGAGTTGAGGAAGATAAAAATGAATCCTGGATGGATTCTGCAGCAATGCAGGAAGCTCATAAGAAGCCTGCAGGCTTCGGAAAATTTTGACAGTACATATTTTCATGCAGTACAAATGAGAGTTGAGAAAGCTAGAAATAAATCCTGGAGGGATTCGGCAGCAAAGTAGGAAGCTCATTCAAAGCCTCCAGACTTAGGAAAATATTGGTAGCAACACTTTGTATTAATGAGTACATTAGAAAAAATTATAGTTCTCGGACGACTTCTAGTGAGGAATCTCTGGGGGTGTTTCACACTTCCCTTGCTATTCTGAGAGTAACTACATCATTTCCAATTGAAATTTAGAAAATTATCAATTTAATTTTGAAAAATATCAATTGAAATTTGAAAAATCTATTTGAAATTTGAAATACATCAATTGAAATTTAAAAAACATCAATTGCAATTTAAAAGACGTCAATTGCAATTTAAAACGCATCAATTGTAATTTAAAACTCATCAATTGAAATTTAAAACACATCAATTGAAATTTGAAACACATCAATTGTAATTTAAAAGACATCAATTGGAATTTAAAAGACATCAATTCAAATTTCAAATTCAAGAGAAATTTGAAAATTCTATTTGAAATTTGAAATAAATCAATTGAAATTTAAAAATTCTATTTGAAATTTAAAATACGTCAATTGAAATTTAAAAACCACCAATTCAAATTTAAAACTCATCAATTGAAATTTAAAACTCGTCAATTGAAATTTAAAACACATCAATTAAAATTAGAAACACATCAATTGTAATTTAAAAGACATCAATTGAAATTTAAAAGACATCAATTGAAATTTCAAATTCGTCACTTGAAATTTAAAAATTATTAACCGATTTTCTGTATTAGATTTTTAAATTTCAATTGGTGTTTTTTAAATTTCAATTGATCTCTTTTAAGTTTCAATTGATGTCTTTCAAATTTTATTTGATACATTTTAAATTTCAAGTGATGTAAAGGGTTTTTCAATAAGAGCGCTACAAAGTTTTTTTTTTAAATAAAACAAAACCGGTTTTAGATACCAATGAAATTCTTTATTCCTGTGAAAGTACGTTCGATGCCATTATGCATGGATCGAACTCGATTTCTTTTGCATGGCCAACACGGGCACGCTTACAGAAGTCCAGACGCTGAACCCAATTTTCGACGGTTTTCAAGCATAAATCGGCCGATACTGCTGCAATTTCACGTTTGATATTCGTACAAAGTTCATCAATCGTCGCTGGCTTGTTGTCATAGACCATAGACTTGACGTAGCCCCACAGGAAATAATCTAACGGCGTCAAATCGCACGACCGAGGCGGCCAATCGACTGGGCCATTTCGTGAGATAACACGTTAACCAAACTTGGTTTCCAATAAATTGATTGTGGCATTCGCTGTGTGGCTTGTGGCGCCGTCCTGTTGAAACCACATGTCCTCCAAGTCCATATTATCCAATTAGGGCCAAAAATATTCGGTTATCATTGAACGGTAGCGATTCGCATTCACAGTAATGTGCCGGTCTTGATCATCCCGGAAGAAGTACGGCCCAATGACGCCTCCGGCCCATAAACCGCACCAAACCGTAATTTTTTCGGGATGTAATGATGACTCATGGATTACGTGTGGATTCCTGTCTGACCAATAACGCATAGTTTGCTTATTGACGAAGCCATTCAGTCAGAAATGAGCCTCATCGCTGACGACCATGAATTGGACGTAGCGCTCTGATTCCAAATTTCGGTAGTAAATTTTAATAATATCGACTCGTTGATGGCTCGTATGTCTTTCCATGATGAAATGACAAACCTTACTGAAGAGATATGTCAAATGAGCGGGAAAAAATATGGCGTCGTTTGCTGTCCCTATCGATTTACTTTTGTAGCGTCTCTGTTGAAAACCCCGTTATTTCAAATTTCAAATAGAATTTTAAAATTTCAATTGGAAATGTTGTAAATACTTCAGTTGGATATTCCATCTGATATGGCGAGTGAAATTGTAACCGAATCTAGAATACTTTGGGCTATAAAAAGCCGCAAACCTTGCTTACGAAAACCTTGGGAGCAAGTACAAATTTTCATGCTGTACAAATAATATTTGAGAAAAGCTAGAAAAAATATTGGCCGCAACAACTTGTACTCATGAGTACAGTACAAGAAATTATAGTTCTTGGACGACTTGCAGTGGGGATCCCTGAGGGTGCCCCTGTATACATATTTCCCTTGAAATTCTGAGAGTGAACTAGATACTTCAGTTGGATATTCCGTTGAAGTACAATTATCGGCTATGGCAAGTGAAATTGTAACAGCATCTAGAATTCTTTGGGCTATAAAAATCTCCAAACCTTGCAAGCCGCCAGGACCGGAAAATGTCTCATCGGCGGAACTACAGTCAGTGGCTTTTAGATTGCTGCCCTGGCTCAAAGTGGCATACACCGGATGTATCAAGCAGACATACATACCTTTGAAATGGAAGGAAACTAAGGTTGCCTTCATTCCCAAAATGGGGAATCCACTCATATGGGACCTAAGGATTTACATCCGATTAGTCTGCAATAATTTATCTTGAAAACCTTGGAGACATTAGACGATAGTAAACTTTGATCACAGGCTGCTGTCTACTCAACAGCACGCCTACATCAAGGGTAGATCTACCGAAACTGCCCTGCACGATTGGTCAGTTTTAAAGAAGGTCTGAAACATCTTTGTGATGTTTGTATTTGGAAGATGAAGAATATGCTATGGTAGCTTTCTTAGAGATTGAGGGAGCCTTTGGCAATGTAACTCCGGTCGCAATAACTGCGGCACTCACGACTCTGAGGGCAATACCAGATTGTTTGTCTACAACCTTCTTACAAAGAGAGAAATTTTCGCTAACTTAGGTCAACAAACCTCTATTGGTTTGTCAGCAGAGGACCGCCTCAAGGGGGCGTTTTGCTGCCTCTTCTATGGAATCTCTCCATGAAAAGTGTTATACTTTCTTTGGAGAAGATGGGTTTTAAGGCTATTGCCTACATAGATGACGTGTCAATTGCGGTTAGAGGGAAGTTTCAAAGCACACTTTGGGACATCCTGCAACCGACCCTTCATGGGATTCGGATAATGATCTTGAGGGGAAACCAAGCAAGATGGAACTGGTTCTTTTTAGCAGCAGGTATAAGGTACTAACTGTTGTGCTTGTATGATGTATCAAAATTTCCTTCTTTTTAAGCTCAAAATAGTTAGATATTTTGCTCGACAGGAAGTTAAACTTCAAACCCAACATTCTGGAATGAGCCAAAAGGACTCTGTGGTTGCGCTATACACCTGTAAAAGAGAAATAGGAAAACGCTGGGATCTAAACCCACATGTAGTTCATGGGAAGTATACGGCAGTAGTTAGAATGACAATGATGAATGGCGTTATTGTTTGGTGGACGGCTGTACAGAAATCCACAAATATGTGTCACTGGTGCGTTGAGAACGACGATGCACTAAATGTCATACTATATTTAATACCACTGGACATTGCAGCTAGCCAGTATGTCAAGGCTTTTGCTAAAAGACATAGAGAACAGCCAATATGGTCAGAAAATGGCTGTGTCTAAAGCCGGACCTTCCAGGTATTTTTGATTACACTTCGGCCGAACCTCTCTTTGCCAAGAAGTACTGTTATACAGGATAGATCAGAATGGAATGGTCGCATCCTTGAACATAAGAAGTTCGTGAAATTCTGTACAGATGGTTCAAAACTTGACGATAAAGTACGATTTGGTGTACGAAAGGGATCCCAAAACTAGCCGACCTGACATATATAAGTAAATGGTGCCAGCAGTTTGAAAAAAAATATTTTGGTGAAAAGTGGCAACCTTATAAAACATATGTTTTAAGTATCAAGGCGCCAAGTTGCTTAGTATTTAGCAATATTAAAGCCGAGCTAGATTTTAATCTGGGGGAGTCTGCTCCTTCGATTACGACTGTAAAATATTGGGACGCAGAGCTTCTACGAGGCCGTATGAGCTGCCAAAACGAACACCGTAGTGGTCGGCCAATTGAGGTGTCCACGCCAGACACGGTTAAGAAAATCCACAAAATGGTTTTGGATGATCGTCGGCTGAAGGTACGTGAGCTAGGTGAAATGATAGGCATTTCAAAAAGTGCTCGAGAAAGTAGTCGATATATTTTTCGTCAAATATGAGTTTTTCATTTTAAATCGACCGAATTCCGATGGATATGGAGACAGCTGTGTAAAACATAGGAAACTCTGGTATACATAAAATTAATAAACATTTAGCTATGTTTCAAATACATTTAAAATCTTAATATGTTTGAAGTCAAATTCGTCTATTATTGATACAAATGTGGTGATACGTTTTTTCCATAAAGCGCGCAAATGTTGGTGTTTTTTTTAATGTAATGTAATTTCCTCGAAAAACAAAGGATTTCAATGAGAAAACATATGTTGTTGCTAATGTAATATTTTTTTACAATTAATTGTGCTTTTCATTTAGCCAACATAGTTTAGCAAAAGAAATATTTCTTCAAATATCTCGAGAACTGTAAAAGCAAAACTAAATATGTCAGCATGTTTTTGTAGGCTTCTAGTATAGATACAAACATCCAAGGAAATATTTCCAATAAAATCAAAATTCAAAGTTTTACAAGGGTTTACATTTTGCGTTTACAAGGGTTTACGAGGTGCGTGGTGAAGAGCCACATCCTGCTCGAAGTGCCCCTGCTGTTTAATAAACACTACGGAGATAGACTGGTAAGTCGGTAAAAGTACCTTCCTAATACAGGGTGTATTCCTGGGTAGAGGTTGTTGGCAGCCCCAGCCCTAGGATCGTATGCGATGGTATAATGAATCACTCGTCTTAAATTTCAATCATTATAGAATCTTCAATAAATTCCAATTCAAAGAAAAAACATCCCCTCAATAACGACATTTGGCTTTAAACGACGCACAGTTGCGCCCGTAGATCGTTTGCTCTACGGCAAAATCAAAATTTTCATGTGCGCCTACGAAATTTTAAATAAACCCATGTTATAGGAAACTTTTCAACGATCTCAAATATACTACTCTTAATAATATCAGATTTTTAGTTTAAAAGACATAACTGTTCGAAGTTGAGCGATTTTCGGTTTTCAAAAAATACAACATTTTTAGTTAAGTTGGTACGATTTCAGGTGTAATATCACGAAAACTAGGCAACGAATCATCTTTTATTTTTTTTGTTCCAATTGATTCATGTATTTATTGTTCCAATTGATTCATGTATTTATAATATAATAATATTAATAATATTATATAAATAAAATGTATAATAATAAAAGAAATGTACTGTTTGCTTTGTGTTTCTCTAGGTAAATCATTATATAAAAACTATCCCTTTTTCACTATTTTTCAATTTTGACGGGAAATAAAAAAAATTATATTTTTTTACGTCTGCCATATTTGCAAAATATGTTCTTTGATTATTCCTTTACATAATTCAAAAGGTTTTATCTGCCCATACGTGCCCGTTTGGCTTCTACATGAAAAAAAGGTTAAAAAGACATGGTTGCAGAAATTGTATGGCGTGCATCCCTCGCATGTTTTGACTGAAAGTTAGTTTGATCTAATAGTTTGAAAATTGAATTTTACGTCGGTTATCTACCTGAGAGCCTATGGTAAAGTCTGCTCCCAATATTATGTTACAGTCACAGGATGCACAAAAAGCTACTCATTGAAATTAACAGGTACGCACGTCACTTAAAAATTATTTTGGCGTACAAATGGTCAAGAACAATATTGACTTATGGTCCCTACAGGTAGGCACAAATCTTATTTGGACACGTGCATAATATCAAAATTGGAGAAGGAAAATATATTGAATGTAGTTACGAGTTCCACCTGACGAACTGACAGGAACAACCTCAACATTGTCATGCCCGATTTGAAATAAGAGTCAGAAGAACTTCGGTAATTTAAACGATTCTCCAAACGGGGAGAATTACGAATATGGAATGTCACCATTGCACGCAAGGATAAGGTGTATGGAGTTTTTGCTAAAACTGGTGTATACCCTACCACAACAAGATGAAAGCATCGATGAAAATAAATCGATTAAGGATAAGGAAAAGATCAGAAAGAAACAAATACAGGATGCTTTTTTTTAAATAAGTTGGACTAAAAGTAGACTGTCCCAAGTGCGGCTACGGTAACTCAAACGATGAAAACACTTCTAGGAGATTTTTTGAAAATGATGAGGCAGTATCTAGAATCACTGGAAATGATAATCAAATCGTGAGAAGATTGGGAACGATCTTGAATGTTTTAAACTGCAAAGAAAGTGTTAATTCTACAAAATATGGAGAATATGCATTGAAAACTGCATCGCTTTTAGCACAAATGTATCCACAGAAGAAGTTGACCCCGACCGTCCATAAAATATTGGCGCATGGCAAAGATATAATTGAGTACCAGTCTTTGCCAATTGGAGTGCTTTCTGAAGAAGCACAGGAGTCTCTTAACAAATTTTATAAAAAATATAGATTGCAGAACACATTCAAAGCATCAAGGGTAAGGCAAAATGTGGGCCTCTTCAACATGTTGGCAGCATCTTCCGATCCACTTATTTCTTCCCTGCGGCATGTGAAGTCACGAATAGAGTTAGAAAATAATTATACTATAGAAATGATTAGTCATTTAGATATCGTATACCTTCTGTTACGAATTGTGATTAATATTTTACAAAAATTGAAAAAAAAAATTAATTTTTTTTAATTTGTTGGGTAATAATTTTAAAACATGAAACTAATTGAAAATAATTTTTTTTACTTACCACACAATTGATTTTTCTACAAATTTTAACTTTGATAACCTAGAAGTAAGCACCTATAAAGCCTACCACCCTTTCCAAACACGTATTTCACAAGCTGAACAGTTATCTATCATATTCCGTTTAAATTGTTCAATTATCTTATTCGGTTCAAAATATATGATTTTTGCGACGAAAAAACTTAAATGGCGCCACTGAGCGACGGTACGGATTGGTACCTGTAATATAATAACTCTCTCCCAAAAATCGAGACTCGAACAGTTTGGACTGCTACAATGTGGACATTCTAGGCATAATCTCAATTCTCAATTACCATCTGGATACTGCTTTATTTACTCCGGCAATTATACACAACGTATAAACAGAGTCGGCCTTCTTTTTTCATCTAGGGCTAGAAATGCTCTAATATCATACAAGGCTATATCTGAACGCATCGTCATTGCGAGTTTTAATTCGAAATTCCGCAGGATTTCTGTGGTACATACATGTACACCTTATGAGTCTGATGAGGACAGTGTTAATGGCGAGTTCTATATGATGAGGACAGTGTTAATGGCGAGTACCATATACTTGTCAGCAAGAGGTTTCTGTATTCCTTGCTGGACGTCAATACTAGACTTGATGCTTCTATTGATAGTGACCCCCAATTCTTAGTGGACACTTTCTGTCTTCGCCTATCGGATGTCAACGGTATTAGCGGTAAACACGTAAAATACAACACAGACCGTCTGTAAGACCCATCCATATCAATGATGTATGATCAAAATCTAAGCTCTAATTTGGCACAGGAGAGTCAAATTACGTGTTCAGGTACTTTTTAACACTGAAGGAAACTACCATGGAGGTCCTTGGTGTGAATAGATATATGAATATACCTTGGATTAGTGGAGAACTTTGGACCGAAATTCGGTATCATGAATGGCTGCACAATATACGTATACGATCGAGGACACCAACGTTGAAGTGGCTGCTACAATCAGACCATCGGCAATCAGCACGTAGAGTGGGTTCCATGGTCCGTTCAGATTAGGGCAATTATCTGTACAATTTAGAGCAGGAAACCGAAAAAGCTTTAAATAGAGGTAAACTCCGTATTGTGTAATCTTCAATAAAAGGGCTGAGCGGCAACGACATCAGGAGTTGAAAGCTAATGATGACACGGATATAACATTTCCAGATCAGCAAGTGGAGCGATGACGTGAATTCTTTACGACACAATTCCTGATGATGAAGATCAGTGTACCCCTTCGGCAGCATACCCACGTCACAACCCGAGAAGGGATATGTCAACGGATTCCCCGCAAAGAATGAGACGGCACTGGGTAAAATGAAGGATCACGAATCTTCTGGTCCTGATAATATTCCAGCGGAACTGTTGAAATATGACGCATCAGCGTTAGCAAATGTCATCACCCCGGTCCGTACCGTACGCAGGATTTTACTAGGGGGGGCGACTTGATAGTTAAGTTGAAAAATAGCACTACATACCTGACTCCGATGTGTATGCATCAGATGTGCATGGATAGACACCAAAATCCTTGTGGAAAGAGGTAGTGGTTATCATTATTCCGAAATAGGTGATCTAACGCTATGCAGGAACTGGAGAGGCATTACTTATACATTGCCCACTGCAATAGGCAAAGTAATGGTGGCCCTTATACTTCAGCGGATCTCGCCGGTGGTGGAGAAAATTGTGCGGAAGGTGGAGAAAATTGTTCTAGGCTTGGTCATTCCTGTGCCGACGACGTAAACACACTCCGTATAATCATAGAACAATTCGCTGAACTACACTCGCGTCTGTATCTACTTTTCGTAGAATTCGAACGAGTGTTTGATTGTGTACACCGTAACTCAATGTGGTCCACCTTGACCAAAAAAAAGGATACCGGACAAATAGTGTCCAAGATCAGTAAATTGTACAAAGATGCAGCGCGTAGAGTTCGTTTTAAACTTTCACCACATCTGCGGGATTTAGACAAGGATATGTTTTATTTCTTCTTACTTATGGACGAGGTATGAAGGAAACTAATGCAGAACCTATCGGTGGTGCAATGGTAGTGTGCGGGTTCGGGTTCGATCCCTGCTCTGATCACCTTAAATTTCTTTCCACGACGGTTACCTTGGTTAGTGACGGCGACACTATCGAGTATTTAGCCATGAAAAAGCTTCTCAAAATATCAGTGAGTGAGTGTAAAACTAGAACACGCACAGCTCACTGGTTTGTGAGAAGCTCTCCTTAATCCCTTCATGGGATGTAACGGGAAACCATGTTTAGATTTACATACAATTTAGAAGCACCGTTCGGCATTCAGTGGGTATGTATAAACATCGATATGATATAGACTACGCAGATGACATATGTATGTCTTATAAGCCACACATTTGATGACAGCCAAGTTAACAGACTCTCCGAAAATGCGAAAAAAAAGTAGGATTGAGGATAAATATAAAGAAGACCAAGCTAATGCGATTCGAACAGAACGGAATACTCCACTAACAGTTGATAGTTCGTTAATTGAGGACGATACAGTCAACTATTTAGGATGCAAGCTTACCAAGGATGGTGGCTCCGCGGCGGATATAGGCGGTCGTATAAAAAAGGCCCGTGTTGCATACCTGAACCTGCACAATATTCGGCGCAATAAGAGGACATCGGAAAAGATGAAATTCCGAATATTTAGTTGCAGTGTGAAGACTGTCCTGGTGTACGCTTGCATTGCTTGACGAAGCTGACATTCAAGAAGGTACAAACGTTTGTCAATCCTTGTCTGAGACAAATACCCCGAATCTACTGGCCCAAGGCAGATTCTACTGAAGTACTCTGGCAACGTACATATAAAAGTGCTATTGAATTGGATACACATAGAAGAAAATGGATTTCGATCGGCCATATACACGGTGGCTCGCGAATCGTGTTATAAAAGAAAAATGCGCACACTACCATTGCACCACCGACGGCCAAATGAATTCTTGGGATACCGAAAAGAGGATGTGGATAGTGGAGTGTTACCATGCTTTGCAGTCCTTCATTTGTGTCCACAGGGAATTTAGGCGGGAGTTTGGCGGCACTCCCCCGAGTAGATGGACCATTATGAGATGGGTAAACATGTTTGCCGAGTTTGGATGCATCGCACAAAGACCGTACCATTGAGATCCCTATGTTTGGGTTCATGACACAATCGCGGCGGTAGCATCGTCAATTCAGGCAAATTCCAGTGTTTCAAGTGAAACTTATCGGTTCAAGTTGGAGTTAGAGAAAGGTGATTAAAACGGATAATTCATGATGCATTAAACTTGTTTCCGTACAAATTCCAAACTACAAGTAAATTAAAACAAGTTAAGCAAGTGACCGTCGGTGGTGCAATGGTTAGTATGCGCGCCTCTTGTACATGAGATCCTGGGTGCGATCACTGCTCTGACCACCTTGAAACTTCTTTCGGCGGCGGTCACCTCGCATAGTGACGGCGACACTATCGAGTATTTAGCCATGAAAAGATTCTCAAAATACCGTTCGGAATCGGTGTAAAATCTGTAGGTCCCAATCAGTGAGTATAAAACTAGTAAGCACACAGCTCACTGCGCTCTCCCCAATTCCTTCATGCGATGTAATGGGAAACCATTAATTTATTTTTTTAACACTATGGGTTTACCTATTCGCCTAGAATTTTTCCAAAAAATTAATCATTGCAATGGCCCAAGAAGACAATAACTTGGTAAATTGCTTGTTTATGTCTGATGAGGCCCATTTTGATCTAAACAGTAATGTAAATAGGCAAAATTGTAGTATATGGAGTGAATCCAACCGAGAAATACTCCACGAGATGGAACTGAACCCACAACGAGTCACTGCGTGGTGCGTTAACACAGTAATAGCGGCAATCCCGACTTCAAGATTTCAGGCCGCTATGAATTATTTTCTGATCAGGTTCGCATTTGCGTGGATGAGCCTGACGGTCATTTACGGTCTATCATCTTCAAAACCAATTAGTTGTACAAAATAAAATTGAACTTTCTATGCAATTCAAAAGAATAATTGTAATACGTTGATTAATAAAAATCAATGAGTGTGAAAACTCACGGGCGATGTGTTAACACCGTTTTTTTACACGGAACCTGTTCGATTTCTATGAACACATTAGTAAATGTTACACTGGAAAATAAAAAAAAATGTTTTTATGCTCAAGGCCCTTTTGCTATTGCACTTTCTTTTTTCTTACATCTGCTTTAACATTAGATGTAATAGTGTTAAAATAAATAAAGCAATATTTAGCTCACTGAAATAATTGTTTCTACTTTGTCATAAACAGAGCGACGACAAAAAGTATTGAATAGTATAGAGAACTTGGTGCTCTCTTTTTCCGCTCTCATGTTGAGAGTCGGAGTAAAAGAGCATAAACGAGTCTTATTCTTTTATAGAATATTTCAATATAAATGCACCATTTCGAAAATGTTATTACATAAAACAATACAAAAAGCATAAATGTTTCAAAAGGCATCAATGTTCCACATCAAAATTATGAATGGACCAAGTTATGACTAAAAGAGAGTAATACGTTTTGAATCATTCGCCAGTGCTTAGAGTCTTACAATTCGTTCCATGAGTTCTCTATACTATTCAATACTCTACTCTCTATACTATTCAATACTCTTTGGCGACGACGACTTGCTTGTTTGTTCGCTGCCGCTACATCAATACCATAATACTTATTTTCAGGCAGAGACTATTGTTGTAGTACAACAACGTATGTGATGCTAACGCCGTGTGTTGTTTGCATGTGTTCAATTTGATAGATTGCCCTACCCGTGCCTATAGACGTTAACACATCAAAAAAAGTTATTTGAATTTCTTATTATATCACAATTGGTGCGCCACCCTGTACTTAGGCCCCCAACCACAGATATTGCTAGAGCGGTACTTGAACGAAATCCGTAGGGGCATCGAAAGCCAGGAAGCCCACCAAATAGGAAATACAAACGAATTCGACTATCGTGGAAACAAATTAAATCAATTGCCAGAGACATGAATCGATAGAGAAATACCAGAAATACTCCATGAGATGGAACTGCACCCAGAAAGAGTCACTGTGTATTGCGTAGATTCATCAAGGTGCATTCTGGGGCCATATTTCTTTGAAGAAAACGGTATAGCAGTAACTGTCAATGAGGACCGTTTTTTAAATATGTTGAAGTAGTATTTTTTACCCAGAACTGCGTCGAAGACGTATCCGTTTCAACGGCATTTGGTTCCAGCAAGATGGAGCAACTGCACATAGCCAGACCGGTTATGGCGGACCTCCAACGAAAATTTCCAAACAAATTAATATCCAGACACTCCACTTTCCGCTGGCTCCCAAGTTCACCTGACCCGACTGCATCAGACATTTTTTTTTGGGGTTATTGTCAATCAAGAGGTGTACAAAATGAAACCTATGAATTTGTCTGAATTGAAAGTCAATTGAAACAATAATTGAGGCGATCCCGAGTTCATGGCTTCAGGCCGCAATGAATAATTTTCTGATCAGGTGTCGCATATGCTTGGATGAACATGGAGGTCAGTTACCGTTTATCATCTTCAAAACCAATTAGTTATATAAAATAAAATATAACTTTCTATACAATAAAAAAAATTAATGAAACACATTGATTAAAAAAAAAAGTTATTTGAATTTCTTATTGTAGCACATTTGGTGCGCCACCCTGTACTTAGGCCCCCAACATGAGATATTGCTAGAGCGGCATTTGAATGGAATCCGCAGGGGCATCGAAGGACAGAAAGACCACCAACTATATGGAAGCTGTGCTTGGAAATGAAATACAAACGAATTCGACATCATGGAACCAAATTAAATCGATGGAGAAAATTCGTTGACGTTCTATGTTCTTCGTGCACTTTTTATTTAATCTTTGTATTGTAATATTGTTTTATATTGTTATATTCTTTTTAAATAAATAAGAGACATATTTATATAATGAAGTAACAATTAAGGGGGATATAAATATGTTGTGGTTTCTTTATAACGAATTTTCTCTATAACGAATTTGTATTATAAGTGTTGGAACGAAGTTCCTTATCACACTTTGAAAAAAAAAATTAAACAACATTTTTTTAACACTATTATGCTATAACCATACAGACATCCAGGCTGCCATAAAATCCCTGGAAGCCATGTTTTCTACGTCTCTGATGGTGAGTGAATGCCACTCATCACTTAGGGTGATGGCAGAGTATTTTGACATCAGGCTCATCTGGGTACCGGGACACAGCGACATTCCAGGCAATTGCGTACAGGATGCGTTAGCTAGACAGGGCGCTACGGCACAGGTTCTTCCGGAAAAAGAAGGGGTTAGTATGCCAATCTCTACCTGCAGTTTGCAGATCAAGCAGTGGGCCGATAATATGTTCAAGGACAAGTGGAGACTTACTTCAACTTGCAAACAAGCCAGGGTCCTTTGGCCACAGCTGGACAGGATGAGGACTATGCAATTACTTAACTTGCCGAGAGGCAGGTTATCCACAATGATAGGTACACTTACGGGACATTGTCTTGTAGCAAAACACGCCCTAAGATTGGGACATAGAAACTCCACTCTCTGTAGATGCTGCATGGAAGGGACGAGGAAACGACGAAACATCTTCTCTTGGATTGCCCTGCTCTGGCAGGACTGAGATGAAGGATATTCGGAACATATTTAGTTAGCACCGTAGCCCTACAGGATATTCCTGTAGGTCTTATAGACACATTTATTGGATGGGCAAATTGGCTAGACGACTAGTTAATAGTTGCTATAGAGGAAACTGCAGGTATCACAATGGGCTTCTTTAGCCTAAGTGTGCTAGACAGCGTGCTGTCTTACAGTCTTTTCAACCAACCAACCATTATGCTACAACCCAGTATTATCAACTATATTGTTTACATTTGCTTTGGTTTGTGTCTAGACTAGGGAAATTTCTTAAAAAACTTTATCATTTTACAAAAAGTATCTTTTCTTAAAGATCCATTTAAATTATCGTATTTTTCAACGAGCACCTTAGGCGTGTTGGAGCTACCTAGTACGTAATTGTAGCGAAGAGAACTGTGTTACAACCGCGTGTCCCCTGCCACCTGATATGATTTTTTCATTATAGCGAAGTTCGACCGTATATCATCCCATGTGACCGTTGGCCTTGCACTGCCAAGCATCCACTTCTCTTTATATGAGCTCAAGAGTTCTAGACCCGCTGTGACGGTGGCATTCACCTTACTAAGTTGTTGAGTCGGAGTCGACGAGAAACTGTAGGCCCCGATAAGTGAGTCTAGGACTTTTAAGAAAGCAGATGCAACATGTTTTAATGAATTATAACAGTTTGATGTTTAATTTGAATTTAGGTGAATTTTTTTAATTATCGATACCAAGGTCGTGGTTAATAAAATAATTCGTTGGTAAATGATGCATTATTTTCATAATTCTCCAATGTTTTATAAGATCCAACGTTTTTTCTTTAATATCTGAGTTGTTTGTACTTTTGTTAAATATTGTAAAATTTTCATTGGGCTTAAGTTATGACAAAAAATACTAACATAAGCACTTACAATTATTCAATTCCGATATTGTGGCTAAAATTAAATTGAACAATTGCAAAATAACTAAAATCACAATTAATAAGTTCATTACAACACTGATTATTAAAATTTGTTGTTGTTGTTATTAATATGCAAAAACACTTAAATATTTTATTCAAACACTGCAATTTCCGATCCGATGCCACCGACCGTCCTTAAGCGAATTTCAAACACATCTAAACAAGGCAATCAAACTGCGGCGACTGTTAAGTGGTTTTGAACCAAACAACTGACATTTGGCCAAAACTAATACACACACACACACTAACATAGACAAACACTCCAACCAAATTCAAATAACCGACGCTTCTTCTTATTATATTTTACCATTAGAAGGTGTAATTTTTTGAATTGAGAATAAAACCCGCCAAATATATACATAAGAAGAAATGAATTTATGCTGTATGGCTGTTTTGCTCAAAACCACATTTAGTCTTGCCAGTTGGGGGCGGCAGGATAATGGTCCAAACGGCGCATGTTTGATGTAATAATAACCAAACGAAGGACATGAAAGAGAGTGTGTGTTTACGTGATGTTTTTGTTATATTCGTAGAGCGTGAAAAGTGCAGTGTTTTAATATTTTTTCTACCGGCACAATTTCAGCTGGAAATTTTCATTCATAACTTCGGGTATTTTAAATATTTTGGTCGCGTGTACACGTGTTTAGTTGCTAACACAACAGAACATCATCATCATCAGAGGATGGGTAAGAAAACTTCAGTTTAGAAATGAAAAAGGACATGACCACTATTATTGTGTATGGCTCTCTACACAGTCATAAGTAGATGTGAAGTGTCTGTAATTCGCACTCGAAGAAAAATCACTGGAATTAAAAGGCAATTTTATGTCGTTTAAAAAAGTGATGAAAAAAAAATTACATGAGATGCCAGGGGACACCCGGTTGGAACGAAGTTCCTTTCGCTATATATTATGTACTAGTTAGTTCCAACACGCCTAAGGCGCTCGTTGAAAAATACAATAATTTAAATGGATCTTTAGGAAAATATACTTTTTGTAAAATAATAAATTTTTTTTGACAAAGTTTTTATTTATTGAACGTATTTTTTGGTTAATGTATGAGAAATTCATACTACAAGCTTACAAGTCATGTACATTTTTCGAATTGAAAAATGGTTGGTTTTTTGTTGGAAATAATAGACAATTCAGTTCAACACACACTCACTGGCATGACTAGTTTCGAACTCCGTGACAAGTTCATCATCAGATGCCTAATTACTGTGCCTGAATTGATACCATCGGTTGATCATCAATCGTATATATACAAACTCAATTCTGCAATTCACATGTGCGAATTAGTATCGATCGAAGATCCCTAAGTATCAACATCACTGAAAGGCATATAATTCCAACAACAAGAACAGACAGAATTCTTCCACATGTTCTTCTTTTTTCCTCATGCGTTCTCGCATTGTTGCAATGCCTTGAGGTTAGTTTTAATCAATATCACAGAGTTGTATATTTCCGTGGTTTAGCATTCGAAATTCGAAAAATGTACATGACTCGTAAGCTTGTAGTATGAATTTCTCTTACATTAGCCAAAAACTAACAAAATCGGTCAACAAAATTCAAATTGAATGTATTTTTTTAAAAAAATATATATTTTTAGGTCCCTTTTGTAAGAATATGTATTATATTTTCCCGAAAAGGTCATTTCTTCAATGAGAGGTACTTCTTTTATTAAAAGCTAATGTTTTTTTTAAGAAAAGCTGTAATTTTTAATAAGAAGTGTTTTCTGTAAGAAAAAGCCTAAGAGTATGATTTTTTTCAATGAAGTACTTTTTTTTAAGAACAGGTACTTTTTAAAGAAGTGGTACTCATTTTAGGAAAAGGTTTTTTTTTAAGAATATGTACTAATTTTCAGAAAAGCTACTTATCTCAAGAAAAGAAAAGAAAAGCTATTATTTTATTTTTAAGAAAAGGCATTTTTGTAAGAAAAGGTATTTTTTTTGAAGAGAAAGTATTTTTTTTTGAAGAAAAGCTTTTTTTTTTACGAAAGAACATGTACAATTTTAGGAGTAGGTACTTATCCCAAGAAAAGTTATTTTGTTTTACAAAAAAGGTACTCTTTAAAGAAAAGGTAGTATTTTAAGAATTTGTTGTAAGATAATGTACTTTTTTAAGAAAGGGTACTAATTTAAACAAATACTTTTTTTAAGAAAAGGTACTTTTTGTAAGAAAATTTATTTAAGCAAAGGTACTTTTTTAAGATAAGGTGTTTTTTGAGGAAAATGTAGATCGTTTAAGAATATCAATATGTATTTTTTTGAGAAAATTTCCTTTTTTTTAAGAAAACGCACTTAAATGTTATTTTTTTAAACTTCTTGCACTTTGGCTTTTCTAAATTTACTTTTTATTCGGTTCAAAACTACAATATGTAATAACCTAGAAAATTTCCCATTAAACGAAAAATCTCCCCCATTATGTTAGTCTAGACACAAACTTCATGGATTTTCCAGTCTTGCACTTTGGTTTTCTAAATTTACTTTTTATTGGGTTCAAAACTAAAATATGTAATACACAGGCTCCACCTAGAAACTTCCCTTTAAACCAAACCAAATAATAATGGCGTATTCTACGTTAAACTTAATGGCCGTGTCTCTGACACAGCCTGCAGGGACAGACCTGCTGCGGACAACTGTCTGCAGTAATTTTTATATTTACCAACGGCATTTGATTCAAGTCCGTTTAAAAAAAAAATATTATGTTCAATTTTTTTAAACATAATTTAATTTATGTATTTTAATTAATATTTTTATTGAAATAAGTTCTGCGAATGTTGAGAGGGCCGCCCTAATATTAAAAACGGTTTACCTTATCGAGTCTTCGCATTAGCATTCGAGCGTTGTGTGAAAGCTTTACGCTTTACAATTCAAAATTAATGTTACAACAGCTTTATTGAAGCTTTCGCAAAAAAGCTTTATTACGTTAGCTTACTGTTTGTTTCACTTTTTACTAGATACATGTTGCCAAGCAACATTAGATTGCTGTTCGTTTCACTTTTTACTAGATACATGTTCCTAAGCAATGTTGAGCAACCAAAAACACTCAACCAAACACCACACATATGTTTGAGTGTATGTGTTTAAAAAATTTTCATTTGAGAAATTTAAATATTAGGAAGATATCAACCAATATGAAATGTATATCAAACGAAAGATAACATCTTCATTTACCTACAAAAAAAATGCATCTAGCCGTTTCCTCAAATTCAATGAAATAAAGATTACAACAATAAAAACCTGACATGACTCCTCATACCGTAAGGTAAGACGTATTCTACGTCAAAAGATGTTTCAAATTTTTTCATTTAGCCCCCATCCCGCAACTTGCCATAAGGAACTTCGTTCCAAAACTTGAATAGAACTTTATATTCGTAAAATTAAAAAAAAATATTATGGGGGTTTTATTCACACTCTTAAATACTTCATATACGAGGGAGGACCTCCCATTTCTCATAGCTTTATATTCAAATTTGTGTTTTGTATAAAAATGTTTGACATTTTGCAAACAGTCGTGTTTTATGAAGCACTTAATAGCAGGAATCGTAAGCGTTCGCTCTTAAAACGAAGTTGAGAAACACGAATCTAGTTGATAGCTGTGAGATATGAAAACAAAACTAAACCAGTACATAAGTTTCAGTCGGATGAGCCGACTTAATCATACCCATCCATTGCGTGGGATTTCTGTTAAAAAACGCCAATATTCTAAAGTGGCCATATTCAATAGCAGATCGACATTGCGCTAAGTATTATTTAATTCCCAAATTAGTTAGGATCCTAAGTGGTTTTGTTGAATTGTTTTGACTACCAACCAATTGCTCTCCAAATATTTATATGGGTGGTACAAAACTGACGATGGCAAGTTGTTGCCAAAATTTTGAGCAGCACCAAATTTTGTTAATATCGGTTGTGATTTATTGGGTACATCGAGTCGGCAAACCGGACATACGTCCAACTTTTGGATGGGAGGTACGAAACTGCGCGTGACACAGTAGTCAGTTATTAATTATACAATAGCTTTTAGCAAAATATTTCCTAGTACCGCATTATATTAAGATAGGTTGTAGTCAACCAGTCATCCGCCCAACTTTTGTATGGGAGGTACCAGAATGGGTGAAACTAAATCGCTCAATTTCTAGAGGAGAGTGGTATTTGACTGAATATTGACTAGTACAAAATTTCATACAGATTTCCTAATGAACAACCAGAGGGCCAAACAACTTTTGTATGGGAGGTTCCAAAATAGGCGTGAAGGTCTTTACTTTACTTTTATTGACTATATTACAACCTCATGAGGTCAGACGTCTTACACATATTAATTAAACAAACAAATTAAACAAATTTCAACATATTCTTCCAACTGGCTCTATCCTTCGCCTTTTCTCGCCAGTTGGTAACACCAAGGATACGGAGGGATTCTTCTGCCTGGTCTTTCCAGCGGAGTTTTGGTCATCCTCTTTTCCTGCTTCCATCGGGTACGTTATCAAAAATCTTTCGCGCTGGCTCATCTTCATCCATTCTGATAACATGGCCTAGGCAACGCAATTGGCACAATTTAATTCGTCTAGCTATATCCACGTCAGGATATAGATTATATATCTCTGCGTTCCAGCGACGTCGGTACTCGCCGTTTTCCCTACCATTTTACGGAGAATTTTTCTCTCGAAAACTCCCAGATGTTTTTCATCCGCTTGCGATATGACCCAAGTTTCAGAGCCATATGTCAAGACAGGTAAAATGAGAGTGTGTGATATAGCTGGACTTTTGTCCGTCGAGAGAGGGCTTTGTTTCTAAACTGCTTGCTGAGCCCAAAATAACATCTATTTGCAAGCACAATTCTCCTATCTATCTCCAGGCTGACGTTGTTGTCCTTGTTCACGGCGGATCCAAGGTAGACAAATTCATATACCACTTCAAAATTAAATCGATTATCAACGTTTAAGTGCGGACAAAGTCGAGAGGTTTCTCTAGTCGTTGACACCATCAATTTGGTCTTGCCCTCATTAACAGCTAGACCCACCTTCGCTGATTCCTTTTCGATTCTTGAAAATACTGCAGTATCCTCTCGCAAATTTCGCCCAATCATGTCTATATCGTCAGTATATGCCAGCAACATCTGGCTTTTCGTGTTTATGGTCTTGTTCGTATTTACTGCAGCCTTTCTAATTATTATCTCCATTAAGATGTTGAAGAGATTGCACGAAAGTGTGTCGCCTTTTCTAAGTCCTCGCTTGGTACAGAATGGTTCAGTGAGGTCTGTCCCCACTTTCACTGCTGATTTGGTGTTGGTCAGCGTCATTCTACAGAGGCGGATCAGTTTTGCCGGAATACCAAGTTCATACATAGCTTCGTACAGGGGTAAAATCTATACTATCTTCAACTATCATTACCTCCTGATCTTCAGTGGAAGAATCTGAGTGGAGTAGTGCTGAAAAGTGGTCTCTCCACATTTTGAGCACACACTGATTCTCAGTCACCAGATTCCCATTCTCGTCCTTGCAGGAGGGCAGCCCATTATTAGGCCCGTTGGTCGATCTTCTTACCCTCTGGAAAAACTTACGGGATTCACCGTTCATCCTGCACATTTCGATTCTTTCACTCTCTCTCTGCTCCCACTGCCATTTCTTCGCCTAAATAATTGGTTTTCCTCCTTTCTCAGCTCACTCGCAGCACGCGTTGTAACTGACTGTTTCGTCGCCATACGTGCAGCGTCTTTTTCATCAGTTGCAATGCGACATTCTTCGTCGTACCATGGCTTATCCTTTAGCGGTTTTTGATAGCCAAGTTGAGTCATCTGGGTCTTCCGGAGGGGGGTATTATGCTCTAGCAGGAGAGAGAGCTTCTGTCGACAGGACATTGATATCAACGGTATTTGTAACTTGTCAATATCCGGTTTTTCGTGTGTTCGGCTTCGTAAGTTTTTCGCCCAGCTCCGTCTTGTCGAACTTTTGCAGCCACCAAGTAATGATCCGAGTCGATATTGGCTCGAATCAGACGTACATCCATTACACTAGACGAGTGCCAGGCATCTATTACCAAGTGATCAATCTCGCCTTATGTATGTCCTTATGCTGGAATGGTGTGCTACTAACTACCATGTTCTTTGGAGCGGCGAAGTCTATCAGTCTTATTCCATTATCGGAGGTGGTATCATGTAGACTGTGATTAGCGATGGTTGGTCGAAAGACACTTTCCTTTCCTAATTTGACATTAAAATCGCCTAGAATAATCTTAATGTCATGGTCAGGGCAGCGTTCGTTTACTTCCTCCAGACGCTCATAAAATGTTTCTTTGACCTCTTCGTCTTTATCCTCTGTCGATGTGTGCACACAAATTAACGAGATGTTGAAATATTTCGCTTTGATACGAATAGTGGCTATGGGTTGAACCTTGAAACTAGGTGTCACAGTCCATTGCCAACTATAAATCTGCACCCGAATTCGTGCTTCCGTTCATGGCAGCTGTAGTAAATATGGCAGTTTTTCTTTCTGGTGCAACCATATCCTGTCCATCGCATTTCCCGGATCGATGTGATGTCAGCTTTATATTTTCCGAGGATATCCGCCAGTTGGAAAGTGGCACCAGTCCAGTATAGCGTTCGAAAATTCCAGGTACAAATCCTTAAATCATGGTCCTTATAACGTTTGCGAGGGTCGTCAACAGTTGGGGGGTTTCTTTGTTCATTATCTTTTCAGTGTATTTTCATTGCCAATATAATGGTGGCGGGAGTCAAACCCAGTCCACCGTGGTTTGAATTTGACCTACTGCCACGATGATTATGTTTCAGCCGCCCATATGGATCAGACGCTGAGCAGAATGCAGTGTGTCGAAACTGGATTTTGGTTTCTTCAATTTTGATCCGCCGTTGGCCAGGGGTGTTGGCTCATCCGCCTTCAAAGGACAGAAGAATATGTCCACTACTTCGAAGAGCTTCTGTGACAGGGTCACCTAATAATCCTGAGACGTAGCAGTGATCGCATTACTACTCAGGTTGCTCATTCGTTTCGCCTTCTCACTTTAGCTAGCTAACGGAGGTTTCCGTAAAGCCATTGCCCAGGACATAGTGCGTGGAAGTAGTGAGCTGATTGGACTGTCCAATGAAGGCATAATTTCTGGCCACTCCCAAGTGAATGGCTATCAGAAACTGTCCACCTCCAAGGACAGTCCCATGTGCCGGGCGTGAAGATCAATTGGTATAATATGAAGCAATACATAAGGGCTTCAGCTGGACACGTCCTCATTGCCGCTGTCATGCCGATGAACTCTTATCTCTGTACTCTATACAATAGTTTCATGGTGGACGTCTTCCCTGCGACACAGTGGCCCAGTCATTAAGCGATTTCAAGGCCCCATTCATGATTTCGCTCAACACGGTTGGGAAGAAACCGGATGGCATTATTACCACGTCATCCACATACGCCACAGTTTTGATCCTCATATTGCGCAGTTTAGGCGAGAGTAGGCGAGAGATGACTCCACCATGAGGAGTTCCCCTATTCACACGCTTT
Organism: Phaonia tiefii; assembly: GCA_963931995.1. NCBI lineage: Eukaryota > Metazoa > Arthropoda > Insecta > Diptera > Muscidae > Phaonia > Phaonia tiefii. Next base: position 12,277,515 of record OZ008368.1, on the reverse strand, counting down.
AATGACTCGTTGTTGCCCATAGAGGCATTGATAATTCTGCTCTGTATCATTGTCACTATCCAGCTCTTGAGGAATGTTTCCACGCCTAAATCTTCAAGTGATTCTTCTGTAGCCGCTCAGCTCATATTATTGAATGCACCCTCTATATCCAAGAAGGCGGCGAGGGTGTATTGTTTGTGTTCCAAGGACCTCTCAAGAGTTCTGACGACTTCGTGCAGGGCTGTATCGGTTGAGCGGCCTTTTAGATATGCATGATAACTGCATGATACTTTGGACGATTCATCCATTATTGCAGTATTTCCAAGAATCCAAAAAGAATCAGCGAAGGTGGGCCTGCTGTTAATAAGGGCAAGACAAAATTTATTGTGTCAACGACTAGACAACCCTCTGGACTTGGTCCGCACTTGAACGTCGACAACCGATTCAATTTTGAAGTGGTAAATTAATATATCTGTGGCCGTCGTTAGTGCAATGGGAGGTGGGCGCCTCTTACCACCTTAAACTTCTTTCGGCGGCGGTAACCTCGCACAGTGACGGCGACACAATCGAGTATTTAGCCATGAAAAAGCTTCTTAAAATATCGGTCGGAACCGATTTAAAAACTGTAGATCCCAATCAGTGAGTAAAAAAATGGAAAGCGCACAGCTGACTGGTTGTGAGAAGCTCTCCGCAACTCCTTTATCGGATGAAGTGGGAAACCATTTTTTTCCGATAAATGTATCTACTGTGGATCAGCGTGGAGATAAATGGGGGTATTGTGCTTGGAAATAGATGCTATTTTGGGCTCAGCAAGCAGTTTAAGAGCAAAGTCCTCGCTCGACGGACAAAAGGGTAGATATACCAGACTCTCATTTTACCTTTCCTGGCATATGACTCTGAAAGTTGGGTCATATCGCAAGCGGATGATAAAGACCTCGGAGTATTCGACGTAAAATATATGGTCGTGCTAAAGAACCTGGCGAGTACCGACGTCGTTAGCACCAAGATATATATATTTTATATTCCGACGTGGGAAACAAGGAAAGAGGACGACAACGACTCCGCTGAAAAGACCAGGCCGAAGAATCCCTCCGTATCCTTAGTTTTATCAACTGGTGAAAAACGGCGAAGGATAGAACCAGTTGGAGAAATATGTTAAAATTTGTTTAATTTATTTATATATTTGTTTAATTAATATGTGTAAAACATCTGGCCTCATGAGGCTATAGAATAGTTTATAAAAGAAATGAAGATTGATTTAAAAAATCGAAAAAGTTAGAAATGTAGGTGTCGCCTCTCTATTTTATCTCGAGAAATGTATTTATTTTTCCCGCTTTCCCCGAAATGAAAAGGTCCGCGAATTTGCATGCCCTGTTAACTAGTTGCAACGGACACAGAACCACTTTTGGCACTATAGGGTAGATTCACTGACGAGCTGCAGGACAACATTACCTATTCCAATGTATGAGGTGAATATACGCTCTCAGGCAGGTGAATGTCAGATAGGGGGTTTAAATACATAATCACCAGACAGGTTAAGCCAATTGATGTCTCTAATCTTTCAAAAATCTTGATATGCATCCCTATATCGAATATATCTACACGTTGAAAACAATTTGTAAAATATTCTCCCACACACCTTTTGCAGGAACTATGTATATGTTAGGACCACACTCCAAATATTCACATATTTGCAAGACCTAAACACCCTTGTATTTATATGCAATCATTAGCATTTTTACTTGCAAAAATATATGCTTTTATGTGAAAATATATGCGTGCTTCATCCCACACGTGTAGGCATTCGTGTGTTTTATCCCAAACCTCAATATATTTACGTGGGGGCATGTGCGTATTTCCTCCCAAACACGCGGTTACTTACGTGGAAGCATATGCATGTTTGCTTGTCCTGAAATGAAAATCTGTTGTTCGTCTGTTTCTCCTTTCTTTGTTGTCTCTCGCGTTTTCGTTTTCAGAAGGTTTCGACGTCGCCAAACACATTGGTGCACAAATGCTATATATAAACCTAGTTAATGTAGCCAAAATGCGGTTTAAATACTGGTGTTTTTTTTTGTAATTTTCGATTAATATTCCAATATGGTCCGCCGCTCCGATTTTCTCACTCAAAGCTTAGACAGACAAAGGGAATCTCGTCGTTGCTTTGTATAGTTTCCTTCCTCCCGATCGTCGACTGAACGTATGAAACGTAAACGCAATACATCAACCAAAATAAGAAACATTCACTTCATCGGCAATTTATAGTCGCATCCAGGAATATTTAGGAAGTGGAAGAATAATGAAAGAACATAATGAGTGGAAGAATAATGAAAAAACATAATTACACACTTTGACCATAAAAAAAACCGTTTCCCATTACATCCCATGAAGGGATTGGGGAGAGCTTCTCACAACCAGTGATCTATGCGCTTTCTAATTTTTTCACTCACAGATTGGGACCTACAGTTTTTACACCGATTCCGAGCGGTATTTTGAGAAGCTTTTTCATGGCTAAAAGAATTCATGGCCGAAAGAATTTTTTTTAAGGTGGTCAGAGCAGGAATCGAACCCGGGATCTCAAGTACAAGAGGCGCGCACACTACCCATTGCACCACCGACGGCCACACTTTGACCATACACGCTGAAAAACAACGGCCTCTCTAACATATTCTCCTAAACATATTCTGCAGGAACCATTTACATATATGTTTAGAACACACTTCAAACATTCGTATGTTTGTAAGTCCCGAACTCACTTGCATTTAAATGTAAAAAGTATCATGTTTACTGGCAAGCATGTATACTTTTACGTGGAAACTTGTGTTTTCATCCCAAACATCCATATACTTAGATGGAAGTTGTCGCCTGTTTCCCCCAAATCTACGTATACTTACGTGGAAACATATGTGTATTTCCTCCCAAACATAATAATATTTAGAAACGAATTATTCTTCTATTTCAATATATGTGTTATTTCTTATAATTAATTTTATCAATATAAATCCACATTTATACATAATTAGTACAAACAATTAAAAGATTTAAAAGGCCCCTTTTACGTTTACTTCCACTGAATGCGTTTTTTTCATGAAATGGGAATCTGCTGTTCTTTTGCTTCTCCTTTCTTTGTTGTCTCTCACATTTTTGTTTTCAGAAGGTTTCAGTTATGCGTTGGGACACAAACAATATACAAATCTAGTTCGTGCAAGCCAAACGTAGAATAATTGCTTGTGTTTTTCACAATGGGCTTCATGTTGTTGCCCTTTCCAGTTTCTTTCCTCAAAATCCTTGCTCACTTTGGTAGAACACATACATATATACGAAACACATCCATAAAACCAAAGCAACATCACAAACCATTTAACCGTCCGAGTTTTCGTTTATTCTGTTTTTCCCTGATCAAGCGCTTATGATATCCTCTGTCCGATGAACCATTGACGACTGAATATATGAAACTAAAACGCAATACATCAGCCAAAATAAGAAACACTGACTTCATCTGCAATTTACACGCACATCTTTCATTCTCTTGCACTCGAGAAAGCATAGACAGTTCAACAAACACAGCTGTATTTGTATCGGTAACATATACATATATATGTGGGTCGCAAACACATATATTATAACATATTAATCATTGTGTCTCAAACATGTAATATTGAATAGCAAACACAATGCTCCAAACACACTTTGTATTTGCATCCAAACAACAACAAAATACAAATTTGTCAGCGAGTATGCTATGAATAATCTCACACTTTCCTGCTCTCGACAGAGCATAAATAGTACGAAAAGCATAGCTGTATTTGTATCCAAAACACAGATATATTTGCATCACAAACATATATATTAAAAAATTTGAATCATTGTGTCTCCAACATGTAATAGTGAATAGCAAACACGATGTGTTGGACGAAAATATACTATATTTGCGACAAATTCCAAACACACATAATATTTGCAGCCAAACAACAAAAGAGATAGGGGTTTCAGCGTGTATGTTACTATTACTTGTGATCACAATATTCGACTACACACTAAAAAATAATGGCCCCAGCAATATATTGCAGGACCCATGTACTTGCTTGGAAGCATTGATTTCGGAAATAGAAGATCTCCTGCTTTTAGTTTCTTTATTGTCTGTCATGTTTTTGTTTTCAGTAGGTTTCAACAAACAAAGCCAGATTTCGGTCCCAAAGCATATACATATTATAACATTTTAATAATGGTGTCCCAAAACATTTTATATTGATAATGTCATATACACAATGTGTTTGGACACAAGTATACCATATTTGTGAAAAGCTACAAACACGTTATATTTGCATCCAAAAACTAAAAAAAAAAACAACAAATTTGTTTAGTGTGTAATAACTACTGGAGAAGCTGTGGCGATGAAGAAAGTGAAGGAGGACAGCGTTGAATATTTTGAGTCCACCTACTCGGCGCTTGGTGTAAGCAGGAGAATTTTTTTAGAATCTTGCGTGTTTACGGCATTAAGAAATTTTACGCTAAATTAATTTAGGAAATTTTTGGTTTGCAAAATTTGGTTCATTCTACAGCCACATGCAAGGTTTCTAAAATATGTTGTTAAATTGTTCTCATACAAATGAGGTCACATTTGATTTTGCTCATTTTTTTAAACTCCGCGATATGATTCACAATAATCTAAGCGCTTGACTAAATTCAAACAAACCTTAAAGGGAAAAGCATTAACCTGTTATAGTCCTGAATTTTGAATTTTTTGACCGATTTCGTTAGTTTTTAGTTAATGTATGAGAAATTCATACTACAAGCTTACACGGTCAGGAACATTTTTCTAATTGGAAAATGGTTGGGATTTGTTGGAATAATAGACAATTCAGTTCAACACACACTCACTGGCATGAATGGTTTCGAACTCCATGACAAGTTCATCATCAGATGCCTGACTACTGTGACTGAATTGTTACCATCGGTTGATCATCAAACTGAATTATGTAATTTACATATGCGAATTAGTATCGATCGAAGATCCCTAAGTATCAACACGCACTGAAAGGTCTCTAATTCGCACATATAGTCCTGTTGTTGTTACACTTATTTCCTTGAGTGTATACTCAAACACTTTTCTTAAAATATTTTAATTATCTACTTCATATCAAGCACATTCGCATGAAAACAAATAGTCTCTCCTTCCAACCCCCGTTTGAGCAACAACTCAAAAAATTATAATGCCGAAAATATTACAAAAATGAATTGAGCCGTCTGCTTATAAAGCATAAAAAGGCATTTCTTTGTTCGTTGATTAGAAGAGTTACAGAACGCACTTGTTATCAGTATCACCACCATCAAATGTGTGATGTGGAACTAAGGAAATTTAAGGTACGAGAGAAGAGAGGGCATTTTTTTTCAAATGTTTCACCTTATAAAATTTGTATGCCAATTCGAATTTCAAACCACCACCCCCCATTAACATCCTTATTCAAAATAATAATAAAACGTTTGTTGTTTTCCAAAAGTTTTCCTAAAATATTCACGTTGCACAATTGCTTTGGTATTTTCACGAACAATTAAATGTGAAATGTTTTCATTCGGAATCTGAAGTGAAATCTTCACCGACACCACCATTTTCTTCATCAGCAGCATTTGATTCACATTAGATATCTACCTCAGAAATGAAGTTCAAAAGTTGACGCTTGGGAATTCACGGTGTTCAGTTCGAATTGACTTTTCATGCTGAATATGCAATTTTGTTTTGTGATTTCTCATAATTACATATGAATGTAGAGGTACTCATATGAATTTATGCATACTATGTAATTTCTATATCACAAGTAAATTAATTAGAAGTAAATAAGGGGAACATTAAGTATTTTATAAATGCCAGGACGAGCTAATGGGAGACAAACAAAATGTTCATATAACGCACATATGACGACGAATTCCCATTGCAGTCCTTGTTGGGCGAAAAGTTAAACGAAGTCTTTTGAATTGGTGAAAATGATAGGTTTTGAATTACTGGATTTTTTCATAATAAGTTTATGACCATTAAGTAAAAATTTGAATAAATTTTGCAATTATAGAAAGAAGTTTCAGAAGTCCTTGACTTTCTGAATAAAGAATATTTTTTTGTGAGAAAAATATACTTTTATTTCTCAACAGAGCTTCCATTTAGCTGGATTCATTTCTGCCTACTTTAGTTTCACAGTTGGAAATTCTCCATTTAAATGGACTTTAAATACCCGATGTTTGAAATTTAAATGCCATTTAATATGACAATTTTAACTCGCCCTTAGTCCATGGAGTTTACAATATTTTTTAATTCCTTCCAAATGATACACACTGAGAAGAGATTCGTTGTCACATCTATATTTACAGCCAACTAAAATTTGGCGGTTCATTGGACTATCGCATTATGCAGTTGTCATTACCAATAATTGTGTTCAGTATTACCAAATATTTTACATATCAATTGATTTGCAATTGAATTTTGGTTGCAAGAACTGAAATATTTAGTTGAAGTCACATGCACAAGAAATAAATGTGAATCTGCGAATCGAGTTTTAGTTCTAGCAATTAAATTAGTGGCTGTCGGTGGTGCAATGGTTAGTGTGCGCGGCTCTTGTACTTGAGATCCTGGGTTCGAACCCTGCTGTGACCACCTTAAAATTTCCTTCGGCGGCGGTCACCTTGCATAGTGACGGGGACACCATCGAGTATATGGCCATGAAAAAGCTTCTCAAAAATACAGTTCGGAATCGGTGTAAAACTGTAGATCCCAATCAGTGATTGAAAACTGGAAAGCGCACAGCTTAGTGTTTGTGAGAAGTTCTCCCCTGTCCCTTCATGGGATGTAATGGGAAATCATTTATTTAATTTTATTCAAATTATTCTGTAGTGGTGAATATTCTATAAGTTGGAACAACGAAAAATTTAAAAACTAATACGATTGTACCAAATAATATATTGTCAAGGTCAACTAATTACTTGAATTTAATGGCTGTCACAACCATTTGCCATATCCCATATCCCATTAGGAATTTTATAGAAAATAAAAAAATTATAAAATTAAAAATTACATGAGGTGTCAGGGGACACTCGGTTGCAACGAAGTTCCTTTCGTTATATATTATGTACTAGTTAGTTCCAACACGCCTAAGGCTCCCGTTCAAAAATACGATAATTTAAATGGATCTTTAAGAAAATATACTTTTTGTAAAATGATAAACTTTTTTTAAGAACAATTTTGTTTTTATAGAATTTATTTTGTTTTTTAAAAAAAAAAGTATATTTTAGGACCATTTTGTAAGAATATGTATTATATTTCAGTCTTGCATTGATTGTCGACAGTGAATGTTCTGTACTTATAATCGCGCGTGATTTGCCCATTTTTTTTCTCACTGTTATTAACGTATTCTCTCAAATTTCGTAAACGACAAAGAGAAAATTGTGATGAAGTTATGTATTCATCTAAACACCCAAAAACAATGTCTCGAAATAATTTCTACTTGCCGCTCCAACTAAACGACGAGGACGACGACGACGACGACGACGACGAAAATGATAGTCATAGTGCTCAAAGAAAAGTGACAATAGCGGCATTCATGCAAACGTGAAAGCCGAGAACTTTTGCTCAGCGCAAGTTTCCCTCGCACCGTTGCATGAGGCACCAGGTAAAGTTGCTCAGCGTAGTTGTGTTCAAAACCATATCAGCTGACCAAGATGGATACATAAGGTGGTAGCAGTAGCAATTGCATGTATTATGTATGTGTACTTTTTCTACTGTTCTAGTGCTATCACCTATTTATCCATCCTAGTCAGATGACAACGAAATGTCAAAAGTTTACACGTTTCTCCATCCCACGTTTGCGCAGCAAATTTGCCTCGAAAACTTTCCACTTTTGAGCAAGTCGCTTTGTATGGGAAATTTGTTTGTTTTGACGTTTGCTGTGCAAGTTTACGATGTTTTCGAGTTTACGAGGTTCTTTCGAGCTTTCATGAAGACCACTAATAATATCTCCTATTAAGGTATTAACCGACAATAGGGAGAATATTTATAAATTACTGAGTGATAAAGGTATAAAAAAACTACCTAATAAAGCGAATGTCCATTGGAGTAAAAATTGTTTGTGAAAGTGCAGACACTTTCAACACGATTATTAATCTCTTAGAAGAAAAAAACGTTCAATTCTTTACACACGATAGTAGAGATGAAAAACCTTTTAAAGCCGTAATCTATGGTTTGGAGGGACATACCGAAATCGAAGTCAAGTCTGAACTGCTAAGTCTCGGGTATAAATGTACTGATGTTAAAAAGGTTACCAGAAAATTTGAAATGTATGTTGATACAATTTACATCGTTTACTTTGAAAGATCTACAGTCCGAATGGACGGTTTGCGAAAAAACACGAGAGCTCTATTTTATACCATCATCAAATGGGACTTCCAGAAGAAACGAAAATTCAGACCTGTTCAATGTCGCAAATGCCAAATGTACGGTCACGGAGAACGAGGTTGGAATGTTAAGCCAAAGTGCGCCACATGTGCTGGCAGACATAGGACGGCTGATTGTAACTCGCCAACTATAACTCGTTGTGCTAATTGTAACAACAAACATAAGGCAAATGATCCAAATTGCCCAAACCTTGCATCTTTTCTCGCGATGAGACGAAATATATCCGAGAAGAGAACACCAAAAGGCCCTACATATAATAATAGCAGAAACACAAGCTATCCACCTTTACCAAACCCTCCACGTAACGAAAATATCGGTAGCAGCGCAGCTTATGCATACTCCCGTTTCAATAACCATGACAACAATATTATTAACCCTCTCCATAGAGCAAGCAATGATCAAAATAACTCCAATAACTATAAAAACAAAATACACAGCAGCCAAAATAACAACAACAACAGTCATTGGGCAAATTCTACAAACTTGAAGTTGGTATTCTTCTTAATGTCCTCTACATTTCTTACTCAGAAGTCAAACTTCAATTTTGAAGCGTTCTGCCTCTAATTCAGTCTCAAAAATATTACAGTTGTTGACATCCCAGCAAACTTTGGGGTAAAATATCTCGAAATTTTGAAGTGGTAGAGAAAAACGGGAAATGCCATTAGATTCAGCGTATCAAAATTATGCAGGTTCGCTATGTTTCACCCAATTCAGATTTTTGGTCACACACAGTGTTATAAGATACAACAGCAAGGATAAAGCAAACTGTCTTGCTCAAACATTTCTACAGAATCATCACATATCGGACAGATTAAGTACTCGAAACCACATTAATATGGTGGAATCGTCGGTTTCTGTGCTCAACATGCTAATCCACCAAACTCCTCCTACAACTGAAGTAATCACTAGAAACTTAGATCGGTCCCTAATTAAAGATTTAAAAACTAGAAAGGCAACAGACTTTAATATGATTAATAATCGTATGTTAAAGCATTTACCGAATAAAGCTATTGATTATTTGACGTCAATCTACAACTTGTGCCTAAAATGTCAGTATTTCCCTAATTCGTGGAAAACCGCAAAAGTTATTCCAAATTGTTTGAAAAAATTTTGAAAATAAGCATTGACACACACTTAGGTATAAATAACATAATACCCTTAGAGCAATTCGGATTCAGAAGATATCATAGCACAACACATCAAATTAAAAGAATATGCAATCATGTTAAAGAAATTTTCAACAACTCCTAATTAAATAAATTTCCACCATTCCTAATTAAAATTATAAAAAGTTATTTAACTGATAGATATTTTATTGTTATTGTTGACAAAGAATTATCTAATGCAACAGAAATCCCATCTGGTGTCCCACAAGGAACCGTACTGGGACCAATTTTGTACAATATTTACATGTCTGACAAATATGCTGCGTTTGCCAATGATGTTAGTATATATTTCGAACATTCATTGGGCCTCGATATTGTGACCAGTGTACAATGTGCCCTTAACAAATTAGTAAAGGGTTTGTCAACAGAGACGCTACAAAAGTAAATCGATAGGGACAGCAAACGACGCCATATTTTTTCCCGCTCTTTTGACATTTCTCTTCAGTAAGGTTTGCCATTTCATCATGGAAAGATATACGAGCCAACAACGAGTCGAAATTATTAAAATTTACTACCGAAATTTGGAGTCAGTGGCCTCATCTTTAAGAGCGCTACTGAATGGCTCATTTCTGGCTGAATGGCTTCGTCAATAAGCAAAATATGCGTTATTGGTCAGACAGCAATCCACACGTAATCCATGAGTCATCATTGCATCCCGAAAAAAATACGGTTTGGTGCGGTTTATGGGCCGGCGGCGTCATTGGGCCGTACTTCTTGCGTGATGATCAAGACCGGCACATTACTGTGAATGCGAATCGCTATGAATCGTTCAATGATAACCGAATATTTTTGGCCCCAATGGGATAATATGGACTTGGAGGACATGTGGTTCCAACAGGACGGCGCCACAAGCCACACAACGAATGCCACAATCAATTTATTGGAAACCAATTTTGATGAACGTGTTATCTCACGAAATGGCCCAGTCGATTGGCCGCCTCGGTCGTGCGATTTGACGCCGTTAGATTATTTTCTGTGGGGCTACGTCAAGTCTATGGTCTATGCCAACAAGCCAGCGACGATTGATGAACTTCGTACGAATATCGAACGTGAAATTGCAGCAGTATCGGCCGATTTATGCTTGAAAACTGTCGAAAATTGGGTTCAGCGTCTGGACTTCTGCAAGCGTGCCCGTGGTGGCCATGCAAAAGACATCGAGTTCCATATATAATGGCATCGAACGTACTTTCACAGGAATGAAGAATTTCATTGGTATCTAAAACCGGTTTTGTTATATTTAAAAAATCTTTTGTAGCGCTCTTATTGAAAACCCCGTTACAATACTATGACAAATGAAAGATTAAATTAAATTATGATAAGACACAATCTATCTTTTTTACAAGAAAAAGAAATAATTGTTTTCTACCATCCTCTAATTTAACCATAAACGGTTCTGACATATGTTGGTCAGATAATGTACAATACCTGGGTATACACCTGGATAAAAAACTCACATTCCACTGTCACATTTCTAACATTCAAAAAAAAGTAAATCTCTATATTAAAATGTTGTACCCACTAATTAACAGAAAATCATCGTTAAGTAACTTTAACAAAATCATTATTCTTAAAGTAATATTTCAATCCATCATTTTATATGGTTGTCCGGCTTGGAACACGTGTGCTGTGTCACATATTAAAAAATTACAAATGTGCCAAAACAAGGTATTAAAAATGATGCTAAACCTACCAAGGCCCTTCCCAACCAATTTATTACATGATATAAGTAATACGTATAAAATTAGCCACAAGATTGCCACTATCACAAGCAAATTTAATACATCGTGCGAAATATCGGATAATGTTTTGATATGTTCACTTCTGTATATGTATGTATATATTTCAAGCAAAGGTTTTTTTAGAACTTTCCTTTGAAGGCTTAAATAATTTTAACAAAATTAATTATATTTATTCCTCAAATATACTGCTCCAGATAAAAGGCCAAGCCATATTACTTAAGTGCAAGAAATCTATATATATAATCTGTAAAATGTAAATATTCATCAAAAAAAAAAACAATGTATTATATTTAGCAGTATGTCAAAAACGACTTTTTGCGAAAAAGAACTTTTTTATTGTTGAATATGAATCTTTGGGGACTCAGAAACAATATTTATTCCACGAGTTTTTTTTTAAAAATTAGTTGTATTTCAAAATATAACACAGTTTAACCATTTTCGTGGGCTTAAAAATTAAAAAATTAAATTAAAAAAAAAAAAAACTGGAATTTTTTAATTTTTTACAATAAACTGGGTTAGTAGCCTTTCATTTATGATGAATATTTCATTCGTACACTGAGAGAAAAAAAATTATTATAATAATAAGTGGTAAAGGTAGTTTTACGACTTTTTCATTTAAAATGGCACAAAAACGGCTAAAGATTTTTGGCCAAAATTTTCTATTTCTCGTTTAGAACCTTAAAATCTAAAATTCCACCAAGGCGCTTCACGTCACAAAGCTTAGTTTGGACGTTATGAGTTGAGGAAGGTAAAAAAGCTAAAAATTTTGGATTTTTTCCATTTTTCTTGAAGTTTTTTCAATTTTTTTTCCAAACGAAACATTGTACTGCGAAGCGCCTTGGTAGAATTTAAGATTTTAAGGTTCTAAACGAGAAATAGAAAATTTTGGCCAAAAATCTTTAGCCGTTTTTGTGCCATTTTAAATGAAAAAGTCGTAAATCTACCTTTACCACTTATTAGTATAATAATTTTTTTTCTCTCAGTGTACGAATGAAATATTCATCTTAAATGAAAGGCTACTAACCCAGTTTATTGTAAAAAATTAAAAACTTCCAGTTTTTCGGATATTAATAAAATTACAGGAAAAAATTCGTAATCAGTTGAAAAATCAATGACAAAAAGAACACCCTATAATTCACATATCATGTAATTGAGGGCCACCCTAATGAGCATTTCAGATAGCCGAATGTATCCCCAAATCAGTACATATAATTTGGTACATATATCTTTAAATTGGAAAAACCACTTTTTTTGACATATTGCTAATTATATTTTCCCGAAAGGGTCCCTTTTTAAAAACAGGTATTTCTTTTATTAAAAGCCAACGTTTTTTTAAGAAAAGGCACTATTTTTAAAAGGAAGTACTTTCTGTAAGAAAAAGCCAGAGAGGGTATGCATTTTTTTTACAAAGAAGTATTGTTTTTAAGAAAAGGAACTTTCTAAAGAAGTGGTACCGTTTTTAGGAAAATGTTATTTTTTAAGAAAATGTACTTCTTTTCAGAAAGGATACTTATCTCAAGAAGAGAAAAGATTATTCTATTTTTAAGAAAACGTACTTTTAAGAAAAGGAATTTTTGTAAGAAAAGGTATTTTTTTTAAGATTGGGTATTTTTTTTCAAGAACCGTTTTTTTGAGAAATGAGATTTTTTTAGAATTGGTCCTATTTTCAAGAATGGGTAAATTTTTAAGAATAGGTACGTATCTCAAGAAAAGTTATTTTGTTTCATAAAAAGGTCATCTTTAAAGAAAAGGGAGTTTTTTTAAGAAAATTTACTTTTTTAAGAAAATGTATTTATTTAAAAAAAAATACTTTGTTTTATGAAAAGGTACTTTTTGTAGGAAAATTTACTTTTTTAGCAAAGGTACTTCTTTATTTTTTTAAGAAAGAGTACTTTATTTAAGAATGTGAATAGGTATTTGTTTGAGAAAATTTATTTTTCTTAAGAAAAGGCACTTATTTAAGACAATTTTCGTTTTTTTAATTCTTTCACTTTGGCTTTGGCTTTTTTTGAATGAAAAAGAAATATCATTGAAAATCATTAGATAGCGCGTTTGAAGTGATACGACAGGAAATGACTATTAATACAACTACAACTGAAATAAGAGACCGCTTATCTAAGTGCATAACGCAACAAGGCTCTCATTTTGAAAATTTTCGTTAATTGAAAACATTTAAAAAAAAAATTCGTTTTCATTTCAAACGAAAAAATAAATTATTTAAAATCAATTTTGAAGCAATTTTCAATGATATTTCTTTTTCATTTAAAAAGTAGATTATGCATTTATTGCATTATTTTAAACACGAATATCTCGAAAACGAAGCCACCTAGGCAATTGGCGTACGACCAAACATTGTAGCTTTTGTTCTCAGCTATCACGTGTTTAAGTTTAGACAAAAGTTTATTGGACACTTTGTATATAATATTTGAAATTTAAAAAAAGTTCAACATTAAAGGTACAAAATTACAAAAATATCAAAATTTTACTCTTTTTTACTCCTAACACGCTTTTTTGGTGGTTCTTCTGTATTTTGCTGCTTTTCACCTTTGTCTGATTTTTTTTAGGAAGTTCTTCCAGTTTTTTTTTGTTATTTTCATCTCCGATTTATTCACCATTGTATCACGTTTCTTTATAGATTGTTTATCTCCGTCTTTGTTTCTGGTTTTCCAAACATCCAAAACACTGATAATTTGATAAGGAATACAGCAGCTCTAGTAATTTTGAAAACAAAATTAGCAAAAACAGGTTTTTAACTGTTAGAAATATTTTTCATAGAGGCAACACTGCATAGTGAACATCGTACAAAGTACCAGAGTCGAAATACATCGCCAGATGATCAGGTTGAAGAAAGAGTTGCATAAGCATGCGCAAAACACGGAAAAACGAAGCGCTTTTTTTAAACGCGTTTTTCTCAATAACTTCTTTTCGGCGCAGAGGTCCCTTTTCGTGGAGCAAGTCACATATACTAAATATTGGTTACAGGTTCCACCTAGAAAACTTCCCATTAAACCAGAAACTTTCCAACATATGCGAGACATCTAGTTAATTTCTTTCTCTACGATCCAAGCCGTTAGTCTAGACACAAACCAAAACAAAAGTAAACAATATAGATGATAATAGTGGGATGTAGCATAATAGTGTTAAAACAAAAGTTGTTTATTTTTTTTACGTGCGATAACGAACTTCGTTCCAAAACTTCGTTCCAATAGTTTATTAAAATTGTGTATTTTACATTTAAATAGAAACAAAATTATTATTATTTATAACCAGAGTTCGTACATTGCGGGTAATGGGTTACCCTGGGTAACCAATCCCATTTTTGATCGAAAATAGGAAAAAATTACAAAAATTCCTATATCTATTTTCCCGGGTTTCTAAGGGACTTCCCATAAAGTGGTCCGTCCAATCGTATTGAATTTTTTTGAAAAAATTGGCCAAAACAACAACATCGCTAAAATTAAAAAATAGTTATAACTCGGAAACGGTGCGTCCAATCGCAAAAATAATAATTTGTTTACCTCCATAGGATCCATAGGAGGCTGTAACCACGGGATGTATTTAATGCGGCATAATTTTTTTAAACAAGTCGCTAAAATTAAAATTTTCGCATAAAAAATAGCTATAACGCCATTATGTCATTATTTCGGAAGCCGAGCGACCGATTTTCCGGGTTTCTAAGGGGTTTTCGTAAAGTGATCCAATTCCAATGGACGAGGTTTTTTAAAAAAAATATCGTCCAAATAACAAAATCGCTAAAATAAGAAAAAATGGCTATAACTGGAAAACGTTGCGTCCAAACGCAAAAACGATAAATTGTTTACCTCCGTAGGAGGCTTTAACCAATGGATGCCTTTCATAAAAAGATCCGTTAAACTAACATTTTTGAAATAAAAAAAGCTTCCTCTGAAGGTAACAAAGTTATCATTTTTGCGTTTCCGAGTTATAGCCATATTTTATTTTACCGATTTTTTTATTTGGCGATTTTTGATTCGAGAAATTTTAGTTTTAGCGATTTTTAAGAAAAAAAGTTATGCCGTATTCAAGACATCCGTAGGTTAAAGCCTTATTTGGAGGTAAAAAAATATTGCTTTTGCGATTGGACCATTTTTTTATTTTAGCTATTTTTTTATTTTGGCGATTTTTTAAAAAAAGTCTTCCATTCGAATTGGACCACTATATGAAAAATCCTTAGAAATTCCCAAAAATTAGTTATTTTTTCGATTGGACGCTCCGTTTCCGAGATATAGACATTTTTCGATCAAAAATGGCCCCATTCCCCCCCATGCGTGATGGATAATCGTGCAGGGTAATTTTCCATCGTCGTGGGTAGCTACCCATTATTTTCTCCATACC